>CALSBZ010042035.1:0-24715 GCA_943591055.1 Gobionotothen gibberifrons | reverse complement strand
ATCCTCTGTTTTGTGCAACAACGATCTGACGATCTCAGAAGGAAAAAACCCCCTGCTGCGCCAGCCGGCAGCTGAGGAGGAGCCACAACGGGGTTATATAAGAGCTGAACGTGTCTTGCTCTCCCCTTCTTTCACCCCAACCCCAGAGGAATGCAGCTGTTTTCCTCTTGCTGAACCATTGCTTGTTTGTAACACTACCGCGCCTTTTACTACATTAAAGTAACCCATTTGAAACTTAATCCAGAGACTCAATTTGGTCTCATTTATCCTAAACTTCTTTCCTGGACGTGTGAATAACGAAATAGCTAATAGTTGGTGAATCCTCGACGTGATCACGCTAACCGGGAGAGCATTTGCAGTTTTCACAGGAGCTTCAGCATGCCGGCAGACACACACTTGGGCCCATGCGGAAAGGTAAAGAAGTACCTGTTTATTCAAAATCTTCACTAGATTACATAGTAAACAATAGGAGAGTGTGTCTGTTTGGTAAATTGGACTCCTGAGAAAGACTGCCTATTTTAATGTTAAAACGACCCAAATTGATAAAAATAATCACTCTAAAACCACGAGGCATTGTTTTGTCACAGGCACGGTGAGCTCAAATTCCTTTTGTTCTTCTATTTAACCCCGCATGTTATTAATTTGTGTGTGTTGTTTATTATTTTTTATATTGATAAGTGTATGCACTCGGTTTAAGGCTGGTCATACCAGCACTCATACTTCGAGGAAGTGTCTCTTATATTACGTGTTTAGGTCTTAAGCCCTATAACGTAAATGATTTGAGGTCAACCAAACAATTTAAGGTTGTTAGGAAGAGGAGACATGGAGAAGCAGTCTAAGTCTGAATGAAGTGAGTGTTTGTCAAACAACAGTATAAGTCTGTTCTAAAAAAGTCCTTTCAGTGAAAGGCCTGAATAAAGTTTAAGGCTTTATATCAGTGTTTATTCTGTTCTATTTGCAACCAGATATTGCGCGTGGATTACGACGAGAAATGCGACATTCATGCGTTAGATAGACGATATTTTGCTGATTGTGTATGATTTGCGTCTTAATTTGTCCCATGATAGCGTGTTTTAATAGCAACGGATAAAACATAGTGACTTTAAGTCAAATATTACGTGACTAGATTTAAGGTCTAGACGTAAAAGAGTTTAACGCTAATTTTTTCTTTGTAAACGCCAGCCAGAGAGACACGAGGTATAGAGGTTGAAAAGTCAGCTGACATCTTGTTTAGAGCACATGGTGGAGAACAAAGACACTCCAAGTCGCCATTTGATGGAATGCTAATTGAGGTATTCTTTTAGTGCAGATCACATGAGATCACCAGAGGACAGATAATACTTCTTGTCACAGTTTGAGACATTTTGCTAAAACAGGTTATTTATTCCGTTGGAAGTTTGGTATTAGTAGAGGAGCAATGTTGTATTTTCTGGGTCAAATCAGATTTTTGAAGTGATTTCTGCTGGCGGATGTGTTTAGGCTGTATTTGAAGTGTTTTCTTCTGGCAAGTGTTTTTTGGCTGTTTTTGAAGTATTCTTGTTTGCAGATGTGTTTTGGCGAGTTTGTGCTGTATTGTTTAACCAATAACCATATTGAAATTCTCTTCCCATTCTTAAGATATTTTTTAAGGAAAATAAGATTCTTGTTAAAAAGAGGTTATTTTACAACAGCTACCCTTAGTGGATTGAGCTGGAGATTACAACAGCGCACTGCTGGTAACACAGAATTATTACACAGATAGGGGAACAGAATAATCAGGGAAAGATACAATAATATTCTGGAGTCTAATTTTAAGTGTTATAAAAGAACACATGTGGTTTCTACTTTTAAGATAAGAAACCTTACATAATGGTCTTTCAGGCTGGACTCTAGAATATTCAAACACAAATGTATTGAAGCTAACACAAGTTATGACATTTGCATAATTCCATGCACTTCAGGATACACATTAAATACCAGATTTAGATTTGCACAATATTTCTTTTTCATATTTCAAAAATCCAAACATTGTGCAAATTTAATTTATTTAATTTTCTTTATTTACTTTAAAAAAAAACAAAAAACATTAACTTTAAGAAAAAAAAAAAATCTTTAAATTAAATTAAAAAAAAAAAAAATCTGATGACATAGGATATTTTTATAAGGAATACAAAAGGTACTAGTCAGAGGAGTAGTGCTTCATCTTTGATAACTTAATAATTGTATCCTAGTATTCAAGAAACATGTCGCCAAATGACACCAGGTTGAGACCAGTCGCAGAGATAGGCTCAACTGCAACTGTTAAAGAGAGGATACGCATAAGATCAGATGCTACGACACATCCAAATTTTTAGACAGGAAACATGGAACCACATAGAGAATCTGTTGGAACAGTGGCAAACGGAGGGATTGATTCCAGCAGATGATCAGCCGGGAAAAACAGAAGCCCATGTAATAGCAGTGTTTGACTATGAACATGAAGAACACCTACAACAGCGAAGTGCATGGGTGAAAGCGGACCAAAGGAAATCAAGAGTTATAGGTCTGTTACATCATCTAAAATACGTCGGTATTGGGCCGGCAGACAGCATAAATGTGGTCCAAGAAGCAGACCTACCAAGGAGGGAAGACATAGCAGGAATAACAGAAGCCGCTCCAGCTATCCAAACTCCAAGGCAGTATCCAAGCCTGACCGAAGACTCTCCTCCCGACATACCAGATGAAAGGGGATGGGAGGGGAAGTTCTCAGAGATGGCCATAGAACCAGAGAAGGCAGGTCAAACACCTCCAACAATTCAAGCTCAGGAAGTGCCAGAGATTCAGGTGCGGAATCAACAAGGAGGGGGAGGAGGTTTCCGAGGAAGACAAAGTGGCAGAGGAAGAGGACGTTTCCAAGGGGGTAATCGATCAACAGGACAAGGTTTCCAAGGTGAAGGATGCTCCATATGTGGTCAGGTCTCACATTGGGCCAGATATTGTCCGCAACACAGGATGCTGCAAGTACCAGAATATCTTCCCACACAATTTCTGCAACAGCAAACACCTGCAAATCCTCCTACCGAAGTACAGCCGCAAGCACAGGTGTACACTCCCATGACAAAGGGACAATGGATAGAAGAGAAACGATCAAGACGAAGAACAGATGGAGGCTGCTACAGATGTGGTGAGCTGACACATTGGTCCAGAGAATGTCTGCAGAACATTGTACCAAACAACGGCCCTTCATGCAGTTACCAACCAGCGGTTTCCATGACTACGGCAGAGGCAGGGGTTCCCAGGGATGTCAAAGAGGAACAGGATTTCCAAACATGGACCAAATGCCACTGACAGCCTGGCATCTTCCACAACAATGAGGAAGCTCAGAGGGCCAGACCACCTGGTGATGCATCTTCAGACCAGAAAGGTATCTTGAAATCCAGCTACATTAAGCCACATCTGACACCACAGGAGGGAGAAGTAGAATGTTATTTAAGAGATAGTGAGTAGCATATTGCATTTAAATATAAAGCACCCACAGATTAGAAGTAGCAGAGTAAAACATTAAGCAGACTATTTTTGTAATTGTGAGAAGGATAGAGATTACGAGTGATGTTGTTCCCCCACACAGAAAACTATTGTGTCCACACAGCTAGTGAGGTCAAGACGATGGGTGTCCACCCAAAATATGAAGACGGAGGATCCTTACCAAGTCCTCCTGTTTACACCGACTGCAGTTCAAGGGACAGCGATACACCTGACGAGAAGCTGTTGAGACCTGAAAACAGAAACTCGATTCTGCTGTGGTGAAGTCTGGCTACAAAGGGAGGTGTTCCGATAGGGTCGCTTGTCTCAAACCAGTGAAGAAGTCAACAAGAACCCAGCAGAACTAGAGAGTGACTGTTAGAGGGAGAACAGTGACGGAGCGACAGAGACTGGCACAACCAACCAGCCAGTACATAGATAGACCCCGTCAGAAGACCGGGGCTGTGTTTAAAGGGGAACTTAATTTATTGTTAGTGAAAGTCTAGTTTTTTTGTCAACAATTATGATTTATGGAGTCAGATTACATTTTTTCTCATAGACAACATTTTATAATAAGTCTGAAGTATCTGTTTTAAGGCATGAGCTGCAAACTAAATAGAATAACACTGATTGAGAGCTTAGATGAAGGAGTTGTGGGGTTTTAACAACGGTTTCAAAAATCAGTCTTTATCTATTTAATCTTGAGTGACTTTACTGATTTATAATGTAGTGCATAAGGCAATATCTCATTTTGAGTGAGGGGCACCAGCCCTTCATGTTCTCTGCATGTCACCTTTTGTGAAAATAGTTCGGATTTTCCCTCTAATTTAAAGAAATATTATTTTATCATATGTTGGTTCAGCAGTGTCAGACAAGCCTCTAATCCTAGAATTATTGAGATGCATTAGCGAAACCGGGGGTATTGTTTTTCGCAGAAACAATGATGCATAATACCACCACTAAAGCCATTATTGAAACAACTATTTGTTGTACTAATGGCAGGTTTTAGTGAATATGTTTTTATACCATACATCATATGATATTTTTGTACACCTTATGGGTACACGGAGAAGTTATATTTATTTAATACAACGTTATGGGTTTTACATATCCTGTTCATAATAGGGTAATCATTGCAATATTAATTGAGCATGTTATGCTCAAAGGAGGGAGTGTAATGATTATACAGATATGTTGATGTCAGTGACGTAGTAGTTAATAAATAATAACAAGTAGTTAACAACAAAAGGTATGCCGAAGCTTGGGCCTTCTCCAAGGAGGGAGTGGTCCAGCTTTGGATATCCGACAAATTGAAGTGTATGAATATGTCAGGGCTCTGAGTAATATTATCCAAGTCTTGTCTACACAGATTCAGACAACTGCAGAGACACCAGACGACACCAAAAGAGACTCCTGTTCGGCCAGGTGATTGGGTGAAAGTTCACAAAAGACAATGAGATTGAACCTAGGTGGTCGGAACCGTGAGAAGTTGTAACAAACTTCACATGCGCTCCGGTTTAAAGGTAAAGATAAAAGGAGCAAATTGACACCACCTCACACATTGTCACCCTTCACTGGCAACTTCCAGAAAGTTATTGGAAGTTAGGACTGATTTGGCAGAGCTGGAACAAAACAATAAATAGAATTAAGATAGAAACAGCTCAATAGATGAATTGTCTTTAGATTTTTATAGATAGTACACTAAAGTAGATTTCTTTTAGTTTTACACCTAAAAAATAGTCCAATTTTAGAATAAGTTATTTTTGTACTCATAATTTAAATTCTGGAATTGTCACAACCATGGAGAAAATAGAGATTATGTCGAGAACAAAGCCAAAGCAATTGTGGGGTCCCCTAGGGATAAGAGTCAGAATAGCATTGTTGATTATCCTCATTACAGTTGGCACCTTTCTGGTTGGAAGGGGAGTACCATATCATGTAAGACATGGATCCATTAGTTCACTCAGAGAGAATGCCCACATCACTAACAAAACTCCAGCTGTGTTTCAGAGACTTTCACTTATCCCCAAAGCCAAAAGATCACCTGAGCAACAAGAGAAGGAGTTAGAAACACTGGTCCCTTCGAGGTTGCCAGGTGAGGAGGTTATAATCAAGAGGATTCACCCCCTCTATATGCAGTTATTGGATCAAATTATGAGAGGGGTTTAAGTGATCGGGATATGTAAGTGATGGGGATTTACGGATTAGGGGAATCACCAAATACACAGGATCCATGTTTTAGTCTGTACCAGAAACACCCCCTGATAAGTTATGAACAACCGACCGATAACCTGTCTGAGAAAAATTATTGAAAATTATTACAGTAGAAACAGGCTACCAACCCACAAGTACAGCTTTGTACGCACAAACTCTATGAACAAGATTCCCCAGCAGATTTTGGCGACATTGCACAGATATTTGCAATGTCGTTTCCCCGGGTCGCCGAGGGTGCTGGCGTTGTTTGTTTGCCGCTCCTCCGCCCCAAATATTGTTCTTTAGTCCAGATCAGAACCTCTCCTGTCTGGCTCTCTACTTTTTAAACGTCAGTCATCAGCAAAAAAAGCAGCATCTCTATCTCGAATCGACACAGATCTTTGTGTTGTCATCTCCTACCGGCTGGCTCTTTCCTGCTCACCGGTCCCTAGCCCGCTAGCTAGCTAGCATTATCGGACCTAGCAAGCTGCTACCTAGATGCTCCTCGGCTCCCTGAAGTCTGCTGAGCTAACATTTCTGTCTCCACCCCAACTCCACCCTAACTCCACCCCAACTCCACCCTAACTCCGCGGCTCGTGTGGGTCTTCCCATCCCGCTGCGATCAGCCGGCTTCCCCGTTGACATCGTCTCTCCCTGCCGCCTACAAACGGTGGCTATCAAGCTAGCTAACAAGCTAGTAGGCTGGTCCCACGGCTCCCATTCTGCACCAGGCTGTCAGCCCCTCCTACGATTCTCCTCCGGAAACCACTGGAATTATTCCCCTGATATGCTGTGGATTATAATTCTCATTTGATCTGGACTCACACCGCTCCTTCTTCCACGGTCATTCGGCTCCTGGTCTCTGGTGCCCGGGTCCCCAGCATTAGCTAGCTCCGTGCTAGCGCCACTTCACCGGATCATGCCGCCACTCTACTCCCTGTCAGATCTCCACTCCTTTAATAACCGCCTGCCTCCGGACTGCATGGACATCCTCGCAGATAATGAAATACTCCGCAAACGCCGTCCTCCACACAGAGGCTCTGGCCGTACGTTTTTATTTCATTCCACGTCTCCACACTCCATCCCGTCCATTCGGTCCTGTCACACGCCCACACTACGCCATCACAACAAACAACACGTGAATCTGACCAATCTCCTTCCACTCCCCCGGTCCACACAACCCCCCCCAATGCAACGTCACCTCAGAGCAGCCCTGCTCAGCACACGCTCCATCCACAATAAAAGCCACATTCTGAATTAATTAATTAAAGACAATAACCTGGACTTTCTGTATCTGACCGAAACATGGCAAAAACCCCTGGACTATTTTTCTTTAAATCAAATCACCCCAGCAGGATTCACATACATTGACAAACCTCGCCCACAAGGGCGGGGTGGTGGTATAGCTGCTATTATCAGAAAGGAAATAAAAGCTACCATAATCCCCATCCCTGATGTTTCTTCTTTTGAACACCTGATCTTTAAACTCTCTGGTCCCACTCCCCTGGTCACAGCCATCATCTACTGTCCGCCGAAGCCAAACCCCTCCTTTCTCTCCGACCTCTCTGACATTCTCACTCAGCTTTCTGCCATATCCCCATCTGTTCTCCTCTTAGGTGATTTTAACATTCATGTTGACGACCCAACCTGCAAATATGCCTCTGAATTCAAGGAAACCCTTCACTGCTGCAACTTCTCTCAACACATCAACTTCCCAACACACAGCCGTGGTCACATCCTGGACTTGGTCTGCTCATCAACATCCCCATCCCCGCCCAAAAGCAAAAACGCACAATAACCTACAGAAATCTCAAATCCATCTCACCCTCAGCAATCACTGCCTCCATTACCTGCAAGATGTCCATCTCCCCCCCCCCCCACTTTCTGAAAACCCATCTGAACTTGTGGACTATTATAACAGCACCCTCTCCTTCTGTCTCAATGAACTGGCCCCCACAAAAACAAAAAATGTCTCTTTCATACACTCCGCCCCCTGGTATACCCCCGAACTCCGCCTAATGAAATCAAGGAAACGTCAACTTGAACGCCAACACAAGAAAACCACACTAACAGTCCATCTTCAAATCTACAAAGACTATCTCCAGCAGTACAGTAACGCACTCAAAGCAGCCCGGTCTCATTACTACTCACACCTCATTCAGTCTGGCTCCAGCAACCCCAAGCGTCTGTTCTCCACCATCAGCAAACTTCTCAAACCCTGTGACAACGCCACCTCATCCTTCACCACCGAACAGTGCAACTCCTTCCTCTCGTTTTTCCAAACCAAAATCAGCAACATTTACAGCAATCTGACACCCTCATCAGCACCCCCCCACCTCCCCTCCTGGCTCCCCCCCCCTTCACCTCACAGCCCCTGTCCCACTTCTCCCCTGTGACCCCCATGCAACTGTCCGACTTCATGACTGGAATTAACTCCACCTGCACACTTGACCCAGTGCCCTCCAAATGTGTCAAAGAGAGCCTCCCTGCCATCTCCCAACTCATCGCCACCATCATTAACTCCTCCCTCAGATCTGGATCAGTTCCCCCCTCTCTCAAACTGGCTGCTGTCACACCCATTCTCAAAAGACCTGGACTCACACCTGACATCATGTCCAACTTCCGGCCCATCTCAAATCTCCCCTTTCTGTCAAAAATACTTGAACGTGTCATTGCCTCGCAACTAAAATCCCACCTCAGCTCCAACGACCTCTTTGAGCCATTTCAATCCGGTTTCCGATCAAAACACAGCACAGAAACAGCTCTTCTGAAAATCACAAACGACCTCCTCCTCTCCTCTGACTCCGGCAACCTGAACATCCTCATCCTCCTCGACCTCACCGCAGCATTCGACACCATCAACCACGCCATCCTGCTGTCCCTCCTCGAATCATCCCTCAACATCACCGACACTGCACTCTCCTGGCTGAAATCCTACCTCACCGACAGACATCAGTTTATTAACATCAACAAATGCACCTCCTCCACTGCTCCTCTATCCCAAGGCGTCCCCCAGGGTTCGGTGCTTGGCCCCCTCCTCTTCATCCTCTACATGCTCCCCCTTGGCAAAATAATTAGTCGCCACAACCTTCAATTTCACTGCTACGCCGATGACATCCAACTTTATATCTCAACAAAAACCATCACCCCCACAACACACTCCACTCTCACCAACTGTCTCTCAGAAATAAAAGCATGGATGCAAACAAACTATCTCCAACTGAACAGTGCCAAATCAGACATCATCATCATCGGCCCCCCATCCCGTATCAAAGACATCCAGAACTTCAACTTCACCATTGACAGCCACACTCTATCTCCCCCCCCTCACATCCGCAACCTCGGAGTCATTTTCGACAGTCAGCTCAAATTCAACCACCACATCAGTCACATCACCAGGACCGCCTTTTTCCACCTCAAAAACATTGCCCGTCTCCGCCCATCACTCTCCTCCTCTGCTGCTGAAACCCTGATTCATGCATTCATCACTTCACGACTCGACTACTGCAATAGCATCCTCTACGGCATACCATCCAACCTCCTCAATAAACTCCAACGTATCCAGAACTCTGCTGCCCGCCTCCTCACCCACACCCGCTCCCGAGACCACATCACTCCCGTCCTCCAGAACCTCCACTGGCTCCCCGTCCGTCAAAGAATCAACTTCAAAGTCCTCCTGATTACTCACAAAGCCCTCAACAATCAGGCCCCCCCCTACCTCACAGACCTGCTGCACCACCACACCCCTTCCCGCTGCCTCCGCTCATCAGAAGCCAACCTCCTATCCATCCCCACCCACATCAATCACCGGACCTGGGGGGACAGAGCCTTCTCCGTCGCTGCCCCCTCCCTCTGGAACTCACTCCCACAACCCATCAGAGACTGCACTGACCTCACCACCTTCAAAAAACTCACAAAAACTCACCTCTTCAATCTGGCTTTTAATGTGTGATTGTTTTTGTATTATTTGACTTTAACTTTAACTATATATGTATGTGTTGTTCCTTTCTTTTCTTGTCTCTTTACTACATCTGTAAAGCGTCTTTGAGCACCTGTAAAAGCGCTAACAAAATACATCTATTATTATTATTATTATTATATGTCCAGTCACAAAAGTTACTTATGTTCTAAATAGCAATGAGATTTAAAATGATGGAGAAATTATGGGGACGTTCTTTTATAGTGTGTGAAATAAGTGGTGCTTGAAACATGTAGGTATTTCAGTTTATAGAAGAAAATGGTTTACTAAAAGAGTTATTTGGAGTAAACATGTTACAGTGGGTGAAAGCAATGTTTTGGGATATGGTAAAATTATTAGTAGACATTGATTGTGTTTAGATGACATTTAACATCTAAGACAGATAGTATGATTAAAAAATAGAGTGGAAAGGATTGGATTTATTTTGCCTCAGTGACCCGAGCTGAACCAACAACAACCTGAGGCATCCAGAATCATCTCCACCTGAGGCATCCAGAACCAGCATGCTGAAAGAGGTATAATCTCATCGGTCCCTCAAGACAGGACATGAAGTTTCAAGCTGAGTCACGAGACTTTGCACAAGACATGAGAGCAGAACACGCCCTCCATGCAACAGCGAAGAGACTGTACAGGAGGAGATATACAAAGCAGATGGGCCACTGAAGAGAGTTGCAGCGGAAGGATTCAAGAAGACAGGAAGGAGGAGTTGTCATGGGCCAGCAGAACGTGAGGGGGTCGTGGCTTGACGACCAGAGGGGGAGAGAAGGAAAACGGGAGTGAGTTTACACATAAACACACTTATTAAAGAGGAAACTATTAAAGTAAAATGAGAAAATAATCCTAAAAACACACTGAGGGGTAGAATATATTATTCAATCTTTTCATCATATAAACAAATAATTATTTTAGAGATTCTTATTCATGTGTGAATTTGGGGAAGATTTAATTTGTTACAATATAGATCTATAGTTTAAAGGGATAGTTTTAGTAACCACTCTATAAGAGCAGACACATCTTTATTTGTATGGAAAATGTTAAAGGTAGAGCTAGTACCAAGCCAAAGATAGTAATCCAATCTAGAGTATTGATTTCACCATTGTAGCATAGTTATTACCACAGGAGAACGTTTAAGGGGGAAGTAACATTTGTTTGTCGTCCAAGAATACAGTTTTAAAAAGAAACCGGGCAAAGAGAGATTGCACATTTTTAAAGAAATAAATGGGAGTAATACATGCGGGGCCTTGGATCACTCATTGTAATGGTGCATATTTTTGAGAACCAATATCGTTCAGGGAGAAGGGGTCGCTCAACACACCCTGCAGATGTTCTAAATCTTACTTGCAGCTTCACAGGGAGCACACAGCACCAGAGTATGAGTTTTAAAAGACAAGTGCCACCACCTCCTAATGGTCATCCATTTAATCAGTGATGACCTGACATTTAGAGATGTTATTTAAAGTAGAAACATATCCGCTATAAGTGAAAATTCCTAAATTAAACTACAAACCATTAATGAAATGACTTCTGTTTTAAAATCCTTGATAAAGGAGGGAGTAATTAACACATGCTCGGGCACCCAAGGTTCCACACACTGTTAAAGGGGTTAGCATGGTTCTTCAAGTAGATGCAGAACCAAAGATAAATTAGTATAATGAGTTAGTGATATTCCACTGGTTTTCACACCATTTCAGGGACTTTATCACTGCATTAGCAAAGACCACCCAAATGTGCTGAAGTAGGAACTTTCAAATGATGAAATTCTGCAACTGTTATAACTGACCAAAATCTTCTCCCAGAAATAACTGTCTAGAATGCCGTATCCCAGAGTAGGTGTTTGGTGGTATCGTGGAACTAAAACCTTGTACCCAGTCTTGCCACAGGATTGGACTGGGACCTGTGCCATATCACAGCCAGTGATGTTTTTATGCAGTTAATCAACATACACCCCAAAGCCAGAAGGGCTAAGAGACCAGTCCCAGGGGGAGTTTAGGCTCCACAGTGTACAATGATAGCATAGGGACACTCAGGAGAGGGCTAGAATATGCAGTTGCATTCCATGTCCTAACGTACCAATTGATCACAACGGCCTCTTCTGGAGAACATATTATTATCATACCTTAAATGGTATGAGAGGAGGGAGGGTACATTTCTCAAGAGGTAACAGTTACAAATGCAAGCAGAATAAGACAACCTTCCCCCAGAAACAGAGATGGATGTAAAAGATAATATGGATGTAGATGATGAGATTGTCCAAATCATGTGAAAAGCGAACAAGCCACAATGCTAAGATGGAGTGAATCCATTTCAAATTACTTTACACTATTCCAAGATAGTTAATTTGTATTCTTTATTCTTGTAAACTATTCTAATATAGTACATTTCGTGTTTTTTATTACTTTGCACTGTTCAAAAATACTCTGTTTCTATAACACTTTGTAAAAGAAGTGCCTTAACACTGAGCGTGGTATGTGAACAGTTTCTGTGAAAGGAGGGAGAAAGAAATGTTCCAATACCAAGCCATGCTGCTATTTTTAAGAATGATATTGAATGTTAACACTAGAAGTTAAGCACAAGGGAAAACTTTTTAAGTTTGAGCACAAAAGTATTTTTGTATTCTTGTAAAGTTGAGGTTATTGAACCATTCCATTTTTGATTGTATGTTTTTGATATGAGTTATGTACTATGTAAAGTTCAGATGAAGAACTCATTGATTTCAGTATTATTTACACACCTTTGAGGTGTGTAAGGAGGGACTGTTAGAAATTAAATCAATGTTTTATGGCATAAGTTAGTTAAAACATACCGTCAGTTCAAATGTTGTTTAATACTGAAAAAGTGTCCTCGCGCACAATGTCTGAAGTTAAGCTTTTATTCTGAAAATCCTTCATCTCCGGTTAGCATGTAGCATGTGGCAAATATTCGTTTTCTTGTAGAAATGAATTGAGAAGCGAAATGACACGGAGTGTTCCACACCGAAACCTACTGATGGAAAGGCTACAACTATAGATGACGAGATATTATTATTTCTGAATATTAAATGAAGGTACAGTTTATTTAATACGTTCTTTACAGACGAGGGAAGTACATCCGGAACTACGGGAAATGAGAACTAAGCCGTGAAGTATTTTTAAAGTATGAAGTACAGCTGTAAAATGGCAATAAATGAAAAACCCCCTGCTGCGCCAGCCGGCAGCTGAGGAGGAGCCACAACGGGGTTATATAAGAGCTGAACGTGTCTTGCTCTCCCCTTCTTTCACCCCAACCCCAGAGGAATGCAGCTGTTTTCCTCTTGCTGAACCATTGCTTGTTTGTAACACTACCGCGCCTTTTACTACATTAAAGTAACCCATTTGAAACTTAATCCAGAGACTCAATTTGGTCTCATTTATCCTAAACTTCTTTCCTGGACGTGTGAATAACGAAATAGCTAATAGATCGAAAGATGACTTTTCTCTCTCCATTGACTTCAATGTATAATTTTCCGCTTCCGGGGTCCCATGAGCTCCCTCGGAAGGGGAGGGACTTCGCAGTTGCAGTGACGCGTCCTAAACCCGGAAGTAAGCTGCACATGGGTACCTTCCAGTTCCCTCGACAAAAAAACAATGATTTCTCCATAGGATTTAGAAAAATATGAAAGTAGGGTAGACATGTGGAGATTATCCGGCTGAACAAAACGTGCATTTATCAAACAGGTTCGTTCCACAGACCTTATTTCCAGCTATTGTCCTAAATCCTATGAAATCCCATTGCTTTCTGTCGAGGGAACCAGCAGCTTACTTCCTGGTTTCAGGACACGTCACTGCACCACTCTGTTGACTTTGCATCTTTGTTTACCATTAGACTAGAGTCTGCACATTAAAGAAGTGAAGTTTGACAGTAAATGCAGCACTTCTACTGAGGTTACTCACCAGTGACGTTGAGCCAGCATCTCCTAGAGTTAGTCCCGTCAGCTGTGACGAGTATGTCACACACATAAAACCCAGAGTCATTGGTCCTGAGTCTGGAGACATGAAGTGCGAGGCGTCCTTCTGTGAGGACGTCTTTGTCCCACTGGACTCGCCCTGCAAACTGTGGATCCTGAGACTCTGGGTCTTCAACACCTTCATCGAGATGAAACAGGACGTAGGTGCTGCTCTCAGTACGAAGGAAACAGATGGTAGAAATGGATCTGAGGGAAGTGTCTGTTCTGGTGCTGAAGGTCCACTCCAGGGTGATGTTCTGGTTCTCCTCTGCCTGATAGGAAGCCTGAGTCACATTCACTACAAATGTTCCTGTGGAGGAGACACAGAGGGACTCTTTAAACTGCAGCTATGTTCCTGTGGAGGAGAAACAGAGGGACTCTTTAAACTGCAGCTATGTTCCTGTGGAGGAGACACAGAGGAACTCTTTAAACTGCAGCTATGTTCATGTGGAGGAGACACAGAGGGACTCTTTAAACTGCAGATATGTTCCTGTGGAGGAGACGCAGAGGGACTCTTTAAACTGGAGCTATGTTCCTGTGGAGGAGACACAGAGGGACTCTTTAAACTGCAGCTATGAGGAGACACAGAGGGACTCTTTAAAATGCAGCTATGTTCCTGTGGAGGACACACAAAGGAACTCTTTAAACTGCAGCTATGTTTCTGTGCTGCTTTACTGAGAACAGCTTTAAAGAGACTAACTGAAGCTAACCAGAGACAGTGGTCTCCTTCGGTTAAGCCCCTCTCACACTGTCCCGAAATTGACACCAGATGGACACACGATAAAGGAAAATGTTCAAATTCGTCTCTGAACGTAACAACATCGGGCCATTCGTGCGCCAAGCAACAGCCGAAGCAAGTACGATGCCTACTAGGGATGTAACGATACCCAAAACTCACGGTACGATAATATCGCGATAGAAAGTCCACGGTACGATATTTATCGTGATATTGAAAAATAATGGAAAATAAATGTGATTTTTTTTTTTTTTTACTTGAATTTTTTTTTCTTTATTAAATAATAAATCTGATTTGTACAGCATTTTAGTAGGATAGTAGTATTTTAAAGTGTCAACAATATAATAATCAGACCCTGCAATAGAATACAACAGCGATGGGGATCGGGTGCGCTGCCAAAAGGGTGGCAGTGAAAGCAGAGGGTCTCGACGGACCAGACCCGGGCGACAGAAGCTGGCTTTGGGGACGTGGAACGTCACCTCTCTGGGGGGGAAGGAGCCGGAGCTTGTGCGGGAGGTGGAGCGGTACCAGTTGGATCTGGTTGGGCTCACCTCTACGCACAGCGTCGGCTCTGGAACCTTACTTCTGGATAGGGGTTGGACTCTATTCTTCTCCGGATTTGCTCAAGGTGTGAGGCGCCGGGCGGGTGTGGGGATACTCACAAGTCCCCGGTTGGGTGCTTCTTTGTTGGAGTCTACCCCAGTGGACGAGAGGGTCGCCTCCCTACGCCTGCGGGTTATGGGGGGGAAAACTCTGACTGTTGTGTGTGCTTATGCACCAAACAACAGTTCAGAGTACACGGCCTTCTTGGAGACCCTGGAAAGAGTCCTGTATGGGGCTCCTGAAGGGGACTCTTTAATCTTGATGGGAGATTTCAACGCACATGTGGGCAACGATGGAGACACTTGGAGGGGAGTGATTGGGAGGAACGGCCCCCCTGATCTGAACCGGAGTGGTGGTTTGTTACTGGACTTCTGTGCTAGTCATGGATTGGCCATAACAAACACCATGTTCGAACATAAGGATGCTCATAAGTGTACGTGGTACCAGAGCACCCTAGGCAGAAGGTCCATGATCGATTTCATTATCGTATCATCGGACCTGAGGCCGTATGTTTTGGACACTCGGGTAAAGAGAGGGGCGGAGTTGTCAACTGATCACCATCTGGTGGTGAGTTGGGTCGAGTGGCGGGGGAAGCCTCTGGATAGATCTGGTAAGCCCAAACGTGTAGTTCGGGTGAACTGGGAACGTCTGGAGGAGGCCCAAGTTCAGGAGGCCTTCAACTCACACCTCCGGCGGAGCTTTTCGGGCATTCCTGTGGAGGTTGGGGACATTGAACCAGAGTGGTCGGTGTTCGAAGGGCAGCAGCCTCAGCCGTGGCCGAGGCAAAGCAGCGGGTGTGGGAGAAGTTCGGAGAAGACATGGAAAAGGACTTTCTGGCGGCACCAAAGTTGTTCTGGAAAACTGTCCGACACCTCAGGAGGGGGAAGCAGGGAACCATCCAAGCTGTGTACAGTAAGGATGGGACGTTGTTGACCTCAACTGATGGAGTGTTGGGCCGTTGGAAGGAACACTTTGAGGAACTCCTGAACCCGACAACTCCGCCCTCTATGTTAGAGGCAGAGCTGGAGTATGACGGGGGATCAACACCAATCTCCCGGGGGGAGGTCGCTGAGGTAGTCAAACAACTCCACAGTGGCAAAGCCCCGGGGGTGGATGAGATCCGCTCAGAAATGCTGAAGGCTCTGGGTGTTGAGGGACTGTCATGGTTGACACGTCTCATCAACGTTGCGTGGAAGTCGGAAACAGTACCGAAGGAGTGGCAGACCGGGGTGGTGGTTCCCCTTTTCAAAAAGGGGGATCAGAGGGTGTGTGCCAATTACAGAGGCATCACACTACTCAGCCTCCCCGGGAAAGTTTACTCTAAGGTACTCGAAAGGAGGGTCAGGCCGATTGTCGAACCTCAGATTGAGGAGGAACAATGCGGATTCCGTCCTGGTCGTGGAACAACGGATCAGCTTTTTACTCTCGCAAGAATCCTGGAGGGGGCCTGGGAGTACGCTTATCCAGTCTACATGTGTTTTGTAGACTTGGAGAAGGCGTATGACCGGGTTCCCAGGGAGTTACTGTGGGAGGTGCTGCAGGAGTATGGGGTGAGGGGGTCTTTACTCAGGGCCATCCAATCTCTGTACTCCCAAAGCGAGAGCTGTGTCCGGGTCCTCGGCAGTAAGTCGGACCTATTTCCGGTGAGGGGTGGCCTCCGCCAGGGCTGCGCTTTGTCACCAATCCTGTTTGTAATATACATGGATAGGATTTCGAGGCGTAGTCGGGGGGGAGGGGGTCTGCAGTTCGGTGGAGTAAGGATTGCACCACTGCTTTTTGCAGATGATGTAGTTCTGATGGCTTCATCGGTCTGCGACCTTCAGCACTCACTGGATCGGTTCGCAACCGAGTGTGAAGCGGCTGGGATGAGGATCAGCACTTCCAAATCTGAGGCCATGGTTCTCAGCAGGAAACCGATGGACTGTCCACTCCAAGTAGGGAATGAGTCCTTACCCCAAGTGAAGGAGTTCAAGTATCTCGGGTCTTGTTCTCGAGTGGGGGAACAATGGAGCGTGAGATGGGCCGGAGAATCGGAGCAGCGGGAGCGGTACTGCAGTCGCTTTACCGCACCGTTGTGACGAAAAGAGAGCTGAGCCAGAAGGCAAAGCTCTCTGTCTACCGGGCCATTTTCGTTCCTACCCTCACCTATGGTCATGAAGGATGGGTCATGACCGAACGAACGAGATCGCGGATACAAGCGGCCGAGATGGGTTTTCTCCGCAGGGTGGCTGGCGTCTCCCTTAGGGATAAGGTGAGAAGTTCAGTCATCCGGGAGGGACTCGGAGTTGAACCGCTCCTCCTTCGCGTCGAAAGGAGCCAGTTGAGGTGGTTCGGGCACCTAGTTAGGATGCCACCTGGGCGCCTCCCTAGGGAGGTGTTCCAGGCACGTCCAGCTGGGAAGAGACCAAGGGGTAGACCTAGGACCAGGTGGAGGGATTATATCTCTTCGCTGGCCTGGGAGCGCCTTGGGATCCCCCAGTCAGAGCTGGTTGATGTGGCCAGGGAAAGGAAAGTTTGGGGCTCTCTGCTGGAACTGCTACCTCCGCGACCCGACCGCGGATAAGCGGGAGAAGATGGATGGATGGATGGATGCAATAGAATAAATCAAGTTTCACTTTAGTTTTTCAAGTAACTCAACTGTAACTCACTCACTCACTCACTCACTCAGCATCATCAAGGTTACCTTTTAGGAATATGAGCATGTCCACATTTCCAGGTAGAAGCTGGGATGTTTGGGCGTTTACAATATCCCCTGCTGTGGAAAAACTTTATTCTTTACTTTTCCGTCTTTATATGTAGAAGATATTACTTATCTCTGTCATTTTGTTTCCATAGCAACAACAACTTCCTGTCAACAGCGTAAACTCGCCTTCAAAATAAAAGCATCTAAATAAAACAGGAAGTTAACCTAAATTACATTTAAGACATACAACTGCAACGAAAGTAACAACAACAATGTAATATCCTTTTCAGTTTCACTGAACTCAAATTGGGTTATTTACATGATATGTTCACATGATTTTGTTGTGCAATAAAACAACCAGAGAAGCCATCTGCAAGGAAGCATCGCACACCGTGTCCTCATGCTCCTGTTTCACCTGCTTAATACAGGGATCATCACTGCTACTGATTTCGATAGAGCATTTGTGATGAATTGTGATTGAAGCTTTGGGAGTTGCACACGCCTCTGCTCTGTAGAGTTGCTCAGGACTGACTGAGGAAGATGCTCTGAGGCTGGCCCTTTATATGTCCACGTTACCATGACAGCTACTCAAATTTGGCTGTCTTCGCCGACACCGTGGTCCCATCTCGATGTCATCGTACTATAATACGATGGCTACACAACGGCATTGCGAGGGCTTCACGTAGTCGTGTTGCCTTCCTAAGACAATCGGGCAGCTTCTTGTTTCCTTCCTATTGTCTTCGTGAGGCGGAAAATGCCAGATGGCACCGATGATCACACGAAGTAAAGACGAAGATGACACGATTTGACAAGATGCCCTCATGAGTGCCTTATGAAGGGCAAAATTACAGACGACTTCAACACGAAAATGAACCTTCACAAGGTCCTTCGGCAATTTTTTGGCATGCCAAAGATTTTTCCACCGCTCACGAAGTTGCTGCCGGAGCCTGAGAAACTCCACCGGCGGTCATACGATGGCTTAAGATGCCCTCACGAATGGCCCAATGTTGCTACTGTGGAGGAAACTTCTGTGTAGCAATGCAGTGGGAGTCACCGACTCATGAAGGAGACACAGGACGAGCAGGAGTTCTGATGTCAAACACTGGTATTTAATACAAGTCTCGGCCGGAGAAATTCACATCACAAGTCACAGCAGTCAAAGGTTCTGACTGCACGGGTGGGTTGCCATGTCAATTCTGATCAGCCTCTCTTCTTGGTAGACCTTTTAACTAGTTTACAGAGAGTCAAATCCACATATTGGGGATGGGCATCAACACCTGGAGACTGTCTCTGTTATCCGTGGTGCTTAGAAGCCCGCGTTCTCACAGTCGTAAAACTCACTACATCCGCCAGATCAAGTCATAAAACGTATAGTATCAACATACACTGCATTATCACGTTCCTTACGGGAGATAAGGAGCAGGGCTGATCGTAAATGTCAACACACAGAAAAGGGTTAAATTCTTGGAGTGAAGACAGAATTATTCCCTCACAGTTACGATCAGAGCAGAATTGGAACATTTCCTTTATCGTGTGTGCTTCTGGTGTCAATTTCGGGACAGTGTGACAGGGGCTTAAGGAAGAGTATTAGGAAAATAAAGAAGAAAGGAACTATTTTACTTTTTTATTCAGCCAAAATGTCGAGTAAAATATCAATCTTTCAATTTGAGTGCCAGGCATTAGGAAACATGTATCAGAAAAAACAGTTAAGCGCTTTTAAAGTGTAATTGTTGAGAATAGACATTTAACTTTTAAGAATAAATTACTTGTAACACATTACTTTTGTCAGAGAATATACTGAAAGGTCCACTTCTTGACATTTTGATTATAAATAAAGGAGTAAACTAACCAGAGACACAGGGGGTGAGGAAGAGGAACAGCCGGATGATGAAGATCATCTTCTTCCTGTGAGGACACACACACACACACACACACACACACACACACACACACACACACATTTAGAAAACATACAGTCTGTCTTTACCAGATTACTTATTGCACAGAGGACAGACACCAGGAACAGTAACATATGTCTGACACTAGGTGGCGCCAGATATCAACATTATATTTTCATTAAACTGAATCAGGAAATACTTTCTGCTTTGAGATCAGAGAACACAGACTGAAATACAGGACCAACTGAACCCCTTCAGTTTTGTTTCAGAGTCTCTCTGAATAATAACAATAATGATAATAATAATAATAATAATAATAATAATAATAATATTAATAATAATAATAATAATAATAATAATAATAATAGTAGTGAATGTGTGCTTCGTGAGGTTAAAGGGACAGCTTTTGCATTAATGCTGAGTTCAAGAATTTAGTTTTTAGTGTTGCTGTGTGACGTGTCTCAACGTGTTTGCTGAAGATAAAATCTAGCTTGAGTAAAACAGTTGAAACTCTGGCCCGATTCCAATACAATCACTGCCTCTCTCTACAATAAAAACATTCCTGTTTTCACAAACTAGACACTGGTACCAAGTTACAAAAATTAAAATAATAACATAATGTAACCTTTAAGTTACTTACATGTGTATGAATATATTCAATGCGCATATTATTCTTCAAACTGTAAACTGTTGAACTAAAATAGACAATTAAAATAGTCGTATGAGAATAACCTGAAGATGAAGTAGTATTTTTATGTACATTTCTTTATGATCACATATACCGGTCTCTGTGACGTGTTTATTAGTTGTGTTCACTTTGTTCACAGAAACTGCAGCAAAAGCAGTCTTAACCGGGGCAATTGGAAAGAGCTTAACCAGAAAAGGGGAAGCGGGTAATATACGTTAGTCACAAAGTGAGGACAGTTCCTGTTTCTTGCAGAGATAGAGATAAGAGGTTCATCTCAACAGGAGAGCAACAGAAAGCAGCAGTAAGATATATTTATTTAATAAAGTAGAGACATGTGTTCTTACCTTTAAATAGTTGAGACTGCAGAGACCTCAGTGCTGACAGTTCTGTTTTCTGGTCTTTCATGTCTGAATATGTCCGATTACAACAACAGGAGTAGTTCACAGCTAGAGTCAGAGGGGGCGTTTCCACTAGCAACGGCACATTGACATGATATAAATGTCCTGTGAACCCTGTGAGCTTTTTTGGTATCTTCGGATCATGGGTGTAGGAAGCATCCTGAATGTGGGGGGGACATTTTTAACGGAGGGTGTGGGGGTCTTCCCCCCCAAAAAATAAATATACATTTCCTGTATTCTGGTGCATTTTGATACTTTTATAATGTGGCCATACTAGCATGAGGAAAATGATGGGTACATTTTGTAATTTCATCCAGTAGTAAAGAAAGGAAACATATTTGATTATTAATTCAGAGCCGTCTTTGAATTAATAAAAAGCAGTTTAAATGCCCATTTTCTGTACATTTATATAGAACAATAAATATTTGTGAGTGCATTGAGAGATATTGTTGTGGAGAGTCATTTAAATATAAATCGCAAAATACATTTGTGAATCCTTCTGTGAGCATTTATTAATATTGAGACTGATCTGACTCCATACGGATGTTAAGTTCACCTAGGAATGGTATCATTGACTTAAATGTTCAAATAAATGTTGCTCTTCTGTCTATACTGGTCATATGATGCCCCTTGACTGAAATGTTTCCTGTTCAATATCCCCACTGATTTCCTTAAAGTTCTGGGATGAGAGTCCACATCACAATTTACTCTAAACTGTCATTTCCCTTTCATCACTCAGCTCAGCAATGGACCTCTCTCCACTGTCCCTGTATTCTGCCTCTGACTCACTCTCAAGCGCCTACATGTCAAGAGAGGTGGTGAAGTGATCATTATTTATTGAGCAGTATACTCTTTCTCATTGAATCATAACAAGTCATACTGAATGTAAATACAACTGACTCTAAAGTAAGTCCCAGTCTGTGACATTGGACATTTTGAAGACTCAAAGTCCCAAGCAGTGGAATATTAGCTAGTCTATGTAATGCGCACAGAAAATAAATAGTTAACTGAATACTGGGATGGAAATTGCCTATAAGCACTCAGTAAAACATAAACACACACAAAAAGCTTCTGAATGATAAGAAGTGTGATTAAAACATAATGCACATTATCATTTTGAGAGAGAGTACCTAAGTTAAAGAACTCAGAAAATAATCTCTTATCGAACTGAGGCTCCAGTAAAACACACTACATGGATCAACAGATCTGAGCTGTCCAACTATGGCAACACTCCTTGAACATGCGCGCGCTATGTGAGAATCTGCCTTGGCACAGAGTTTCATTGATTTGGGCATTCTCTCAATAAGCAAGTGGAATGGATTTGATAGTGAAGCACTGACACAGCGCTCTACAAAGTGTGGCGAGTGGACAGACCGATTCACGGACTTTCCACATAGTAAAAGTGGGGGGGTCTAAACTAATCATTTGAAAAAGTGGGGGGGACTTGTCCCACCCTCATATAATGGCTGCGACGCCCATGCTTCGGATAATTTGTTTTTCTTTATTAAACCAGTAAACGGAAGAGCGTCTGAGACGTTTCTACTTTTTGCTTTTTATTTTACTAAATGGTCAAATTGTCATTGGAGCGAGGGGCGGGGGTGAAACTCACAGAAGAATAACATAATTAATTTAATAGTTAAATAAATAAATAAATACTTTATTTAATGTCAAATTAAAACCGTTAATATATTACATGATTTAATACAGTTTTGTTTTATATGTTACACCAATGTGCAGAAGTGTTTGTGGTTTTTTGTGTCTTAATTTTGGCCGATAGCCTCCTTCCCTCAGCCAGGAGTCAGGACAGTGAAGATGGGTCATGGAGGGGTCTTCCAGCAGGACAATGACCCTGAACATCCGGCCAAGGCAGCACAGGAGGGGATAAAGAAGAAGCTCATTCAGGTGATGGAGTGGCCTAGTCTCTGGACCTTAATCCCATAGAAAATCTGTAGAGGGAGCTGAAGCTTCCAGAGGCCAAGCATCAGCCTCAAAAGCTTCAGGATTTGGAGAGGATCTTCAGAGAGGAGTGGACCAACATCCTTCCTGAGATGTGCACACACCTGGAGACCAGCTACAAGAAGAGTCTGACCTCTGTCTGTCCAACCAGGGTTTCTCCACCAAGAACTAAGAATATTCTTTCTCTCACTGTTAAAATAAACCTACCATTAAAATTATAGATTGTTATTTTCTTTGTAAGTGGGCAAACTCACAAAATCTGCAAGGGATCAAATACTTATTTCCTCCACTGTATTTATTGGAAACATTCCTGCTCCCATATGCATTTCACTCCAAACATGCACTTCTCCTTCCGTCCACCAGATGGCCTCAGTCTGTAACTTTCCACATGCTCACCTGTTTCCCTTTATCCAATCACCCCAAAGTATTTAACCAGCCCACCTCCACCTGCAGTTTGCAATACTGCAGTACAATACTCAATGTAGCTTCAAGTCTTTGTTTTTATAAATAAATCAGTGAAATGATTTAATCTGCCTGATTGTCCTCTCTTATTTCTGCCTCTCTACACACCTGTTGAAATACTTCACAATCAATCAATGTTTATTTATATTAAGCTATCTTAATGAACCACCTGGAAACATTTCTCCCTGCTTCCCCCCATGGTTAGCTGTCAAAGGCTGACTTTATACACACTAGATTTTAGACGACAAAGCACTCTTTATTAGAGGCGTGTTCCTCCGTCTGTATCGTTGGTACTACTGGAGGAAGTGAAAGGTCGTTGGTGACTAATTTACAGAATGCTTTATTAAAGTCATGTGTAGGCCTATGGACTGCATTTGAGGATTTATGAACAGACTTGCTTCATAAAAGACTTCCTTAGACCTGATGCACTTTAAAGCAGAAGTGACATCAACCTGCAGCACATGGAGAAGAAACTCTTTTGGCGTGATGGTAAGAATGTAATGGCTCAGGATAGGAAACACTAATCACTCTAAGAATGTCTCACACCACTATTTGCGGAGATAGCGAACATGTTTTAATGGAGCAAATTGAGTTGAGTAAAACTCTGGCCCAACTCCAATATAAACACTGTACCATACTGTATGTTTAAAGCCTGTCGTCACTTGCTCATCCTCCCTTATCTTTATTCGGTGTAACTGAAGCGGCAAGCAGCTCGAACCGGTTGACCATCGTTTATTCTCAAAAATAACACTTACTGATTACAGCAGAAGCAACAGGGTAAACCGGGGATTTGAAAAGAGGTTGACCAAATAGAGGAAGCTGGTATTATACTTATTGTCACAAAGTTAGTAGTTCCTGTTTCTGGCAGATAGACAGAGTGTGGATGGAGCTATTTCAGGGTCATAAGTTTTGATCATTCAAAATGTTTTTATTTGAAAGTCCAAGTTTTCATCCTGAACTTTGAAAAATGCAATGTTGTATTCAAAACAAAAAAAGTATTTGAAATAATTTGTCAGGTTGAATATTATTTTGATTCAGTCCAGCCATTTTTTTGAATAACATATTTATTTTCATATTTCACTTTTATACATATTTTGACAAGATTTATAGCACGACAGAACTCTTACAGTGATCCATGTTTCCATAACCAGGGACAGTGCTCTCATTTATAACAAAGCTGCAAGGCTGAGAGACAAGAGACGAGTATTAGAACATGTTGGCGCTTTTAAAGTTTAACTTTAAAATAACTTGTGTTAGAGAAGAATATACAGTAGGGAAAGTTCTACTTTCTTTTTGACTTTTTGATTTAAATAAAAAAAAATCTTCCCCAACTGTTTTTAGCCTGTTGCATTGTACCATAGTGTTGCATCGTGCACAGTACAAGTTTTTAGTTAGTATTATTGCTCTGTGACCTGTGTCCAATATCTGCAGCAACGAATATAATGTATTCCAATACAAACCCTGCCTTAGTGGCACAGTCAACATTGTTATCTCTGTATGTAAAGTCCTTTTTGGCATTATGGCATTTAAATGTATAACAAAGTGTTGATGAAATATGTTTTTAGTTTCTCTTTTGTGTATCATGCGATTCAGTAAGTTGGTCTTGGACGTTTCAACATCTTTCCAACTCCTTCTCTTATCTTGGTTTAATGTGGTGCCTGGTCTCTATAAGAGGTTC
>CALSBZ010042033.1:0-14913 GCA_943591055.1 Gobionotothen gibberifrons | reverse complement strand
CTTCTTGACGGATTTTATATCCATAAAAGGCAAAACTGATAATGACACACCCCTAGTTGCGCTCTGCTCAATCTGTGCCCATCCTGTTTCTTCGTCCTTTCTAATCCAGGCCACTATTGCCGTTAACTGAGCAGCCCAATAATAATATTTTTAATTTGGCAGGCCTAAGCCTCCCTTATCTTTTGGCAGAAAAATAGTTTTAAGTCTTACTCTGGGTCTTTTATTCTGCCAAATAAACTTAGATATAAGTCTATTTAACATGTTGAAGATGGAGGCTGGGGAGGGATTGAAATAGGAAGAGTAATCGAGGGAGCAGGTTCATTCTTACAGTCTCTACCCTTCCGAATAGCGAGAGGGGGAGAATTTCCCAACGTATCATGTCATTCTTTATTTGCTTTATTAATGTATTATAGTTAGCCTCAAATAAATGCATAGGGTGGTGATCCCTAGATATCTAAACCCCTGCTTGGACCAGCGGTAAGAAACATCCTTGTTTAATTGTGCAGGCCAACTTCCTGTTATCATCATTGCTTCTGATTTAATTGGATTAATTTTGTATCCCGAAATTGCCCCATACTTAGACAAGCACTGAATAAGAGCTGGAATAGAAGATAGGGGGTGTTTTATAAAGAGTAAAATGTCATCTGCAAATAAAGATATTTTATGTATTGACCCTCCCTCGTCCGCTATTCCTTGAATCTGTTTATTTTGGCGTATAGCTTCCGCTAAGGGTTCAATACTGAGTGCAAAAAGAAGAGGTGACATTGAGTCGCCCTGCCTCACCCCCCTCTCTACTTTAAAAAAATCTGAACAATGCCCATTGACTCTTATTGTTGATTTAGGATCCTTATAAAGCAAACTAATCCATGTAGTACATTTTTCTCCAAAACCCATTTCCAATAATGTTTGTTTAAGAAATAGCCAGTCTACTCTATCAAATGCTTTCTCAGCATCTAGGCTGAGAAGTATTGAAGGTTGTTTATCTTTTGCCGCTATTGACTGAAGATTTAAAGCTCTCCTTACATTATTTGTCCCTTGACGACCTGAAATAAATCCTGTCTGGTCCGCTTTTATCAATTTCTTTAAATTAAGTTGTACTCTGGTTGCTAAGATTGAAGTTAGTATTTTGTAATCAACGCATAAAAGACTTATGGGGCGATAACTAGTGCACTGTATGGGGTCCTTTCCCTCTTTATGCAGGACTGTGATGATAGCTTCTGACCACGATTTTTGGGGGTCTCCTGTATTTAATACATAATTATATACTCTACATAATATAGGGGAAAGATAATTTATGAAGGCTCTATAATATTCACCAGCAAACCCATCTACTCCCGGTGATTTGTTTTTTAGTTTAGTAATGGTTTCCTTAATTTCCTCCTCTCTGATAGGCTCTACTAATTTATATGTTTCGTCAGTTGTCAGTTTATTCATATTGAGGGGCTTTAAAAATTCACTAATTCTTTCTTCCATAAATTCCTGATCTTGGCTTTTATACAGTTGCGCATAATATTTTGCAAAAGCATCTGATATTTTCCTAGGGTCTGTTTCTGTCTGGTTAGTTTCAGGATGTTTAATTTTGGAGATTATGCGGCTGGACTGGGCTTTTCTAAGCTGAAAGGCCAATAATCTGCTAGCTTTATTTCCCATTTCGTAATATTTTCCATTTATGAACCTTAGCTTAATTCTAACTTCCTTCAACTTTTTGAGAACTTCCTCTTTTCTAGATATCTTATGTTCCCTCTCTAATCTTTTAATTTCTGTTTCCAATTCTTGTTGTTTTGCAAGTCTTTGTTTCTTTAATTTAGATCCTATAGAAATAATTGTGCCCCTAATCGTGGCCTTACCAGCATCCCATAGCACCGAGGGGGAGACCTCCCCATTATCATTCAAGGCAAAGTATTCAGATATTGCAGAACGTATTTCCTGTTTTATCCGGTTATCTGCCAATAGTGAGACGTTAAGTCTCCAGTACTTAAACCATTTGTCTAACCCCAGATTGATTTTCATAGAGACAGGACTGTGGTCTGAGATTGTTATTGGTTCAATTACACTATCTTTTATCCGGTATGTATCCTTTTTCGACACCAAAAAGTAATCTATTCTTGAATAACTTCCATGTACTGTACGTGGGACATGAACGTGAAGTCTTTGTCACTTGGGTGTAGGTGTCGCCAGATATCAACTAATCCCAACTCCTTCATCATGTTTAAGACATTTCTGGACATTTTAGGCAGAGGTCTTATTGTTACGGGTAATCTATCCATTTTGTTGTTCAGTGTGCAATTGAAGTCCCCCCCTATGATCACTATTCCCTCTCTATTATCTGCCACTAGGGCTGCAATCTTTTAAAAAAATAAATTGCAGTCTTCATTTGGTGCATACACATTTAAGATAGTTATTTTTAGGCCAGCTATTGTTCCAATTACCATTACATAACGACCCTCAATATCCTGGAAGACTTTCTCATTGTTATAGTATACTGATTTGTTAATTAAGATAGCTACTCCCCGTTTTTTACTCCTCCCACATGATGCACTATAAATCTGATCCACCCATTCTCTCTTTAATTTTAAATGTTCTATTTCAGATAAGTGAGTTTCTTGAATCAGAGCTACAGAGCATTCCAGTTTCTTTAATTGTCCCAGAATCTTTTTCCTTTTAATCGGGTTGTTAATTCCCCTTACATTATAGCTAACAATATTTAAGTAAGCCATAACCTCTGTTTAGCATTAGAGTAAATAGCCCTGCCTGCTTGAAAACTTTGCCTAAATCGCATAAACAAAAACAAACTGTAGAGCGCAACATATGTCAGGAGAAACATACAAAAAACACTTAAAACATAGAACTCAACTTCCACCTGTCCAATCAGCCACAGCAAACGAACTATAGCTGTGACGGATCCCCACTGGCGCTGGGGCAGAGAGGTGTGACCAGCCCTCTCTGTGGGAAAAAGCACATAGAGTGCTAACCTGACCAATAATACACTAACATGTAAAAAAGGTCTACGTGAGTGTAATTCACTCATTCCGAACTAAGAAAACGGGCTCCGCCAGAGCCTAGAATTGGTAAATAAAATCTTAGAATAACTTTATGAGAACAACTAATTTGTAGTATTTGCACAAGTAACAACCACTTTATATAACGTATTTCCACTGTCAATATGTTACCGTTACTGTATGCAGAACAGAGCCGACTCCAAACCTGTTTCAGTCACTTTGGGTTTCTAAATGGCATCGGGAGATGATTTAAACTTCTTCTTGCAGGAATGCCCTGAGATCCGATGCTGACAGTGCCGTGTCTCTTTTTTTCTTCCCGCTGCTCCTCCATACGTCCTTTAACTCATCCTCCGTGCGTTCTCTTTCTCCGCAGCGCACTTCGACTCCCAGGCCTTTCAGCACCTCTGCAGCACTGGACAGTGTGGTGTAGGTCTTCTCCCCCGTGCCCAGCTTGAGTTTTAACTGTGCTGGGTATACGCACCTCGCCAGTATGTCCTTCTTTTTTAGCTGCTTGATGACTTCGTGCACCTTTGCCCGCTTCTTGTGTAACTCGGGAGAGTAATCCTGATCAAAAAAGATCCTTTTATCTTGGAAGGAGACCTGTCCCTGACTCCATGCCTGTCGTATCACCAGATCTTTAACCGCTGCATCCAAAAATCTCACGATGATGTGTCTTGGAGGGGCTGTCGGGTCTCTATGTGGCATATATGGGGGTGAGCGGTGTGCTCTCTCTATCTTAATATCCGTTAGCGATGGTATTTTAAGCACCTTGTGTAGCAGTTCTTTAATAAATTCTGCCATGTTTCCTCCCTCACTCCCCTCTGGTACCTGAAAGATTCTCACATTATTTCTTCTCAGTCTATTCTGCAAGTCGTCGCAAGTGGCTGGAGGGCAATGTCACGGTGGATCAGATATCGGAGCACCCTCTGATGCCGCATCGCTACATCCTCGGCCATGCCGACTCTGTCCTCCAACTTTCCAATCCTCCCTTCGTGTTCGCCCATTTGAACTTTTATATCTAGCACCGTCTGTTCCAGTCGATCCAGAGACATTTTGGTTTGATTATGCCCCTCTTGATTTTCCTTGCGGAGTTTCCCCAGCTCCTCCAGCAACGTAACTTCTTGGTCCGAGTCACACATGTTGCTATCTGTTTTCAAGCTAGCGCTAGCTGGGCTGGCCAGTCTCCGTTGTTTATCGTTTTTTTCCTTTGAGATATCTTGTTTGTTGTGGGTTTTGTTTCTGGTTGACCAGCTCATCATGCAGGAGTGCTCTTTCTTACTTTTTAAAATGTCATATATTTCTAGTTGTCTCTATTTTTGTGTATAGCCTGGCGGAGCTCCACTTCTAAGCTGCTGCTTATGACGTCACCGGAAGCCAGAATTCTCTGAGTTTTTATCAACTTTGGTACTTAAAACAGATAAAGTAATTATCGTAGGTGACTTTAATATTCATGTTGACGATGATAAAAATAGCCTTACTATTGCATTTAACTCTATATTAGATTATATTGGTTTTCGTCAGAGTGTAAATAAACCAACCCACTGCTATAATCACACTCTCGACCTTGTTCTGACTTATGGTATTGAAATTGAGCAACTATTAGTCGAACCGCATAACCCTGCTTTATCCGACCATTTCTTAGTAACTTTTGAAGTACTGTTGCTAGACTACCAAGCATTAGTCAAAAGCTCCTGCAGCAGAAACCTATCTGTTAGTGCTATAGCCAAATTTAAGGAAGAGATTCCACCAATACTTAACTCGATAGCATGTCTGCATGTAGGGGAGGAAACTTATACAAAATGTACACCACCCCAAATTGATCATGTTATTGATAGTGCTATAGATGCGCTGCGAATAAAATTAGACTCTGTTGCTCCTTTGAAAAAGAAGAAAATAAAACAACATAGATTAGCTCCATGGCATAATGTCGAAACCCGCAAAATAAAGCAAAAGTCGAGACAACTTGAAAGGATATGGCGTTCCACTTAACTTGAAGAATCTCGTTTAATTTGGCATATTACTCTAAATGAATATAAGAAAGCACTGCGTAAAGCGAGAGCAGCGTACTACTCTTCATTAATAGATGAGAATAAGAATAATGCAAGATTTCTTTTCAGCACTGTAGCCAGGCTGACAGAGAGCCATAGCTCAATTGAGCCTTCTATTCCCATAGCACTCAGTAGTAATGATTTTATGTGCTTTTTTAACGATAAAATTGTTACTCTTAGAAACAAAATCAATGACCTCTTGCCTTTGACCAGTATAGTGTTATCAACAGCTCCCGGAAATGTAAGTTCTAATATTACACTAGATAGTAAACTAGAATGCTTTTCAGCCATAAACCTTGAACAATTAAATTCAATGATTCTTTCTTCTAAACCATCAACGTGTATCTTAGACCCAATTCCAACTAAGCTGTTGAAGGAAGTTTTTCCATTAATTAGCACTTCTTTATTAAATATTATGAATATGTCTTTATTATCAGGCTATGTTCCACAATCATTCAAAGTAGCAATGATAAAACCGCTTCTTAAAAAGCACAACCTCGATCCAGAGATTTTAGCCAACTATAGACCTATTTCTAATCTTCCGTTCTTCTCAAAAATTATTGAGAAAGCAGTCGCAAAACAGTTGGGTGATTACTTAAAAAACTATGATTTATTTGAAGATTTTCAGTCTGGCTTTAGAACACATCATAGCACAGAGACAGCTCTGGTTAAAGTCACAAATTACATTATAATAGCCTCAGACAAAGGACTTGTCTCTATTCTTGTCTTGCTCGATCTCAGTGCTGCATTTGATACTATCGACCATGACATCCTATTGCAAAGACTAGAGCACTTAGTTGGCATACAGGGAACTGCTTTAGGCTGGTTTAGGTCCTATCTATCTTAACGCTCTCAGTTTGTACGTGTCAACGATGAATCTTCGACGCCATGGTTAGCCATGGAGTGCCACAGGGCTCAGTGCTCGGACCTATTTTGTTCACATTATATATGCTTCCGTTAGGCAATATTATAAGGAATCGTTCTGTACATTTTCATTGTTAGGCGGATGATACTCAACTATATTTATCAATCAAGCCTGATGAAATTAATCATCTAAATAAAATTCAAGACTGCCTTAAGGACTTAAAAACGTGGATGACCTTAAACTTTTTGATGTTAAACACGACCAAAACTGAAGTTATTGTACTCGGCCCGAAGAATCTACGAGACAAATTATCTAAAGATATACTAACTATGGATGGCATTAATTTGGCCTCCAGTGAGACTGTAAGGAATCTTGGTGTTATATTTGATCAGGATTTATCCTTTAATGCCCACATAAAATCAATTTCAAGGACCGCCTACTTCCATCTACGTAATATTGCAAAAATCAGGCATATCTTCCCTCAAAACGATGCAGAGAAACTAGTCCATGTATTTGTTACTTCTAGGCTGGATTATTGTAACTCCTTATTATCAGGGTGTACCAAGAAGTCAGTTAAGTCGCTTCAGCTGATTCAAAATGCTGCAGCTCGTGTACTAACTAGAGTTAGGAGAAGGGACCACATTACTCCTGTTCTGGCTGCCTTACACTGGCTCCCTATAGAACACAGGATAGAATTTAAAATTCTTCTTCTCGCCTACAAAGCCCTTAATGGGCAGGCACCATCTTACCTTAAATAACTCATTATACCCTACTGTCCTACTAGGGCATTGCGTTCCAAGAACGCAGGGTTGTCGGTTGTTCCTAGAGTCTCTAAAAGTACAATGGGAGCCAGAGACTTTTCTTATCAAGCTCCACATTTGTGGAATCAGCTTCCAGTTTGTGTTCAGGTGGCAGACAGCCTATCCGTTTTTAAGAGTGCGCTTAAGACCTTCCTTTTTGATAAAGCTTATAGTTAGGGCTGATTAGATTCAGCCCCTAGTTTTGCTGATATAGGCTTAGTTTGTCGGGGGACATCTTACTTCTTCCTTCTCTCTGTCTGTACCTGTGTACTCTCATGTTCCGATTAACCCAGCTTCCCCAAATTTCTTTCTTTTTGGTGTCTATATACGCCGGGATCCGGAGTCATGGAGGATCCTGTAGCTGCAGTCCTGTGTCCTGGATCGCGAGCCCAGATCTTGAGTCGTGGCTGTTGCTGTGGTCCTGGATCATAAGTCCTGGATGGATGTCCTCGTGGATTCATCTTCCTATTATACACACATGCATTTCCAAACATTTGGACTACCTATGTTGCAAATGTATTATCTTTTTTTTTACACACGGCATCTATTGCACGTCTGTCCGTCCTGGGAGAGGGATCCCTCCTCTGTTGCTCTGCCTGAGGTTTCTCCCATTTTTCCCCTTTAAACTGTGGGTTTTCTTTGGAAGTTTTTCCTTGTACGATGTGAGGGTCTAAGGACAGAGGGTGTCGTATTGTCATACTGATATTTTGTACAAACTGTGAAGACCACTGAGACAAATGTAACATTTGTGATATTGGGCTATATAAATAAACATTGATTGATTGATTGAATGTGATTTTGGAAAATTGCACAATTTAAATCTATTCTAGTAGACCTCAACAATGGAAGGACACCCGGAAGTTACTCAGTGTTTTAATTGGAGAATAGTCTCCTGGTGAAATGGTTATGTAAATGTATGTGTCATCTGCATAGCTATGGTAACTTATTTTGTTGTTCTTCATTATCTGAGCCAGTGGTAGCATGTAGATGTTAAAGAGAAGAGGCCCCAAGATGGAGCCTTGAGGAACCCCACATGCCATCTTTGTCAACTCAGATGTGTATTTACCTATAGAAACAAAGTTGTTTCTGTCCTTTTAAGAAGGATTCAAACCAATTTAGAACTGTTGATGAAAGTCCCACCTGGTTTTCCAGCCGGTCTAGTAATATGTTGTGGTCAACAGTGTCAAACGCAGCACTGTGATCTAATAATACTAACACTGAAGTTCTGCCACTGTCTGTGTTTAAGTGGATGTCATTGAAGACCTTTAGAAGAGCAGTCTCAGTGCTGTGGTTTGGAAGAAATCCTGACTGGAACACATCGAAACAGTTATTTAAATGCAAGAAATTACTCAACTGTTGAAAAACTACTTTTTCAATGATTTTACCTAGAAATGGCAGGTTTGATATTGGCCTGTAATTGTTCATTACTGAAGCGTCTAGATCAGCGGTTCTCAAACTGTGCAGAGGGTAATGCAGGTGGTCCGTGGAAAAAAGCTAAATAAAACCACCTGCATGTGACTTGCTCTATCGAAATCAGTCACATTGACCCGAAGACACATTTTGAGTTGTATACACTGTTGGAAAGAGGAGATTCCTTGCTTTATAATGATATCAGGCAGTGGGGTAGTGGTCGTTGGGCTCATCGGACATTTATGAGAGAAAATCTCTAATGTCCGAGTGCAAGTGAATGCACCACAAGACACGAGCATTGTAACCCCTCCCCCGGCCCTGGCGCGAGCGGAAATATGATTGGCGGCGATTTCATTTGAACGGGACGGAGCAAAACGAGAAGCATCCGGACTTACTGTAGACGGAAGGAACGAGGTATTTGAAGTCTACAATGACAGAGAAGAGACTGTCAAGTTTGGTTGTACTCGGCATGGAATCAAAACGCACTAAAGCTTTGGATCTTAATCAGTTTGTGAGGCGTTTTACTGAACAGAATGGTAATCGCCGCATCATAACAGTGATTGACAGCTGATAGGAATAATATGATTGTTAATATTATCATATTAATTCAGACAAACATCGATGAGACAGTTAAATAATGTACTTATTGCTGCAGTCTGCATAGATTTGGTACCCCTGGTCTAAGAGTGAAACAAACTAATTCAGTTATTGTTCAGTTAAAATGCATTCAATGATGTCTGCCACCTTATATATCTCTATTTAAGGCTTTACTGATGTGCCACAATAATGTCACCTAATGTTATTCAGTTAAAATATTATATGACTGCGATTAAATCAGCGTACTTCTGCCAGGGGATGCCACCCCTCAAAATCTCCTACCACCCCATGAATATTTTTCTAGATCCACCCCTGAGTAGGCTATATTTTTCGTTACGTTTATTTAATAAGTTAATTTCAGGACAACTTTGGGAATTTTGTTTGTTTGTTTTGAGATTTAAATAGATTTTGAAAGTGGAGATAGAGAGAGAGAGAGAAGCAGCGTTGTCTGCTTAGTTGCAATACTGTAGCTCATTGTTTATGTTACTTATATGCCGGTGTGTCCATGGTTTTGAGTCTGTGTGTGTTGAGTGCAGCGCCGTCTGCTTTTTGCAGTATAGTAACTAAAGTAGGACTGAGCACACCGGTAGTTTTTTGTAGATCTGTCTGCCCGTTTTGTGAGTGCACTGCGCACGTGCACTTGTGGCATTGTTTGGGATGACCTCATTAAAATAGCGTCTGCCGTCCTCTTTGAGAAACATACACAACGCAGACAGACACCGGTCACAAAAGTATCAGATAGGCTTCAATTTGTCTATAATTAACTATAAAAAAATATCGGCGTTTTAACACTACGTTTATATATGTACCTACTTATTTTTACGGTTTGCATATGAGGTGGTCTGCGAAAATCCTTGATAATAAATAGTGGTCCGCATAAACAAAAAGTTTGAGAACCCCTGGTCTAGATTATGCTTTTTTAAGAGCGGTTTAATGACTGAAGTTGTCAGGGCCTGTGGAAAAACACCTGAGTGAAGAGACTTGTTTACTATAAGATAAGGTAACAGTGGCTGAAATAACAAAAGTTGAACACACTGTGCAGCAATCATACAGGTCAGCAGTCTGTGGTTGTCATTTATCTAGACTCAGAGTTTGGAAAAATATATAAAATGTGAACGATTGTTGGAAAAAAATCCATCCACCAAATGTATTTATGTCCTTTACTTCATAGTTTGTGCAAACAAATCAACCTATAATGAAGCATTGTTATTAATAATTAGAAGCCAGTGTCCAAACTACGGCCCGCGAGCCATTTTGAATCGGCCCTCAGCAAATAAAAAAAGTATAGTGAAATATGGCCCACAAATTAAACTTGTGCTTGTCTTATATTGTACTTTTTAAATATATACGCTATGTGTTAGTAAGCACAGTTTTCAAAGTTGAAAACATGTTCTAACAGATTTAAGTTGATAAGAAAAAAGCCCAATAACTTATTTCAATCAGAAGAGACTTAGTTGAAGTTGATAGCATTTGTATTGCCGTGTGCGCAATAGTGTTTTTGGAGATTAGACCCCATCATACTGTGATGAATTAGGGGGGAGGGGAAGCCGACTAAAAAGAGAAACCCCCCCGGGGTCAAGACACTGGTGGTGGTGAATACTAAGGGAAAATAAAATCCGGAGTGATGAGGGTTCTTCTGGGCTGTCCTGCCTTGGATCTGAACGCTGGAGGTGAAGGAGGTGGAGGAGGGTTGCATCAATTCTCCTGAGCGATGCTGACGCGGGAGAGAAGCGGATTTAAATGTTTTGCCTGGTGTGCTGATTGGCTGTGGGAAATAGACGCAGCCGATTGGTTTAGCTAATTGAGGAAGGGGGCGAGTGAGTGAGGGAGAATTGTGAATGAGAGCGTGGGATCCAGTCTTCCTGAAAGAATTTGCGCTGAGCTTCATTTACATATCAAGCTTGAAATATACCCTTCATATTTCCTCTTATAAGAGGCTTCTGTTTTGAGGGATGAGCTTCTTACACAATGAATGAAACCCTATGAGAGCTGTGATGTAGGCTTTTTTTTTCTTAAAGCATTTTCAATTATCAAGCCCACATTTGATTGATTTTGCTAACTTATAACATAACTTATGAGGCGATAAACCTCATCTCTAGTGAGGGGCCCATCCCTTCGTATATTATTCTGTATGTGGCCCTGGGTGAAAAAAGTTTGGGCACCCCTGGGTTAGATAGACCTTATATTGAAATCTAAAGCGCCTCTTAGCATTGCAGTAACATGTCCCACATTGTCGCACACAAACTTACTCTTTGTTCCACATGTCGCTTGTTGGCATCTTTTCCAACTATTGTTACTTGTTATTTGGTGAGTGAAATAGCAAGCCATGGGTAGAAGGTAATTTCTTTGAGCAACATTTGTTTAGCATATTTACTTCGTAGCCCTCAGCACATCTCAGAAACTGTACAGCAAGCAGAATCTCAGATCAGAAAAAAAGTTGTTAGAGTATGTTCCCAGTGTACTTTCTAAAGGTGACAGGAAACACTGTGCATGCAGAACATACATCTATAACTACAGCGTCCTTCCGGTCCACTGTTTGTTATGATTTTGCAGTTTAAAGTGGCGGAAGCCATTATGTGCACATCAGCAACTAAACTTGCTTTCTACTGATTGTTGTGTCAACTGTAAGAAGGCTGACTATGACACAAACATGACTTTAGGATGGATGATGACGTACAAAATGTACTTTTCCTTTCTGGAGAAAAGGTAATGTGTGTGTTCTTTGTTTCAGTATACAGTAGTTAGGGTAACCAGCTTTAGAATCCTGTAAAGTGCAAGGTCCGTGAAAAGATACAAAAATCTCTGGGGGTACGGTTAATCCCTTTGAGGAGCTTCACTTAAAGATGTTGGCCTTTTCTTTGGGAGCCTTTCCCTTAGCTGATTAGCTCATTGTGCTCAGTCATTTTTTCCCTTAAATCTGTGTCGTTTCAATCTTTCTGAAAGATCAATATAACAATCAAGTTACAGGTCTGACACGTTTCCCTTTAGCCATCATATGCTAATCATATTGCTCTCTGTGTGTTATTTCACCTGTGTTTTTTCTTCAGCCTTCACGTTCAGGGGTCTGAAGCAATTTCACTAAGTGTGACATGCAAACGTTGACCTCCCTTTCAAGGAAATGGAGATGTGGGTCAGTAACAGCTCTGCTCAGAGAACTGTTTCTACACCATCAGCAGGTTTTGTCGTTTGCACTTTCCTCAACCCATCACCTCAACCCTTGAAGGCAACATAACATTACTCAGCAGCTTAGCTACTGCACAGAGGCTGGGTGTTAATTTGCAGCCTTAACCTGCATTCTCTGAGTTTTCATATTACTTTCAGTCCCATAAATAACTTTGCCTCATTTCATCAAAATGCTTGAATAGTTACTTTAAAGGTGGGGTAGGTAAGTTTGAGAAACCGGCTCGAGACACACTTTTTGTTGTATTCCATGGAATGCTCTTAACATCCCGATAGCAATGAATATCTTAAGTGCTTTGACAACAAATCCATAAAAAATGTCATCTGTGGAAGCTGTAGTACTGTAAAAAGCACGACCAATCATCTGAGCCGGCCCGGCTAAAGTAACTGGATGGCCTACCTGCCTGTCAGCCTTCCATCTGTGCACAAACTTATCTCGTGCCCTCATTGGTCGTTTGTGTGTGTTGGAGGAGGGGCTCTGTAAGGAAGTATTGTATGTATTTTCAAATGTTAGCGCCCTCGAGCTGGTTTCTCCAAAATTACCTACCCCACCTTTAAGAGATTAACATTCATCCCCAGATGCAGATGATAAACAATGACAAACATTTAATTAAAGGTCCCATGACATGCTTTTCCGGTTATTACCCGTCCCCTTGTGTGTTATGTAGCTTTTTCTGCATGTAAACGGTCTGCAGAGTCACAAACCCTCAAAGTACACCCTGTAGGGAGTACAACTCTAACACAGAAAATACCTGTCTATGCTGCCCCAAAACGCCTCGTTGGAGATCTTTCTTTTTCTTCCTGGGTACAGTGACGTGACCTTACCCAAATGGAACCATTGGTCCGTGGAGCTCCTCACACACACACACTCTCTCAGCGGCGAAACTGTGACGCGCTGGGGGGGGGTGCGGGTGCTAGTGGAGCCTCGCAGATGGGGGTGCTGCAGCCCCCTCAGCATCCCCCCCTTCCCGCGTCCATTCGCGATGTCTCGCAGACCCCACGCAGCAGGAAATGACACCAGCAGTAACCCAGCTCACACTGTCCGCTACTCACAGCAGCGAGCCGTGCAACATCCCGCCAACACGGCACCCAGAACCCACGCAGCATTCTCATCTGTTTGTCATTACTGCTGTCATTTTCTGGTTGCTAACAAACGCCATTGTAACACATAATCACTGATGTTCCGCTGTAACGGTGGTGCACTCATCAGAACAGAGTGGGCGAGCTGACCAATCAGAGCACAGTGGGCTCATAGGGAGGGGGGGCAGGGGGGGGGGGCAGGAGCTTCAACAAGCCGTTTGGGACAGAGTGAATACACATACTCTACAGAGATGCTGTATGAGAAACCAATGTGAGTTTGGAACATTGAACAATGTAAATCTATTCTAGTAGACCTCAGCAATGGATTTATGATCAGTAGAAATGGCCATGACATGGGAACTTTAAGTTCTTTACCTTGCGACGTGTTGGAGTCAATAATGAGCCTGTTGTCCGGAGCCCTTTCAGCTCACTGTGGCTGTTTTTTAATTGGCCAAATGTCACACAGTTAGTCTGTTTCATAATCGTACGTTTTTTGTCAGTATATTTGAAATGACCAGGTTAGCTATGTTAGCTAACTAGCTTACAGCAGCAATCATGTATCACATTGTTCAAATATGCCGATAAAACATTTTAGGTACATTTCCGGTGATATTTGGCCAATTTATAATCCCAGAACCTCAACAAGTGCTCCGGTCCCAGCTGTGTGCGTCACATTTTAGTGTCCCCTGGGTTCCGTTGTGTTTTAAGCTTCTTGCAGCAATTTTTTATTTGCATTGTTTTGAATATGCAGCATTTCGGTTATGCAGCGCTTTTAGTAAACGCTGCGCATGTTTCATCAAGTTGGTAAAGATGTTTATTCATTTGCATGTGTTTTGGCACAGTTGTGTTTTATTTGAAACTGCAAAGCGGTTCTCCTGATATAGAAGGGTTTTTAGTCAATAACGTGTTGGCCCCTGTCGGCCACCGTAGGTTTGTACTATTCTACCCTGATCAATGCCACAAAGCTAAACCGCAAGATGGTGAGCATTGTATCAATCACGGTCCTCCCAACTATAGAGGGACAAACAAGGTTGTGTATGTGTTTGTGTGTGTGTGTGATTATGTGTGTGAGGTGGGGGTGCAGTCCCTGTATTCCCCTGGGCAGAGCCATGGAGCCGGACACCAGGAAGCTAAAATCCCTGTCTGTCTGGACCCCTGTGGGACAGTGGACCACCCAGCTTGATCCCACTGAGCTGATTGGCTCAGAGCAGATAACCAAGCAGAATTCTGACTATTCACAGGGACCAATTGGCAGAAGCATGGGAAAATAATACATGGGAAATATCTTATAGTCAGTCCAAATGTTATCTTAATCCACCACACGTCATTGAACAGCTGAAAGATAAAATCATGGATTTAACCAATTGTTTATCTCAAACTTGTAACAAAAAAAAGTAAAACTTGGACCTCACTGAACCAACTTCCTTACTTCACGTTAATATAGTATTTACGATTAATCTTTGGTACTATCTTTCAAATTAATTTCTTATTCGGCAGCACAAGTTCAAAAGCAGTGTATTCCAACAAACTGTTAACTTGCACTCTCGACAAACCATTAATTCCCTTATACATTCATCTGCGAGTATGTGGTTGCAGATATTGCAAATTTGAACTTGCTATTAACTGAGGAACCATGTGCTTTTTTTAGTTGTTTAGTTTGATAGAGTTGTTGATCTTATATGAGCCAGAGTGCAGCCCGTGTCTTACAGCCAGTCCCCCAGCTCTGGAACTCCCCGTCAGTAACTTTAAAAAAAACATTTGTATTGTTAGCAGCATTTTGTTTTATTTCCAACATGTCTTGTCTGTTTGTATTTTAAATTATTATTATTTTCTATTACAAATCTAAGGCCTTTCTGCATTTTTTTCATCCATCCATCCATCTTCTCTCGCTTATCCGTGGTCGGGTCGCGGAGGTAGCAGTTCCAGCAGAGAGC
>CALSBZ010042032.1:0-16351 GCA_943591055.1 Gobionotothen gibberifrons | reverse complement strand
CAGATCAAGCTACGCTCAAACGACCGCTCCATTGGTCACGGCACGAGGATGCGGGAAGACGTTCAGCTAAAAACATGAGACCCGGTAAAACGATGGTACTTCAGTGAGTATATTATCTCTGAGGGTACAATATAACCAACCCAGTCTCATAAAAAAACGTGTAATAACTACGTTGGTCCACAACGTAGGACGTAGTATTTCTACAAAAACGCCTCTGAAATTGTAAGATCCCTACGTTTTTTTTCACCATTCATTCCAATGGCTCGCGTCGATGTCACGTGATCTTCACATTTCTCCCTGCAGAAAAAAAAAACATGGCCGAACTTCGTTTTATTCTCGGTGTAAAATGCCTATTTTAAAGTTAGTTTGGCCATTAAAATGCGTTTTGATGTCATTTGATGCGAGAAATACGAGTTGTTATTTCAGATTATGTGTGCAGTGGATGCACATGATCTTTAGTTTGCTAGTTATTACGAAAATTACTTCAGGAAATTGTGTCTATACAACTTTTTCATTGTTACCAAGGTGGTTGCTAGGGACGCTGCTATCGATATTATTTCTGTTATATTGTGTAACTGTTTAATGGTGTTATCTTTATTGCTACCCCCTTCCCCGTCAATGTATAGTGTTGGTCCACAGCGTAAACGTATTAGTTTAACAAAATCCGCATCTACAATTGTGGCATAGATATGTTATTTTCCCCTGTGCAATTCCAGTCTCACATCTCACATCACATTGTCATAAACAAATACCGGAAACAGACCGAAAACACTTTATTCCGAGTGTGCTTGCTTTTCTCTTTGGAGCTCATCACATAACGGCATTGTAATACACGGTTCGGCTGCATTAAATATTACATATCTGCCGTAGTTCTCTATTTATAGAGCCCTGATGAGAAGACTTCTAGACAAACATGAGGAACTGCCGCCAACACTGAAAACGTGACGTGGATCATAAATATATCAACAATTAAACAAAATCTTACATTTCTTTTCACACAATACGTCTCCTTGCAGTATCAATACTAATTCGGCTGACTTTTATATTTGATCCAATTGGTAGATAGGCTGTATTTACATCATAAACGTGCACAGCTGGAACACCTAGTGGTTACAGCATGTTATTGAATTTCATTATTTGGTAGGATCCCTATAAAGTATATTCATTACTCGTTATTCTCTACTAATAGTTAATTAAAGACTGTTTATAATGACTATTTTGCACATCCCTTTCAAGATTTTCTAAGGTTTATTGACATATCATATACACAAACGGTGTAGTTATGCAATGAATGAAAAACTTGGGTCGCAGGTTCCTCAACAGTGCATTTGTGTATACCTCCAGCAATGTTAACTATGTTGAAGCACTTATTTTAACTGATATTATACATATGTATTATACTCTTATAAGATGTATTTAGATAGTATAAGAAATGTGCAGAATATGACAGTTTAATGGTGGAGGTATACACAAATATTGATAGATGTAATACACTGTTGAGGAACCTGCGACCCAAGTTTTTCATCTCCGGCCTTGTCAGGTATTGAACAATCAATAAATAAAGAACACAGAATTATTAAATATAAAACACAGAATTTGTGTGATTATACTAAATGATTTACAAATAAACACCACTGCATATTTACAACTATTGCACATGCTGATGTAACGCAAATGTTTCCAACTTGGGATCAATAAAGTATATCTTATCTTAAGATTCATTTTGTATTATGTTCCATCCACACAGCTATTTGAATTTACACTGCGAAAAGAAGTGCATGAAATTGAGTATGTAGCATTTGCATACCCAGTTAAACACATTTGCACTTGGAAGCTTTCAGTCGCAGTGTCTTGTTGTTAGCTATAGAGTAGCTGAGCTCACAGGTTAAGGCAAACATGATGGTACAACATTAAGGAGCTGAAACACATTCACATCCCTACCCACTTTTTCTGCTCTAGTGATTCTGTCTCGATGCCTGCTAGCCTTTAGGCTACGACAGTCCCCAATCAAATCAAATCAAATCAAATCAATTTTTATTTATAGAGCACATTTTAAAACGATTTTTGGTCGAGCCCAAAGTGCTGTACATACAATAAAAATGCTTTACAACAAAAACAACAGCACAAATACAAAATAACACACAGCGAAATGTCAGGAGTCATGCTCCGCTCTGACTAGAAGGCCAGAGAGAAGAAGTGAGTTTTAAGTGTGGATTTAAAAATCCCTAGGGTCTGGGCCGACCTCACATGGAGGGGCAGAGTGTTCCAGAGCCTGGGGCCAGCTGCTGCGAAGGCTCGGTGCCCTCGGGTTTTGAGCCTGGTCTTAGGCACTACCAGCAGCAGCTGGTCAGCAGACCGTAAGGCTCTGGTTGGGGTGTAGCGCTGGAGGAGTTCAGCTATATAGGCCGGAGCCAGCCCATTTAGTGCTTTAAAAACAAATAAAAGGAGTTTAAAATCAATTCGGAACCGAATTGGAAGCCAGTGCAGTGAGGCCAGAATTGGGGTGATGTGGTCACGCTTTTTGTGGCCCGTAAGAAGACGTGCAGCGGCGTTCTGCACTAGCTGCAGGCGTCTAATTGAGGCCTGGTCCATACCCACATACAGACCATTACAGTAATCCAACCTTGAGGTAACAAAGGCGTTGATGACCCTTTCCAAGTCTTTAAAAGATAAAAACGACTTGGTCTTAGCCAATAGTCGTATTTTAAAAAAGCAGGTTTGAACTACGCTGCTGACCTGCTTATCAAATTTAAAAGTGCTATCGAAGGTCACTCCAAGGTTCTTGACAGAGGGGAGGATGTTTTTTTTGAGGGAGCCCAGAGTATCAACTGGGGAGGCTGGAGGTTGGGGTCCAAAAAAGATGACCTCAGTCTTACTCTCGTTGAGGTTGAGGAAATGTTGGCTCAGCCAGGATTTGACCTCTGTCAAGCAGTCCATCAGTAGCTGTAAAGAGTTTTCATGGGAATTGAGAGGTAGATAGATTTGCACATCATCTGCATAACAATGGAAGGGGACATTGTGTTTTGTGAGGATTGAACCCAGGGGAAGCATGTAAAGTAAAAACAGGATGGGGCCCAGAATCGAGCCTTGGGGAACCCCACAGGTGAGAGGGGCTTTGGCAGAGGCACCCAGTTGCACTGAAAAGCTACGGTCTGTCAGGTAGGACCTGAACCATGCAAGGGCAGAGCCTGTGATGCCAGCGGACTGTTCAAGCCGTGACAACAGGATGCTATGGTCCACTGTGTCGAAGGCAGCTGTCAGGTCTAACAGCACCAAGACAGCTGGGCTACCTGAGTCAGCGGCTAGGAGCAGATCATTAAAAACTCTTAAAAGGGCTGTTTCAGTGCTATGCATAGGTTTAAAGCCAGACTGAAACTTCAATCAAACTTAGGTATAACAACATTTCCTCTAACAATGAATTTGTAATGTCAGTCATCCTTAAAGAATGCTTTTTTTGCTACCATTTGTGCAAATACAGAGCTGTAAGCATGTCTTCTTTGGTGGAGTGTGGCACTCATGCTGCTCCGCAAGGTAAAGTGCACAATGAGCACATTTGCTTCAAATACGGTACTATCATTTTCAGAGTGGGGGATCATAGTATTCAAATCCGTATTTAACCTTTCAAGGCAGGAGGATTATGCAGCAAAGTCTCCATTCCGAGCTGTTTCCTCGCCCCCTACTCCCCTGCCATAATAATGATCATTATCATCATTGTGTGAAAAGAGGATTATCATATCTTTATATAAACCCAGGAACACCCCTACTCTTATGAAGTAATTTCACTCTCATCAGTGGACCGGTACTGTGTATGGCAGTCCGCTGAGCTGCCATAGGTGACCATGGCAGTCCTCCATCATCCTCTGAGCTGCCACAAAGAGTGCTCATTTCAAGCACAACATTAAAAAGATTAGGAAGGGGGAATCATTGTTTAAAAAATAAAGTCCAAAGGAATTTTCGTCTCCTTTGATTATAGTAAATTATAGACTGAAATGTATTTCTCTCCTCTCATGTTCAGTCATAATATTAAGGATGATTATGCCAGAATAGCTGTTTTAAATCTATAGTGAGAAAAAGACTTGTTAAAATAAAATAAAGACACTAAAGCTTTTGTAGGAATGTGTTGATATGTACACTAGTGATGTACTGTAGTGTAGGTGACCAATGCTCCAATAACCAATGAGCACGATCTACGCTGTTAGTTGGGTTATTTTTCGGTTAAATATTCGGAATTTTAAAAATATCGATTATGTGATTTATGTAAAACACAAAAAAACAGCCATTATCAATAATTTGTATAGTGCATCGATTTAGAATTTTATCAGCCAGTTCGAAAATGTCCAGGACCCGAAGTAATCTGCCGCCGCGAGCTGTTCTCATTCGTAACACTCCGTTCGATGTCTCACTATGGGATGTGCCTCAGCAAACAGAAGCATCAATCTCATTACGCCAATCCTGATTGGCAGGTGATCTTGACGTCAGCGTCAGGGAATCCACCCCCTATAAGTAGCTTGCGCCACGACGCATGCGTCATTCAAACACCTCTTCTCGCTTCAGAGCACATCTCTATATCGGTAGCCGGGCTAGCTCACACAGTCCACAGACGGAACCAAGCTAACCAAGCTAAATTCGGTCGACGGGCGCTCGCAGGCTACCTTTATATATTCTTCTACGAGAAGATTGTCGGTACTAACACACCAGTTAGTGCCACATTCGACCTCACCCTTTTTCTTTTTTCTCCGGAAATCGAAAAGGTAAGGTTTTGATTCAAGCTAGCAGCACACCTGTTGCTAGCTTACCTTCCTCGCTACCGACACCACGCTAGCGAGGACGCTTTTTTCTTTCTTCTCACACCAGAGAAGAATAGGACTAAGAAAGAATATTAACACACCAGTTAATATTCTTCGGGAATCAATCCTACACCGTCGTCTTTTCTCCGGATTAACGACAGGTTGGAGAGGATTTTTTTCTCTACAACGCACCTGCTAAGAGCGCGTCCTTCCTACGTCGCCATAATGGCGAATAAGATGGACATGTCTCTCCCTCACACCAGAGGAGCCAGGGAACCGGAGGCTCGGCTCTGCGGCTGCGGCTTGAAGATTTCGGACACAGACGCACACCAGGTCTGCTCGTCCTGCCTCGGGCTGCAACATGCCCAGGAGGCTATCGACAACCCCGGCTCATGCGGGCATTGTGCTCGTTTCACCGCGAAGAGCCTCCGCCGACAGCTAGCTCGACAAGCTAGCCTGTCGAGTCAGGACCCCCTCATGTCCCTTGATTTACCGGATGGAAATCAAGACACGAGGGCGTCCTCCACAGAGATGGAGCCCTGCACTGTGTCGGTCTGGGGCTCATCAGTGGTGGCTGCTGCAGAACCGGAGCCCCGCGCCGTGTCAGGCTGGGACTCGGTGGCAGCGAGGGACGTGCGAGCGGAGCCCCACGCTATACCAAGCTGGAGCTCCCGGCTGGACCTCACCATGGTCCCGCCCGCAGAGGACGTCCTAGAGTTGGACTATACGGAGGACGATGAGGACGCCTCTGGATTCCTCCTGTCCGACTCTGATGAGCAGGAAGACAACGTCTGGCGATAGCACACCAGCTTCGCCCTGTCTTAGTATGGACCTGCAGGCCGTGTGTCAGCGTGCCGCAGCCAGAATAGACATCCCATGGCCCGAAATGGCCAAGGAGACCTCCAGATCCCGTTACGAGGGCAAAAATGTGCCCCAAGCAACGAGGACAAAGAGGCAACTCCTGCCAGTCTTCCCGGAGATGTTGGAGGAGGTGTCGGTCTCGTGGAGAGACCAGCCCTTCAGGGTGCCTCCTCCCTAGACTGCGACGGTATGGAGAGGCTCGGCCTGCTCCGCATACCGCCGATGGAACCACTGGTGGCAGCTCACCTCCTCCCGAGGATGGTGACTGCACCGAGCAGGAACCCCACGCTGCCGGCGAAGGCGGACCGGTTCCAGTCAACCATGACTGAACGGTCCTACAGAGCCGCAGCATTGTCCGCCAGGGCCTTGAACATTTCTTCGCTACTAACCGCTTACCAAGCGGAGCTGTGCGAGGAAATGTCAAGCAACCCTGGACCGGCAATACTGGACGAGATAGCCGCGATCACGGACATCTGTCTCCGCGTTCAACGCTGCGCCGTCCAGGCCACGGGCAAGGCTATGGGAATTATGGTGGTGCAGGAAAGAGCTAGATGGCTCAACCTCACCAACCTCCCAGACCGGGAAAGAGAGGATGTGCTGGACATGCCCATGGTTCCAGAGGGGATTTTTGGATCTGCGCTAGCTTCCATGCAGAAGAGATGCGAGTCCAAAAAGAAGGAAGACGAGGCCCTCCACCTCTGTCTAGCCGCCACGCGCATGCGCGGTGACGACTGGGGCCATGAGGCCACCACCGTCACGTGCAGTCGCAGTGTCGGTAGGAATTGTCAAATCAGGGTACTGTAAGTAATTTCGAACCCTGAAGGCAGGAGAGACTGAAAAGAGTCAAGGGAAGCTTATAAAAGTTAACAGCATTTAATTAAACAAAAGATGCGGTGGTCTACAAATGAAATTGCAAGGAGGCGCTCTCCACATGTCTGCGCAGTCCAGGTCGGGGGTCAGAAGAGAGCTGCTCCCTGGCTTGGCCTCCCTGTTGTCTTCTGAGGTCTTCTCCTATTGGCCGGCGTCATCGGGGGGCGGGTCCAATGCATGTGGTGCCTTTTCTGTTGCTAAATTACATCATTCTGGTGTCTGTGGTTATTTAAACATTCCCTGCTACACATTATTCAGCATCAATAAATGAGTGCTAATCCCAGTGTGCTCAGTGTAGAACATCACATGTCATTTCACCTTCAATCATGGTTTGAAACCGTAGCATCCCGTCAGATGCTAAAGCTAACCGGAAGTGACGAATTTTCAGAATAAAAGTGTCAAGTTAACAGTTAGTGAACTTCCGGTTTTTCAGAATAAAAAGGGGCAGACTAACTGTCCAGCGGTGTACCACTATATGCAGACTGGACTCTACATCCAATGATTGTGAGCCAGCTGTGGGTGCGTTACGGCCGAGCCGCGGTGGATCTGTTCGCATCAAAAGAAAATGCTCACTGTCAGCTTTTCTTTTCAATGCGCAATCGAAACGTGGTTGTGGGTCAGCAGGTGTCTGACCCCCCCCCCCTGGACATAAAGCACTTGTGTTTTCCCATGCTCCTGAGGGAGGCAGGCTGGGAGAGCCTTCCTCACTATTGTCCATGCCCACTCTACACGGAGCGTGTGTGAGTGTGGGGGACGTGGTGCACTTATGTTTTCCCATGCTCCTGAGGGACCTGGGGAACATGGTGCGCGGTAGGCTCCAGACGGAGTCTCCGCACAGATCTTTTCCATGCACACTCTACATGAGGTAAGCGTGTGTGAGTGTGCCTTATCCAAATTGCGGCCCCGACTTCTCTACGGTTACAACCGGATGGGAGGAAGTGGGATGCAATGGATGTTAGCCAAAAGCCGGTCAGGGACGGTGTGGTGGGCCGATGTTGTTGGATGACAGGGCGTGTATACATCGGGGCTCCGCCCACTGTACCCATAGAGTCCAGTAGAGGGCGGAGCCTGTGTGAGATATAACAGGGGGTTACGTATTGTAACCCTAGTTATATAAGCACAGGCGGAGCCCTCTACCTGGGGGCCCTGTCTTTCCTAGTCCGCTCGCTGAAGAGTGTTAAGGATAGTGGGCGGCGGGTGTAGCCGCCTTTATATACTGTGGCCTGCGCGCGCATTCAGGTAGGCTCGCCCCGATTGGCCGGCTACGTTTACGTAAACTCAGTAGGTGAAAGCACGCACAGCATGATAGAGAGTAGTACCCATAGAGTCCAGTAGAGGGCTCCGCCTGTGCTTATATAACTAGCAACAGGGGGTTACAATACGTAATTTTACAGCATATTGCTATATTATTTCAGACTCAGTATTTACATTCTTATATTCAAAGAAAATCAGTAATATCTTGAAAAACTACAAGTCCTTTTATATCAGCTGTGCACCGTTATGGTGTAAATATAACCTATCTACGAATTAGATCAAATGTAAAAGTCAGCCGAATTAGTGTACTGCAAGAAGACGTATTGTGTGAAGAGAAATTGAAGATGTTGTTTAATTGTTGATATATTTATTATCCACGTCAAGTATTCAGTTTCGGCGGCATTTCTTCCAGTTTTTCCAAAGGTCTTCTCATCAGGGCTCTATAAATAAAGAACTACGGCAGATATGTAATATGTAATGCAGCCAAACTGTGTATTACAATGCCGTTATGTGATGACTTTCAAAGAGAAAAGCAACAACACTCGGAATTAAGTATTATTTTATTATTTTTTAATGTTTTTCCGATTTCATATCATATAAACACCAAATCCCAACATGCATTGCGGCTAAAACATCCAATCAGCGATCTTAAACCATAGCTGAGGATCTTGGGTAATCACTCGAAATGCTTACGTCTGTTTCCGTCTGTTTAGTGTAGTGTCTTCGGACATCCTTAACTCGAAAATGCTCGAAATGTCCCTTACAAGCCTACGTCTGTTTCCGGTTCTTTTTATTTTGAAATTCAGTTCCTGAGGAACGGCAAAAAAAACAGAGATTATGGAAATAAACCAATAAATAAAAACAAGGATAATTGTGTGTTATTGGTGAGTAAATAACAGTGTGTTATTTTGAAAAGACTAACAAATTAGAAGGAAAAAAAGATTTAAAAAATACAGATTTCAGTATCCTCAGGCTCTGAGCCCCATTTATTTTCCCCACAGACGGCAACAAAAGTCCGAAATTATACGATTTAAAATAAAAGCAATAATTGTGGCTTGATATTGAGTAAGAACATGTTTTATCATGGTTTTTATGAACCACACAGCTTCCGATCTTCCACGACCCGACCTGAGAAAAAGACGTGCTGCTGCAGGCACGAAACATACTACCAATAGAAATACATTGCTTTTAAAATCGTTCTGTGTGACACAGACTCATGGTTTTTATGAACCACACAGCTTCCGGTCTTCCACGACCCGACCTGAGAAAAAGACGTGCTGCTGCAGGCACGAAACATACTACCAATAGAAATACATTGCTTTTAAAATCGTTCTGTGTGACACGAAAAAAAGGGGATAATCGTGTTGGTGAACACGAATCAATAGATTAAATGTCGTGACTATAACACGAAAGGCCGTGAGACTGGGTTGAACTGTGCGGTCCGGAGTCCCTCAGGCACAGACTGGAGCGGCAGAGCGTGATGTGCACTGAAAAGCTTTTCTGTCGCAATATTATTTAAGGAATCGTTGAGCTAGCTAACTAGCATACATTGTCACTATCTGCTAACGTTAGCTTTAGCCTTTCGTGTTCTAATAGGCTATAAACAGAGGTGAACGTTTTGAAACGCGCCTGGTGGGTTATGACACAGGAGGAGGTCGCAGCACGGCGCAGCCACGGCGCAGCCACAGCGTAGCGTGGCGCAGACGCTCCCGGTGGGATCGAGGGGTAAGCCTTGCACAGAGGCATGAAAAGACATTTTCTAAATGCTCAACAGGGCTGCGAAATTATAAACTGACTGCTACACAATTAACCTGTTAAGCCCTGAGCCTGTTTTTCAGGTCTCAGGCTCGAAAATGACATTCCCAGAACAAATGACCATATCTTCCCTTCTAAAAGGGTTAAATTAATAATCTTTTTTCTCAAAGTAAATGATAAACCTGTTAGTTGGATGTAGAAAATTCAGAATCAATATCGATGTTTTTTATTTTAAAGAAAATCCAGATTGAACATAGTAAAAAACTGTAAATTATAGTGTCCGTCCAAAAATGATGTTTTACTTACAGTGAAACTACCCTTGGATGATGGGTTAGTAGACTAAAAGCTTTAGGAATCCAAAGTACAACATATAATAAGTACCCTGTATCAAGATTGATGCAAAACAAGTGACATTTGACCTTTTTAGAGAGGTTTAGCAAAATAAACTCCACCTCTGAGGTGATTTGGCTGGAAATGGGGGTTTTACCGTTTCTCTGGAACCCATTGGTCAATTTTGGTGATTGACATCTCTTTCTGACCGTTAGAGCCAATAGAATCGAAGGGGAATCTCCCCACACACACACATGGTAAAACAAAAAGGTGGGGGCTTCGCGGACGCAGTTTTGCATCAGGGTGAAAATATTTCTAGCTCTGGCTTCCAGAAACGGAAAAGCAGATGTATTGCTCATGGATTATCAGAAATCATTCAAAGTGACACAGACACATTGGATTAACCTATGGATTAACTTCAGCATCGTTTTTATCATTGTAATGCCATTGAAGACCACTTTTGACCAGACTACGACACAGGTAAGCCATGTTAGCATGTTTAGCTACCTAGCGCCATATGTTTTGATGTGTGTTCTTGTTATTATCTCCGAGAATTCGTATAATTGAGTGATAATGAAGGGTACCCCTCGATTCTGTGTCCCCTCACGATGTGAAATGATGGGTTGAGATGTGCAGCAAAGATAAATAATAAGGTTTTGTGAGTGAATTTCGTCATCTGTTCGCATTTTTCGCTCGTTGCTAATTCAGAGGCTCAGCGTTAGCATTGTGGGATTTTTTTGGGAAAAAAAATTAAAATGATTAGTTAGATGAGTTTCTTTCCGTTACATGGATATAAAACATTCATAGTTTATTAAATGAACATGCCCTCAGACACTGTTTCCTGTAAGATGTTGCAGGAGGCCGTCTGTACCGGGGGCTCTCGGGCTTAACAGGTTAAAATAAATGCTTTTATTTATTGCTATTAGGTGACTCTTTGGCGTTTCTGTTATTATTACCACTGCTGCTTTAGGCTGGAGCCACACGAGAACGGTAACGGTCATATCCGCTACAGTTCTCTATCATAATAGACGGTTCGGCCACACGAGGCCGACAGGGAAACACAGATAACGATAACGATAACGGGTCCCAAGGTGGGTAGATCTGCGGACGAAGCGCTCTGGGGGGGCCAAACGGCTCTGTGTCTACGTCATATACGATCATTTTCTGATAACGATGACACAATACAAAAAAAAGCCGGAGCCTCGCAACGGCGGGTGTTTGCGGCGGCGGATGCGACGGTGGTACCGGCGCTGTGAAAGTCCACGGCCCACCTATGCCAGAGCCAGTGTCCCACCGAAGGCAGCAGACCACCAATGGCAGCGGCCCACGGGAAAAGTCCCGAATCTCCCGGTGCCCAATCCGAGCCTGCTTACACACACACAACTAAAACCAAATGAACGTGAATTCTGGCTTGGAGTGGAGAGGGAGTATCCAGTAATTGGGCAGAGAGCTGTGCACATTCTTCTTCCCTTCACCACATCTTATCTCTGTGAAATGGGTTGTTCAGCTGTTGCAACACTGAAAACCAAATACAGATCTAGAAGAAGACCCACTGGAAGTAAACACTAACAGGAAATCAGTATGGGCTCAGGCAGTGTTTAAAGACTGGTTCATGAAAAATAACTGAACAGACTTGGACAGTTAAAGAAAACCTTGATCAGTGCTGCCATCATTTAAAGGGGACCTATCATGCAAAATGTACTTTTGTACATCTTTTATACATGAATATGTGTCCCCGGTGTGTCAGGGAACTCACCAAGTGTCAGAAAACACAATCCTCTCTCTTTTCCTCCATACCCAAATCTCTAAAAACAGGGGGAAAAAAAATTCACAGACATGTTTTATATAGGTATGGCCCTACAATATATGTTTCAAATATAGCATGATAGGTCCACTTTAAGTTACGCTGCTGTCCCAGCAGTTCACCTGTTGGCAGGGCCGCCCCTCCCTACACAGACTGCGTGGGGCCTCATCTTGCGCAGGGGGCCTCATCTTATCCGCAAATGTGGCGCAATTATGCGCACAACAGTTTCCCCGCAGTGAGGCTCCGGCGCTAACAGTTCACGAGCATGCTCGTGAGGGGGGCCTCATAACACAATCTCGCATAGGGCCCCAAGTTGGCCAGGGGGCAGCCCTACAGACAATTTTTTTTCTTCGGTCAAAATGGCTTTACATCGGGATCTTGGTGCAAAACACTGTTGAAGTTCTTTTTTCAATAATGACACCGTTGCTTCAGATGGGGCTAAATGGTTGCAGTTTTAAATATGTTGTAGGCGCTGAGAAATGTAACATAACTACTTGGTTATCTAAAGGCGACAAAACCACTTGATGAAATGATCATGGTTAATACTTTGATGCAGCTTTCACAGTATTGTTTGCTGTCGTCCTTGAAAGAAGCTGTGGCACTATAGAAAAGTATAACCTGGCTCAAACACTCCACACATAAAGGTTATAAGGTGCTGTATGTATTCTTTAATGCAGTTGGTTTGCATATGGAAGCAGATTATTTTCTGAAAGGGCCACTAGCACCATATTGTGGATAAAGTCAGCAATAATGGACATTGAACAAAACACATACACATACATCCACACTATTCAAAGAGTGCCTTTCTTCCGCTTTTCCTTTCTAATTATTTACTATTTGCCGCTTGCTGTCATTTTAAAACTCAATAGCGAGGTCATTGCTGTCACTCCCAGGAACACCAATGTTTTTGCATCTCCGTAGGTGCAGTCTTAAACATATGGACTCCTTTAATTAAATCATACCTTGACTCAGTCCCCCTCTCAGTCTTACTGACAGCAAGGTCATTAAACTATTAAAGGGAGTCACAGGCAAAATTGTTGTGAGCAGATTGAGGCAGGAAAGGTTAATTAAATGGCCATTGCTTCTCCTTACCTCAAGCAAATCAGCATTCTTCTTTCCCAGACAGGCCAATGTGAGAGAATGTAGCTTTTTCCTCATGCTTCACAAGATGTGTGGGCGTACTGCTATTTTTCCTGTGCTAAGGCAAAAAAAATGGTTTATCTTTTAAAAAAACAAAAAACACAATGCTGATACAAAACTGTGGCCTCTCCTAGTGAACCCTGCAACACAGTAAAACTAAAGAAACAAAAGCAGCGAGATAGCACGTCTGTGTCTGCCGTGGTTAAGGACAAATCGTTTTAGAGTGCTTGAGAGATAATTCTAAAAACATCCATATACCGTTCCGTTCCTATTACTCTCTGCAGAAAGGGTCAAGACTTGCTATGATAAAGCTTATTTTAAATAATTAGCTTTTTATTCTGCAGCCTTTATTAGCCTTTTTTTTACTTTTACTTGTCCTTGAAAATGTCCAAAAATATGCAAAACATAAACACGGCTTCACACTCTTAAAATATACTGCGAGCAAGAGTGAGACCTCATCCAAGGTCATGCCCTATCTTGGAAAACTGGAAATGTATTGGTGTATCTACCGCTTGATTCCGATCCACTGAACAAGTATATGGATCCTTCATTGGCCAATGTAACACCCCTCCACCAAGTTTCATGAAAACTGGACTGGTGGTTTTCCGTATTTCGGATGAAAAACAATCTACCCGAAAACGTCCTCACTCAAAGTAGCAACATGACAAGGTGGTTCTATCTTACTGTTACGGCCGTCGTCTCTCCGGTCCTATTGATTCTGTATTTGATCTGTCTGTGTGTATGCAAATGAGCCTGCCTCCAAACGCGTGCGGCACCGGCAGGCACTTGCAGAGAGTGAAAGCATGTGAGGAGGGATGCTAGTACTTAGCCCTACGTAAGTGTGTTGTACCATGTCTCAACGGCTCAAAAAGTCAGGCTCTAAGAAAAGAAGAAAAAGGAGAGAAAGACAAGAGAGAGGGACTAAAGGGTGACAGTATGTCACCCAGTTTTTCACAAGAAAAGGTGGGTGTGGTCCATGAGTGGTGGAAATTAGTCTGTTAGCTAATCTTTTTTTTTACTAAGCTGACATTAAAAGTGGGGTAGGTAAGTTTGAGAAACCGGCCTGAGATACACTTTTTGTTATATTCCATGGAATGCTCTTAACATCCCGATAGCAATGAATATATTAAGTGCTTTGACAAAAAATCCATACAAAAATGTCATCTGTGGAAGCCGTGGTACTGTAAAAAGCACAACCAATCATTTTAGCCAGGGGTGGGGAACCGTACCGTACCGTATACGGACCGCTAGACCATTTGGTACGGCCCTCGAGGTAATTTATAAACAAAGTGGCCTGTGCCTGGTGGTGGGGCCCAATGTGATATATTTTCATGGGGCCCAAAATTCCTGGCGGCGCCCCTGCATCCGGCGCACAACTTCCGGGGGATGACTACAAAGGCCGTGGACTGTGAACATTCGAGTGGATGCGTGCTTTTGAGCGCATTGCAGTGGCACTACGGTGGCCGGCTGAGGCCTAGGCTCTGTTAGTTCAGTGTAAACTCCACGGGAGAGCTCAGGAAGCGGTTGCTGCTCTTTCGTTAGAGGACAGTCTGAATTATAACTCAGTGAAAGGACGTGTTCGGGAGATTGTTGCAGAGAAGGCAATACCTGAGCATGTTTACTCTGAATGAGTGATGGACGGTTTGATTTGGACGTTTATTTTTTTTGTTTAAATTGTGCTGTTCCGCTATATTTTTGTTGTTGCTGTAAATAAAGTTTTGGAGCTTAACCCAACCGACTAGGCCAGTGTTTTTGAACGGACAAATAGAGCCCCGTCACACCCCTCCTCGTGAGGATGTCACGAGACCAGCGCAACACGCCAGCTCAGACAAGCCTCTCGACTTTTCGACTCTCCCGGTAATCCGAGAGTGTCTGCTATCTTAGCGGATATTCATCCTAGTTTTGGTGTTAGCTCTACAGCATTTTGAGATTTATGTTGGACTCAGCCTTTGGTCAATTGTGGCGTTTACTTGTTACGATCCCTTCGTATTATGCTCTTGTGTGTACAAGCACAATCAGTGCCTCATGCGATGGGCTCTGATCGTGCGGGACTACAACATTAGACATCCGTCTTAAAAGGGCTCAGAGAATGTGTTGGCAGATGCTTGTCCAGGCTGTAGTGATGTGTTCTGTATTTTTCGTGTTGTATATTTGTTGTTGTATTGTATATGCATACTGTAAAGTGTTTGGCTTCACAAAAACCTGTGGGGTTTTGTCTTAAGGGAGGGGGTGTTACGGCCGTCGTCTCTCCGGTCCTATTGATTCTGTATTTTATCTGTCTGTGTGTATGCAAATGAGCTGTGAGGTTCCCTGGATGTTATTGGCTGTTCCGCCCTCGCTTCCGAAGAGGTGTCTGGGTCGACGTCCTCCAATCCCTGTATACATCCGGCGCACAACTTCCGGGGGATGACTACAAAGGCAGTGGACTGTGAACATTCGGGAGGGTCTGCTGTGCGAACAGACACCTCACGCTACTTGCTCTTGATGATAGATAATTCTGTTAAATTGTGGTTAACTTGTGTATTCTGTAGTAGTATTGTGTTTAGATTAGTTTAGCTCCATGTTGACTGTTTGCCCCTTAGTATAGCAGTGTTTTATAAGACAGGCTCTTTTGTTAGTTTGTATCCTTTTGACTGTGAGGGTTGTTTTGTTACTTTTCGTTTAGCATTTATTTCCTGGGGTTAACTAGGCTCCTTCTGTTGGTTTTTCATTGTAATCCTGCGCCTGTGTTGGCCTTTGTTTGTGCCAGGCTGCATGCTTTATTATTTTGCTACCGCTATTATATCTATAAATAAACACTTATTTATACCAATTCCATACTGGTGTATGTTAATCTCCTCTACCCTAGAGGGGGACGTAACACTTACTGTACCTAAAGACCTTTCCCTTTAGATATACAAACATTTACTGCAAATGAAATACTATTGTGAAACAATGATATTCATTCCTTTTCAATGCAGCTAATCACTGAAGAAAATGTAATCTCAACATTATTCTCCACCCAACCTCACCTTCCTGGTACTGTTAAGATTGTGTGGTAGATTGGAGGCGAGATCGGATCTGTATTGTGGCTACAATCAAAGCGTACTATTATTACCACCTCTGCAACAGACAATACAGGGTTTAACTGTAGACAGCTGTGATGGGTTTTCACAACAGCTGGAAGTGATACTTTACAGATCTGGAGAATGTTATCTTCTTCATACCTGCTGCTGGAATTTCACAACAACAGCTCAGTGTTTTGTCTGAGTCATCTTCAAAAGATAACGTAGTCTTTGTGATAATCTGCATTTACAGTATATAATATGAATGACAGGTAATTTATTAAGTTGTATGTAACGCCGGGTTACGTATTGTAACCCTTGTTATATTAACACAGGCGGAGCCCTCTACTGGACTCTATGGGTACTACCTTATCCTGCGAGCATTCTCCCACTGAAAACTCTTATAGACGTGGCCGGCCATAGGCGGGCCTACCTGAATGCGTGCGCATCACACCGTATAAAAGGAGGCCTCGCCTCCTGACTGTCATCCTACACCTCTCTTCAGC
>CALSBZ010042031.1:0-13903 GCA_943591055.1 Gobionotothen gibberifrons | reverse complement strand
AATGTCTTCCACTGACATTCCTCCGTGCAAAGCCGTGGAGGAGGAAACCCCTCTGGTGGAGTGCGCACGGATGTTCTCCGGGGGATCCACCCCAGAGGAAACATATGCCTGTGACACAGCTTCACACAGGCAGTGTGACAGCCGTTGTGCAGATAGAGGCTGCCCTAACGAGCGCTCTCTATAGTGCACAACCAGGTGCTGGGAACGGCGCAAAGCCGCAGTGCGCGCCACATAGCAGGACAGCGCACGCACAGGACAGAGGAGCGTTCTGCGAGCCCCTCTGTTCAATTCGCCGGGAATATACATTGCTCTGATGGAGAGCAACGTGTGTGCGCGCCCAGAACAGCAGCCGCCTGGCTGCGTTCAGAAGCTGCGCAGATCGTACTCTTCCCTGGCGATTGAGGTAGGCTGCCGTGGCCTGTTGTCTGTGCAAATCAACACATGTCTGATTGTACCGTAACAGGGTGAAGTGCTGGAATACTTCCCAACCCGGAGAACAGCTCCAGCACATTTACTTCTGACTCACGGGGTCGATGCGCGGCCGAATGAACCACCTCTGGAGACTCCTCCTGTGAGGGAGTCCCAGGGGGATCCCCACGTGACCAACTGACGTCATGCTGAGCAGCTGTATCACGGAGAGGGCCTGCGGGATGTGACACGCCGGAGAGGGAGCTGTCAGTTTCTCCACTCGCTGCCGCGAGAGCCGCGCTCTGCTGGCTGAGTTTAATTCCACTCCCAGATAAAAGGATATCTGAGAGGGAAGAGGACAGCTCTTCTTCAAATTCATTATGAAACCCAGGCTTTGACAGATGCGATACGCGATGTAACGTCTGTAAAACGACTTCCTCCCTGGAGCGAGCCAGCAATAGCAGGTCGTCCAGATAAAACCACATCCTGGTGAACACATTCCAGCATCTGTTTGATCGTCAGAATGTGGAAAACTGACAGATCAAGGACGGGTCTCACTCCCCCGGTTTTTTCCCGGGATTTAGAAAATAACGGGAGAAAAAAACCGAGATTTTCCTCCCTTTTGGAAAAAATGCCTTTTTCAACAGGAGTTCCTGCAGCGCTGAATGGAGCGCAAGACACTGATCCTGGGATGACAGGAGTGTTTCTTGTATCCCATGGAACTGCGGGGGGAGAGGCTTCTCTGAGCTGTAATGGTCGTCATGGTGACGAGCCACGCCCTCGCCCTCGCTGCTCGCGCTTCTTGAGGCGAAAAGGCTGCGAGGGAATCTCCACACGCTGCATTTCACTCTGGCTCTCACCATGAGGCGCGTACACGCCCAGGGGATGAGTAGTGGTGTGTGCAGTGCTGTCCACACGAGGTGTTATAACGGTGCTTGTGGATTTATTATGACCGTGTGTAGGAGGCATATCTGGGACAGAGGAATGCCGCGAGCTCTGCAGTTTGCAACCAATAGGTTAAAACAGCAGGCTTCTGCAGCGAATGAACCACCTCTGGAGACTCCACCTGTGGGGGAGACCCACGGGGATCCCCACGTGACCAGCTGACGCCAACGCCGAGCAGCTGCGTCACGGCGTGGGTTTGTGACACGCCAGAGGAGAGCTGTCAGTTTCTCCACTCACTGCCGCGAGAGCCGCGCTCTGCTGGCCGAGTTTAATTCCACTATCAGATAACGATTGTCTGAGAGGGAAGAGGACACAAGTGATGTGAAGCTCATAAAGTGAGGCAAATAGAAATAATCAGCTGATGGAGTGTAGATGTGGAAATAGCTGCATTCGATCAGCTGTCTGTGTTTTCACAATAAAAGTAGTTTCTTAGTGAATGTCCTGTACTGGTCTTAAAATCTCATAACATCAGCTTTTAATGTTCCTCTTGGATGTTCTTCTTGACCCTCAGAGAAGGAGAAAATGTCGTGTCTTTCAGGCATGTCCTTTCCTAACAGAAATGACAGGAAACATAAAACATATTATTGCAGAACAAGTGTGTTATTTATGAAAGCGGTGTGTTTGTGTTTTTAGGGGCTGTAGAAATAATTATTTTGTAATTGTAATGTTTTTATTTCAACAGTGAGCTACAAAGACAATCAGATTATGAATGAACAGTATGAAGCTCATCAACATTGAAATATATGTTATTATCAACATACTATTTAACTGTTATAAAAATGTAGTGCAACTGTAGAAGCTTGCTCTGTTGTCTCACTGAAAGAATAACTTTTACCACATTTTTTACAGACAATATTGAGAGATAAATAGTAGCAGTTCTCACTATGTGTTAAATATCTTTGCCTTCAATACATTAAATTAGAAAGCTGACAAAATCATATTGCTTGTTAACATCTAAATGTAACTTTTTGCATGGAAAAACCCCTCAACTTCACTGATGTGTAGGTGATCTAGTATTTAGTATTGTTTAATGGAATGTATATCAGTGTATTCAAGTCAATACTTCATTTATTTAAACCAATATCTTTCTTGATTCTTTGTAAAGTATGAAAAAAAAGAGTCTTTAGTACCTGTGCTGAAGTTCACTGCTGTGAGGAGTCCAGTTCTGTCTCTCACTCTCTGGTCCAGCCTGTCTGCATCACCTGGACACTTTAAACAAACAGATATATATGTAAAGTACCATGTGTACAAACAATATAACTGATTCTCTTCTGTTGAACATGTTGGATTGTGTATTGTCCGAGTCAGGGTCCTTTTTATTTTACTGTAACTTTGGAAGTTGTGTTACCAATGCTTACTGTTTATTTGATACCAATTTGGTAATGCAATTAATAAAAACAACAAGGTTTCGGTTGTTCTTCAGATGACTGTGACGTTAACGTAATCATCTTGAAATATGACATTAATAATTGTAATATACACACATCTTATTGTGAGGTTGATTTCACATACACTACTTCGACATTAGCTTGTCTACATACTTGAGCATAGCCAATTTAAATGAACCTTAGCGATGCATACAGTTCCTACCTACATAATAACATATCTCTCTAAGTTACAAGGATGACCTTATTTTATCAAGCTCAAACAGAAGCCGTTTGTTCTACAGTATTATCCCACTTAACGCTTAACACTTGTCTATTTCGTTTTAACCTTTATATATACAGTCTATGATTTTAACTTGGAGGCTACGATTAGCATCGTTAGCACTGACGTAGCTACCACTCGACACGCTAACCCAAGCCTTAACATCAATTACGTAGCTGATTAAAATCATTAACACATACATAAGTACTCGAATTGTACTTACCGCAGAACCGTATTCATGCACTGTCTGTTTCAACCGCAGAGCGAGTCACAATAGTCCGATATATAAGCATGAAGAACGAACAAACACGGCCGGGGTCAAGTTGTGTTCCCTGGATGAGCTTAGCAGGCAGAGTCCCTGTAGCTTCACGAAGCAGCTAGCAGAGAGACAGGACGCTAACAGCAGCAGTCACTTGACAGAGCCGTCACTCTATGTGACCACGCCCTAATTTATGCAAAAACTTTAAGACCTAATATAAATAAAAGGATCGTGTTAGAAAACAATTCACTCACAGATTCATAATCATGAAGGTGGAATCTAACTATATTCATAATACAATGTATTGCATCCATGGGTAGAAACATGTTTTTTTCTGCTGTAAAGTTGGGCATTTTAACATGGGGGTCTATGGAAATTGCTCCTTTCTGCAGTCAGTCTCTATCGGCCAATATATGAACTGCAGTGTGTGGCACTTCCGTATTGGCGTCCCGGCTCTTCCCCAGAGTTTGCCGCTTGGTTAAAACCAGCAGGCTTCTGTAGCGAGCCCTGCTAACGACAGGTCAGTGACAGCTGGCTTAGTTAGCGAGTTCGGGCTTCTCTGTGATGTGCTGTAATGGTCGTCATGGTGACGAGCCACGCCATTGCCGCCGCTGCCCGTGAGGCGAAAGGGCTGCGAGGGAGCCTCCACACGCTGCGTTTCACTCCGGCTCTCATCATGAGGCGCGTACACGCTCAGGGGATGAGTGGAGGTGTGTGCAGTGCTGTTCACATGAGGCGTTATAACGGCACTCATGGATTTATTATGACCGTGTGTAGGAGGTGTATCTCGGACAGAGGAATACCGCGAGCTCTGCAGTTTATTAACCGATAGGTTAAAACTGGCAGGCTCCTGCAGCGAACCCTGCTGGCTAGTAATCGATAAGGCATAGGCAGCTGGCTTACACAGGGGGGATATGTGAGAACACTTGTTACTGATGACCAGCTAACGTGCTGGCGGATGTCGTCCGCCTGCTTTTGCTGCCGTCCACGTGCTCGAAAGCCTGGATGGGCCAATCGTCCACCTTGGCCGCCGCAGCGAGAGCGTCCGCTCTTCACTTCCTGTCGGCCGAGGGGAGACGGGCTCTATGGAAAGCCAAAGGTGCCATAATAAGCCCGTATGTTTGCCCGTTTTTTAGGGCACAGTGTGAGCATGCGACCTGCTGGCTGAGAGCCGCGTCCGCGTGCTCTGGCCCCAGGCAGGATTCGCACATCGTGTGCTGGTTGTAGCTCATGATGTATCCTGAGCCACATGAGGGACAATCTCGTACACAGTTGTTGCTCATAATTGACTATGTTTAGTGTCTCTGTGCTTCAGTAACGCTGGCTGAAGAAAAGAGGGAGCAGATTGTCGGGCCTCCTTCCTATTTATACCGGAAGGGAGCCCGAGGGTGGGGCCCACCTTGTGGGTGGGCGTGGACTACAAGTGTGTTACCCAATAGCGATAGCCTTAGAGGGCGAAGCCATATACGAAATAGAACAAAGACAGATCTAAACAAGACAAAACACAACACAGACAGATTGTGACATGTAGTCCAATACTAACTGCACAATATTTACTGACACTGAGCAGTGAAAATATAACACTGTGCAGACGTGCCACATTCTACTGCAACATTCTGCTGCAGTAGAATTCACTATTTGATATAACACTAACATTCCTGACAATAGACCTCAATAGTCATCTTTTATGGTGTAAATGGTAAATGGACTGTACAGATGAAGCACTTCATTTCGGACAGTTTGAAACGCGAGGTCAGTGATTGGTAAGTGGTCTGCCCTCGCTCAAGGGAAAGCCTCCAGCTTGACTTGAGACCGCCCCCGTTAAAAATAAAAGTAATTATAATGAAGCCAGCTGCAATGGATCATTGATCCACCAGGGGGTGCAGTGGGGTTCCACACTGGTGCTCATGTGAAATAAAGTCTGATACTGTACAGTACGCTGGATGTACAGCGGAACTTAATGTACTGTAGTCGCCCGGCTCTCGATTTTTAATCCTAAATTAATCATCATCTTAAACTCAATATGAACGTCAGTAATTCACTACAAATATTTATATTTTAATGGAGCCTCGACGGTGTAGCGGAGGGATCTTGCTCAGCATGAAGGGTGTTCCCCATAAGGAACAAGTCGCTGCAAATTATCCCGTTTATTACATGGCCAAATTCTCAACAAAGTAACGACATGACTCCCAATATTAATTAAACTGCTTTTGTGGAGGAAGTTACAGCGCCAGTTACAGGCCCGGCATATGTACTAAAGCGTGTGTCCCCCAAGGCCTGGCTGGAAGGCCTGGAATGTCGGAAGAGAAAGACGTGAATCCAGGAATGTGGACAGCTGGAATGCGGAAATGGAGGCGTTCTAACAGATTTATGCATATTCGACTCCCCTTTTAAACTGTGTTTTTAAAAAAAAAAGTACTGACCTATTGGAATGATTTCTTAATTTAGGCTATTTTTTACAACGTGTGTTGGAAGGATTTATTAAATTACTATGAATATTTGGGCTTAAATTAATTGCCATCTTTTAAACTCAGATATTTATCCCTAACATTATCCCTGACTTTGTCATACCATTTTAACAGAGCCCCCCAATTACCCCCAATTACGCCCCAGATACCCCCAATTATTTAATATAATTTACCCTTCACCTTAAATATCTAAAATAATGCATTAGAAGACTAAAGCCCTGTAAATAACCATTGCTCTTGCACAATCCATGCCCCTTTTAGGACTGTCCCACATTAGGCAAATCATACTGTTACCACTGTTAAACTAAAGTACTGCTTCACAAGATGCTCCACATTCCTCATTGTATTGCAGGACGCTGCTGTTGTCTCCTTCTCAAGTCACTTATGAAACTACGACTTTAATCTCGTAATTATGACTTTATTCTCGTAACATTACGACTTTAATCTCGTAATTATGACTTTATTCTCGTAACATTACGACTTTATTCTTGTAACTATGACTTTATTCTCGTATTATTACGACTTTATTCTCGAAATCTCTCCGTTTTTATTTTCTAAGTGTGGCCCTAATACTCCGTCGTATGAATGAAACGGCAGCTCTCAGCTGTGTATTTACACAACTAATGGGCCATCAACCGGAGTAAATTCATAAGCTACCCTGCAGTATACAAAGTCATTCAAACTAGCTGCACCTTTACCAGCTTTGAGAACACTTTCATGATCAATCATTATAAAACATATCATATCTATTATTCTGAAATGGACCAATCTGCACAATCACTACTTTTACTGTCGCTACTTTCACTATATTTTGATGATAATACTTTTACTTGAGGAACATTTTGAATGCAGGACTTGTACTGTAACAGAGTATTCCTACACTCTGATACTTCTACTTTTACTCAAGTACAAGATCTGACAGGCCGACAGGCAGGAAGACTCGAGCATACAGCTCACGCTTCATATATTAAAAAATAAGCAGGGGAAGGTTAGTGTGCAATGTGCATCCACATAGGGGTATTCAACTAAAATTCAATGAGGTCCAGTTAGAGAAAATGTCCCCATGCAAAGGTCCGGAACATCAAAATGTCTAAGTTGCTTCATGAATTAGTGTGATATTGAAGTAGCCTGGAGCTTTATCAACGTCTGCATGTAATCAACAACTGACTGCCAATCAAATAAAGAAAGTACAATTCAATATGTATTGTCAATGAACATTGAACTATACAGATATCCTCTCCGCTTCTCTCTGCTGCGCTCATCTCTTCTTCTGTGTTTCTCTCCCTGTATCGCTCACTCGTCTCTTTTGCCCCCTGTCGGCCGGCGGTTAAAATACGGCTGAGATTAAGACAGTGCGCAAGTCACAGAACGAAATGCATTGTGGGACATGTAGTTGCTAACATGTAGTTGCTAATTTAGCTTCAATATTTAGCCGTACAGCGAGCCGAGACACGGCTAATTACTGGCAGGAACACACACATACGAAGTCCATCTGAGACCTGTGTATACCTTCAGACAGCCTACAAGTGAAGCACACGTTGTTTACTCACAGTTTGAAAGCAGCGTGGAGAAGTCTTCAGCTGCTCCGCCCAGGATAACTTGTGATACGACTTATGTGGCTTGTTGTTGTTGTCAGTCTTATATTTGTATCATATATCGTTATTAATATGATGTCGAGTTGATTTGAGACCCAAATGTGACTGTTTACTCGTTTTGCAAAGATAGAAGCAGAAATGTCATTGCTATATTTGCAGGGATATTTAGAATTTAAAATACTGCTTGATCGTTAATTTTGTTCTCGGCAAACAATATTATGAATCCTCTATTCAAAAATATTATTCAGTGTCCATCGACATGAAAATAACTAACTAACTACTTTTCTTCTAAATGAAATGCTGACATTACAAAATGCATGCACGGAAAGTTTGACGTGCGGGAAGCGCTTCGGTTTGTTAGCCGCAAAGCTAAAGAGGTGCCAATTTACTGTTGGTAGCAGTAAATAAACAAAACAATCACAGAAAAACAAACAACTAAAACTCATGGGACCCAAGAAGACCCAGTCGGCTGAGGAGGTCGACGAGATCAAAAAGTCACTCGACTTTCTAGCCGGAGAAATCTCTGCTGTCAGACTACAACAGAAGGGCATCTTGGATCTGGTTGAGGAGGTGAAAATACTACGGATTCAGAACGTGGAAAAAGACAAGCGTCTGGAATACCTGGAAAACAGGGTGGAGGACTTGGAGCAGTACACCCGGATAAACGACGTGATCATCACCGGGCTCAAAGTAAAGCCCCGGTCGTATGCCCGGGCTGTGGGCGCTGACGCCGCGAGGGAGCCCGAGAAACTGGATGCTAGCTCCACGGAGCAACAGGTGGCTGCTTTCCTACAGTCCAAGGGGATACAACTGGATTGCAATAACATCGAGGCATGTCACCCGCTACCCAGGCGGAAGGACAGCGACAATCCGGCTATCATACTGAGGTTTGTGAACAGAAAACACAAGACCAGTCTGCTAAAACAGGGAAGAAAGCTGAAAGGATCAGATGTCTATATGAATGATAATTTAACTAAGCGCAACGGTGACATAGCTAGAAAAGCGCGCTACCTAAAGAAACAGAGAAAAATTCAAAACACTTGGACTTCAAACTGTAAAATATTCATTAAACTAAATGGAACACCAGAGGAAGCAAAAGTGCTGGTCATCAGGAACGTCATGGATTTGGACAGATACCAGTGATCATCATCATCATCATCCACCGGACTGTGAGGTAACACACACACAAAGCCATGGCGCACACCGACGACACTTGCTCATACACATCTGCAGTCAATAGTGACATAACTCAGAGGATAAAGGATAATGATCAATTGGAACTAAAAACATTCGAGTACACTGATTACAAGCTACATGACTTGGAACGTGAAACTGATCCGGACAATAACTTTTTCGTCAACAACAACATCTGCTGCTACTACACTGGTGAACAATACAACCAGAACATCGAATCAAATGGCAAATTATCAATCATCCATTTTAATAGCAGAAGCCTGTATGCAAACTTTAACAACATCAGAGAATATTTACATACATTTACTAATCCATTCAACATAATTGCTATTTCTGAAACATGGATCAACAACGAAAAGGACATAGACTTTGAGCTGGATGGATATGAGCTCAGATACAAAAATAGATCAAATAAGGGAGGAGGAGGAGTTGCCATCTATGTGGACACAACTCTGCACTTTAGTGTGGTGGACAGCATGACAACTGTGGTTGACAACCTATTAGAAAGTATAACAATTGAAATCTACAAGGAAAAAAATAAAAATGTCATAATTAGCTGTATATATAGGACGCCAGGGTCTAGCATTGACACTTTCACAGACTGGATGGAGGGCATGTTTTCTCAAATAAATAACAAAGCTATCTTCATATGTGGAGATTTTAATATTAACCTGCTTAATCCTAACAAGCACAAAACTACTGATGAATTTATCAATACAATGTATAGTCTGAGCCTATTTCCGAAAATAACTAGACCCAGTAGAGTGACATCCCATTGTGCCACCCTAATAGATAATATATTTAACAATGACATTGAAAACCACACAGTAAGTGGCTTATTAATCAATGACATCAGTGATCACTTGCCAGTGTTCACAGTCTATGATGGCAACTACAGGAAAAACAAGCCAGACAAAGAAAAAGGATACAGACGGATGCGATCAGAGGAATCCATCACCGCACTGAAAAATGAATTGCTGGAACAGAATTGGGACACACTCTACCAAGAAAGAGACATCGATACTGCTTATGAAACCTTTCTAAGGATATTTAGGTCATTATGTGACAAAAACTGCCCAATTAAAGAATACAGCAGAAAACAAAAATATATTCATTGTCCATGGATCACAAAGGGATTACAAAATGCCTGCAAAAAGAAAAACACACTATATAGGGACTTCATTAAACAAAGAACTCAAAGTGCAGAGGATAAATATAAAAAATATAAAAATAAGTTGACTAATATTATAAGAACAAGCAAGAAAGACTATTATAAGGAATTAATAGATAAAAACAAAAGCAATATTAAAGGAATATGGGATATACTTAACAGTATTGTAAGAAATAACTCTAAACAGAAAGGATATCCTGAGTATTTTACTGATAACTATAATGAAAAGTATAATGTAAATAATGTAGCTAACAACTTCAATACATTCTTTGTGAATGTTGGACCCGATTTAGCGGGAAGAATCCCTGATCCAGGGACAACTGGGGAACATCAAGACGATGTTTTGGAGAGAAATCCCTGCTCAATGTTCATTAAACCAGTTGATGAAAGAGAGATATTAAATATTGTTCAAAAATGTAAAAATAAAAAGTCTACTGATTATAATGACATTGATATGACATTAGTAAAAATGGTCATTGGGGGGATTTCTAAACCATTAACGTACATCTGTAACCTGTCATTCCAAACCGGTACTTGTCCAAACAAAATGAAAATAGCTAAAGTCATACCTGTATACAAAACTGGGAACAAGCATCACTTCACGAACTACAGACCTATCTCTTTACTTCCCCAATTCTCAAAAATACTAGAAAAAGTATTTAACAACAGACTGGACGCATTCATAGAAAAGCACAAATTAATCACGGACAGTCAATACGGATTTAGATCAAACAGATCAACATCACTGGCAATTATGGAATCAATTGAGGATATCACAGATGCCCTTGAACACAACAAATATGCAGTAGGGATTTTTATAGATATTAAAAAAGCTTTTGACACAATCAACCATGACATCCTAGTATATAAATTAGAAAGGTATGGTATCAGGGGTATAGTCTTAGACTGGATTAAAAGCTATTTAAGCAATAGACGGCAGTATGTAAAAATGGGAAATGACTGTTCTTCATGTTTGGACATTGCTTGTGGTGTCCCCCAGGGGTCAGTGTTGGGTCCTAAATTGTTTATACTGTACATCAATGACATCTGTAGAGTATCCAATGTACTGAGGCTAGTGTTGTTTGCTGATGATACAAATATATTCTGTTCTGGGGAGAATTTAGAACAGCTAGTGGAGAACATAGAACATGAAATGCACACATTAAAACAAAAATAAACTATCATTAAACTTGAGTAAAACAAAATTAATGCTGTTCGGTAAACATAGAACAAAAACACAGATGCAAATACAAATAGATGGGGTTGAAATTGAAAGAGTCCATGAAATAAAATGTCTTGGGGTAATAATAGATGACACAATAAGTTGGAAATTACACATAAAACATGTACAATCAAAACTGTCAAGAAGCATTTCCATACTGAACAAAGTAAAACAAGTTCTAGATCAGAAATCTCTTCGCACTCTCTACTGTTCACTAGTCTTACCATATCTGAATTACTGTGCTGAAATCTGGGGCAATAACTACAAAAGTTCTATACATGCAGTATCTATTCTACAAAAAAAAGCGATACGAATCATTCACAATGCCAAATACCTTGATCACACTAACGAATTATTCCTCCAGTCAAAATTGTTAAAATTCAAAGACCTGGTAGAATTCCAAACGGCACAAATCATGTTTAAGGCAAATAATAACGTTTTACCAGGAAACATCCAAAAATGATTCACTCAACGAGTGGGGGGATATAGTGCAAGGAGACAATTTCATTTCCAAATTCATTGGGCCCGTACAACCAGAAGAACTTTCTGTATCTCAGCCTGTGGAGTGAGACTATGAAACAGTGTGCATGTGGAGCTCAAGCGATGTCAAGACATTAAGCAGTTTAAGAGGAAATACAGAGAAATGATTTTCTCGAGGTACAGGGATGGGGAAGGTGTTTGACTATGTGTATGAGTATGTAGGTGTGTATATGTTATGTGTGCATATATGTATATCAGTGTATGTATATGTCAATCAATAAGTGAAGCAGATTAATAATACTAATAAAACAAATAATAATGCATACAAATGATAATTATTGCAGATTATAAATAAATCATTTAGGGACAAGGGGGTGAGATTAAATAAGTTCTACTTCTTCTCACTCCTTTTCGAACACACTGTTTATGTTGCTAATGCTGCTGTTGTAAAATGTCATTTTTTGTTTTGTTATGATTCCTCTAACATGACTATGCATTGCAACATTTGTTTTGTTTTGTAATTATTTATTTTACTTATTCGAAATAAATCAATCAATCAATCAATCAATGTAATGTAAACATTTACATTATTATTATGATTATTTAATATATAAAGACTATATGTTCAAATGCTCTTCAAGCAGCTACACTACACTGTGTACGACACAGTACGACAGCCAACCCCAATTAGCGGCCCGCGGGCCGGATCTGGCAAATGCATGGCCCGCGCTGATCTACTGGCATTCACTTGTTATAACATAAAAACATAAAATAAAATGTCCGCGGTTTCGCTTTATTTTGACCTCCGTCGACATTCGTAAACCTGACCCTTGACCTTATCGCGTGCATATGCAAGACGTGCTTCGCGCGCTTGATTTACTCATCACCACCTGGAATAGCAGCAAACACATATGAACAATAGCTCGCCAGCTAGCCGCCTGTCATCCCAGCCCAGCGATTGACCAACATGACACTAACGGGCCGTGGATAACTCAAACCCAGGATGGAATTCGCTAAGAAGAGGAAGGTAGACCAGGAGAACCGTCAGTTCAAAACTGACTGGACTGAGAAGTATTGTTCTTTTTTTACCGGACCACGCCAATGCTAAACCGACTTGTTTGATTTGCATGCAGAATGTAGCTGTCATCAAATCAGACAACCTGAAGCGGCACTTCACCTCTATTCATGCTGCCAGTTTTAATGCTAACTATCCAGAGAAATCCGACCAGCGCACACAAAAGATAGCAGGCTTGCTTGCATCATACAAGAACTCTGTTTCCACAATGTCGAAAACAACATCGGCACAAGAGAGCGCAACAGCTGCCTCATTGCACATCTCTTGGACGCTCGCTAGAGCCAAGAAGCCGTTTGCTGATGCCGAGTTAATTAAACGGTGTGCGATAGACATGGCTCGTGAAGTTTTAAATCATGATGAAAAACAACAAAAAAAGGTTGTAGAGCTATTAAAGCAGGTGCCGCTGTCGGCTAACACGGCAACCAGAAGAGTAGAGGTTTTAGCGGAGGAGTGTTTTTCCAGTCTACTCACGGATTTGAAGAAAACAGAGGCTATATCCCTAGCCATAGACTCGTCCTGTGACCGAACCGACATGGAACAGCTGTCTGTGTTCGTACGATTTTTTGATGGGAAGATATTCCGGGAAGAGCTGCTGTGTTTGCTTACTCTGCCCGGGCGCACGACCGGGGAAATAATCTTCCACGAGCTGACACAGTTCTTCGAAAAGAATGGTTTGAATGTGAGTCAAATCGCCTCTGTTGTAACTGACGGGGCTCCGTCGATGGTTGGAAAGCACAAAGGCTTGGTAAGCAGGCTTTCCGCCGTTAACCCGGCGCTCCTGACATTTCACTGCATCATTCACAAATCAGTGTTGTGCGCAAAACTGTGTGGAAAAATGAAAGAAACTATGGATACTGTGACGAGACTGGTTAACTTTGTGCGTGAGAGCTCTAGTCTGCAGCATCGCCTTTTTAGATCGTTGCTAGAGGAAATGTCATCTGAACACAAGGATCTCTTACTACACAACGATGTTCGCTGGCTGAGCAAGGGCCGTGTGTTGGAGAGGGTGTGCGACCTGCGTGATGAACTGGTGTCGTTCTTATCAAGCCTGCAGAGCCAAAAAGCCCATGAGTTTTTTAACTGACACCAAGGTGATAGCAGATGTTAATTTTCTGTGTGACATCATGTCTCATCTAAATCACCTTAACCTGCAGCTGCAAGGCAAGAACCACACTGTTGCTGAGATATACGAGGCGGTTGAAGCTTTTCGGTCAAAGCTGCACCTTTTGGAGAGAGACATTCATGGGAGGAAGCTGCACTTCCCACGTCTGCGTGAGCACTGCGAGAAGAATGAAATGCAGGAAGATCCAGTAATGAAGGAGTTTGTGTCAAAACTGGCAGAAAACTTCAAGGAGCGATTTGAAAGCTCCCCTAAAATCTCAGGTGACATCCTCCTCCTCTTCCTCAGACAGCCGTTCTCTGTGTCAGCAGACGGGCAG
>CALSBZ010042029.1:353-11391 GCA_943591055.1 Gobionotothen gibberifrons | reverse complement strand
AAATGGTTATTTTGTGTATATAGAAAATGTTTTAGATCTTTGAGTTCGTCTCATGAAAAATGGGAGCAAAAACAAAAGTGTTGCGTTTATATTTTTGTTCAGTGTAGCTTAGCCTAAAGATCTATCTTGTGTGTGCAGGACGGCTGGAACTACACCCACTTCGTCACCCCGGTCTCCACCCTGGAGCGAGACCGCTACCTGTCCCAGCCCACGCTGCCCACCAGCCCCATGCATATGCCCCCCCATCATCCAATCAGGTGAGAGGATCAGTCAAACATTAAAGGAGTATCCTAAAGAAGATTCAAGGCTTTTATTGTCATTCGTACATAGTGTAGTTATGTCGATGAAAATCTTAGGTCACAGGCTCCTCAACAGTGCAACACAATACAATAGAATAGAAGTAGTGCCATAAGAGTCTATATACAGGTGATAAATGGTGGTGTTGGACCTGAAAGAAGTTAGAAAGTTTGCATCTCAAAGTCAAATAAATGTTGTTTTTGTGTTTGTTCCTCAGGTGGTAGTGCAACATCCTCCCCCGCCATGCTCGGGATCAGGAGACACAGTTCCAACTATCAGAGAGCGCAGTCATCTATGCAACTCGACACGTATTACGGAGACAACAGTTTACACAAACAGCAGTACACAGGTCCGTGATGGTGGAGGGATCTATGCATGGTTTCTGTTCAAACTTAAACACCAAATAATGACAGTTTTTAACACGTTGATGTGTTTCTCCTGATTCTTCTCCTTCAGGGTCTGAGAAGAAAACTCCATATTTCATCGGGACATACTCTTCCCAGTCAGGAGAGGATCTGAGACGTTCCCAAGTAGGACAATAACATGTTTGGCCCCATTTTAACATGGAAATATTTAAGATTAATTGCAGAAAAGGCCAAGCTGTGAACACAACATATATTAAGCAACAATGTGTTAAGTAAACAAGCAGTTATTCATTTATGTCATGTTTTAGGCAATAATGCAAACAAATCTCTTGATCTTACTCCTTAAATGTATATATATTTATTTTATTAGTCCTACATGATACTAAAACTGAATGTGTTTTCAAGACCTCAATTTATTTAAATTCAGAATATTACAGATTAATGATACAACTATTCAATTCAAGCATTTTATATAATTATTTGATGCCAATAACTGCAATACAATTATTTAATTAAAAGTGTTGAACCTTGTTAGAAACACCTTCTGAATGCGATACGTTCATTTGATTGAAATATTTCCGTTGCCTTTATTAATGTTGGTGTGACTTTCCAAGTGATCCCCTCTCTCTCCCTCTCGCAGCACACAGAGCCATTTTACGACGAGCCCGACAGGAAGAACTACAACAGCTACAGAATGTACCTGTCGTCCCCTCAAGACTACGGAGAGGAGCCGTACGACGAGGAGGAGCCGGGGCCCCTGACCCCCACCCCCCCCGACGGCTACGCTAGCCAGGCGCTCCAGTTCAAAGCCAACACCAACTACGTGGACTTCTACTCCACCACGCGGAGGCCTTCCAACCGGGCCAACAAGTTCACCGGCTCCCCCGACTCCTGGGTGTAGAAACGAAAGGACCCAGTGTACGAGGAGATTCTGTTTCTGTGATTGTTTTTGTGTGGGGGGGGGGGGGGCGCAAGGTGGAGGATGCATGTGAATCTGTGTTGACCTGTGCTCAACAACAGGGCTCGGTTTGCTACAGTTACACCATGTGCACAATAATGCAGATGAACATGAGCTATTCCTTTATTCTTTCTTTACATTTAAAGCCAATGTAACAAGTGTTTTGAGATCGTATCAGTTCATTGCACTTAATGTAGTCCCTATAGATAAAAGCTTAATGAAATGTAATGAGAAACATATGAATGCTTTAGTTATAACTAGACACTTTTTCATGACAAGTCAAAACTGCAGTGAATCAACTGGACAGAGCCAAGGAGACTTAAATAGTGTAGTGCAACTAAGTGTAATGCACTTCCCTTTGAACCGTTTTATATTTACAATTGCACCTTAAAAAAAAATAGTAACATGACCAGGAGCTACAACAAAAGATAGCTTTATTTGATTATACTGAATTTAATATTGGATATTAGTGCTGATTTCTGCCGTAATATCCAGTATTAAATTCAATTAAACATTTTTGCTAATATTCAAATAAAGCTATCTTTTTTTGTAGCTCCTGGTCAAGCTATTATTTTTTTAATATATTTATTTGCTGGTGCAAATGTAAATTTAAAAAACTGTTGGTACAAAGGGAAGCGCAAAAATAGCTTGCTTTACGCTATTCAAGTCTCCTTGGCTCTGTCCAGTTGATTCACTGTGGTTTTGACTTGTCATCAGAAAATATTTTTCGTGAACTTTTCATTACGTTTTGATCTATGGACTACATTAAGTGCAATAAACTATGACAATACGATCTCAAAACACTTGTTACATTGGCTTTAAATGTGCAGAAAGAAAGAAGTTAAAACAATTAAAAGGAATAGTTAACGTTTATCTGCATTATCAGTCAAAAGGTGCTATTTGAGAAAAACCCAGCCCTCACTTTGTTGTTTACCAGAGTGTTTGTTAAAGTCAACTGATTTCATTTTTCTCTGCGGTAAAAAATGTGCAGTTTGTTGGCTTTATAACATTAATCATCATGGTCACTGTTGGGAACCTTTAAAGACTCAGAGGACCGGGGTTACGCCTGTAACCGCGTGCTTTCTGTATGTTGGTGCAGTAATCTCATAAAGTATGTGAAATATGTGAAAATCTATTTGTACAGAAACAATGGTTGAACTGTCCTGTTACATTGTTGTACTCAATATGTAGAACTTTATATGTGATTGTGTGGAGAAGATTTTTTCTATTATTTCTTGATTCTTTCTATTCATTTTATTGTGATCTGACCAAAATACACCATCTGTTCGTTCTGTCTAAACTGATGATAATGTGCAATGTTACAGAGGAAATATATGGGAATAAAGATTATATCATGACAAGGTTATTTCAAAGTCTGTCATTTTATTTGGACAAAAAAAACAATGGTAAAAGTGAAATAGATATATATCTTTATTAGCTTTAATTGCCACAGTCAAACAAACAAAATGTCATGGTGATGAGTTCAATGCACGCTGCATACAAGTCCAGTTGGTCCTCCCTGAGCATGCCTAACACAAGCTCTAATCCATGCAGTTACATTCAGTTATTCTCCAGCTCACTTCAAACGACAAATAAGCCCAGATACATGTGAAAATATTTAAAACGTTACATAACGAGGTCACGTAAAGAAACGGTGTCACGTTACAGAGTGCGGGTGTTGGGATTAAATTAGTTTCAAATGTCTACTTCCTATTGGCCTTTTGTAAGGGATATTCATCAATCTGTCATCAACTCTGCGTACTAAGATCTCTGATTGTCTGATCAGGAGCTTACAAGACGCTTTGTCAAGAAAAAAATTAAGATTTTTAATAAAGTGTCCCTGACAGAATCACTATAACTTTCTCACTTAATTCAATATCTCAGCGGGGGACAGAAGTCGTAAAAGTAACTTTGGATATGTCAAAAATGCCCCAAAACACAAGGTATTAGTATAGCTAGTAAGTGTCAGTGTATAAATACAGCTTTTAGAGGGGGGGGGTATTTGAACACACACTTTAACGAGCTGTTTGTATGATTTTGCCTGTACAAAGTGGCTGTAATCAATTTCTTTATATAGCTTTAGCATCGACTGCTCAACAAAGACATGTTATTCTTAAAGGAACAGTTTGACCTTTTGGGAGATATTTGTATTTGCTATAATGAAAAGAGTGCCTAACATTGATTGAACACACTTCCAAAATGTCAAACTATTCCTCGAAATGAATAAATGCTGAAGATTCATTTAAAACCCTAAATATCTTCCTGCTCCGCCTGGCTCTTTAAGCTTTGGAAAGCTGTACAAACTCACGATCATAAGGAAAATATTGCAACCTGCTACACTTCTCAATCGTCCACAAAGGGCCTCGTTTTAAATAGTCGTGATTAAGCAACAAAATGCACAATTATGATACAAATGTGTAATGAGGAGACAATTGTTTTTGATTGATCCTCAAAGATAAAGCAGGACTGTTCCTCTGGTACCTACATTCAGCAGATGAAACATGTTGACGTCAAATATCAGTATATACAGGAAGGATGTGGTGATGGCCTCCCATTGGTGCTCCAGCAGGAGGGGCGGGGCTTGTTTCCAGGTGAGGTGGTGGGCATGCTTCAGTCATTAGGGGTCTGTCTGCAGGAAGCACAATAATTATAAGTACTTTTTTTTTGTATACCTGTCTTTTTAATACATCTTTATATCCATGAAAGCAAAGAGAAATGTATTTGTATACCAAATGTAAAAAACATGTTAACTCTACAGAGAATCTGAAAAACAATGAGAAACAATCCTGATATCCAATTCAAAACAGATGTAAAACAGAGAACATCACTTTGATTTAAGCCTGATTGATATTTGTATTTCCTATATTTGAGACAATTAAATAGATTAGAATTGTATTATTTACTTACAACATTATTATTATTATTTCAACAGGAACATACGTTTAAATGTTTTTAAGAAAGAGTAAGGCAAGACAAGGTTATATCCAGGGTTGGGTTGTAACGGAATACATGTAACGGCGTTACGTAATCAGAATACAAAAATCAAGTAACTGTATTCAGCTCGCGTTACATTTGAAAAACGAGTAATCTGATTACAGTTACTTTCGTAAACCTGAAGTGAATACATTTTGGATTACTTATTGGAATTATTGGTGGAAAGATTTCCTCACAACATCTAATATTCATTATTAAAGGTACAGCCGAATCATCACAGCGGACAACAACTATTACCGCCGCAGATGGACCAAAAAAGGGAGCGTTTGAAAAAAAAGGGGCGGGTCCGCTCAGTGAAACAATAACAGCGAAACATGGAGGAACAAAAGTCTGCGTTTAAGTTGTGTGTGTGTAGAGGTGTGTGTGGTTAAAACACATCAGTCTGCGGTCGCTCTTTAGTCTTATGATTCTGAAGGTAAACACAGTGAAGGCGGTGCGTGAAAGGCACTGCGCGCTCGTCTTCTCAGAGGCTGAGTTAACCCTCCCGCTGCCTCCTGGTGCTGCAGAGATGTCATGAAGTGAAGGAGGTTTTCCTTCTATAAAACAGCTGTGGGCAGCAGATACTGTGAGTGTCACGGACATGAATTCATAGATCAAGGCAGACTGGTGCACACACTCTCCTGTTTTGCCGATCCGGTGATTAAACAAATATAGCTCTACACCCCTGGCCGAAATGTCCTTAAAATGAGGTCCGAGTTCAACATTTTAATTCAGGACAGAAGGCGACACGCCCGTTCCGTGTCCCTCACTCCTCACATCCCAAGCTGCATCCCCAAAAAGTTTATTCTGTTGTTACATCGTTTCAGATGTTATGTTTCAGTTGTGCTCTTGATAAGACATTAAAACAGTAAAAACACGTTCAGTTTCCTTTTGCTTTTTGTGTCTCCTGTTCACCAAAACATACCCATCTGTGATGGAAAAAGAAAGTAATCCAAAAGTAATCTAAAAGTAATCTGATTACGTTACTTTTTTAAGACATGTAACTGTAACTGTATTCGGATTACTTTCAGAGCCATGTATTCAGTAATCAGTAACTGATTACATTTACAAAGTAACCCTCCCAACCCTGGTTATATCCATAGCATATTTCAAAGCAATCACAGTCAACAGAAAGTTGAGTACTCACAGTGTTGGGTTGCAGTTCAGTGGTTGTAGTTCCCTCCCACTCTGATGGAGCTGCTGATGGGGGAGGACAGAGGGTGATGGCCTGGTCTGATGGGCTTAGCTGAGGGACAGAGAGAGACATTCAGTGACATGTATATCACGTGTTCTCCTCTATCAAAGTGGTGGGTGTGCCTCCGCTCACCGATCTGGGCGGAGAAGCCCCTCCTCGCCATGTTCTTGGCGCGCACCGCCTCCTTGATGCGGTCCACCTCCTGCTGGTAGCGCTTGCGGTCCCTCATGGAGCTCTCCTTGGCGTCCTTCAGGGCGTTCTCCAGAGCTTTGACGCGCTCCGCCGTGGCCCGCAGACGCTTCTCCAGTTTGGGCAGCTCGCAGCGCAGGTCTGCGTTGTCTCGGACCAGCTGAGGGGAAGAACACAATCAAGTTCTGCAGCACCATTTTTAGGTCCATTTTGTATGACTGCTGTAGCCTAGTGAGATTGTTTACTGTAGGGCTGCTCAATTAATCGTATTTTAAGCGCAATTACGATTATGGCTTGCAACGATTACGAAAACAACGTAATCAAAATAAAACGATTTAAAAAAAATATTATTATTATTAATATTAATTTTTTTTTTTTTTTTAATTGGTTTTTCAGTTGAATTATACTTCCAGTTCAGGGTAATCAACTGTTAAAAACATACTGTTGACATTTATTTTCTCCAAAAAATGGATGTTTTCAAAGTAAATGGGTAATCATTTTTAATAATCGTGATATCAATTATTGACCCAAATAATCGAGATTATGATTTTTGCCATAATATAGCAGCCCTACTGTAGAGTACTCCATTTATTCTAGATTTCCGTTATATTTAGATACTCCAGTCATATAGTAAGTCCTTTGATGTTGTGAATCATTTGTTTTCATTATATCGTATCTTATTGAATGTTTTAAATATTTGTAACTGGTGTAAATGCTTGACAACACTGCTGCTGTGACAACATCATGTCCCATTTTGGGATCAATAAAGCATCTATCAATATCATTTCGAGTTGTACATTTCAGAGCGAAATGTTGTTATTTTTACCGACACTTAAAAGCACTTTGCAAGGTACGCACAACTGCAAAAGTAGAATCTGAACACCGCTTCTGTGCTCCTAAATGTTTGATTTGATTCACTTTATCCTCTATATTGTAACATAAAATACTTCACTTCTTCATACATTTGAACAGTTATCATGTGTAATGTATACACCGATACAATCAAATCACTTTTTCAACTGATAGTAGATTTGTATTTATTTAAGTAGGATCCTATGTAGGACTTGTACTTGCTACTTGTACTTGCTACTTCTAATTACAGGGATGGTGAGCAGAGTTTAGCACCATTCAGCCTTTAGGTGACAGATAAGAATACTTGATCAGGTGATGCATATAACTGTATATTCCATTTCTGCTAAATAAACACGAACACCTGCACACTTGCCTTTTCATTTGGTATTGAAACATGTTATATTATTGTCCCTTCTTGTGCAGTGTACCTGCTTGTGGACCTTGGTGAGCTGCTCCAGGTTGTTCTCCAGGAAGGAGATCTTCTGTTTCTGGGCCACATTCCCAAGCCCCTCCTCACAGTCCAACTCTGCGCTCTGAGAAATAAAACCAGCACTCAGGTTAGATGTAACAGTGTCAGAGAAGAGACACTGAACCTGAGGAAGGGGACGTACCTTCTTAACCCGCGTGGTGAGGTCCTGAACGAAGAGTTTGCGCAGGTTGTGGAGAGACTGAAGCTCTTTGGCCTGAGAGAGCAGAACGACACATCAGTACAGAGCGGTGAATTCTACTTTTTTTTTTAACAATAAAGCTTTATTTATATAGCACTTTTAACACATGCAGCTCAAAGTGCTTTACAAAATGACACATCACAAGTTAAAAATAAACTACCGTACTTTCCGGACTATAAGCCGCTACTTTTTCCCCACGCTTTGAACATCGCGGCTTACACTACAGCTTCAAAAAAAGCTTGGAGCTGGGCGTGTCTGAAGCTTGGGGATTTTATTCGAGCCCCGCAACCAACAACCAATCACATGAATGTCCCGCCCCGTTTACGTAGTGTTAACATAGCTAGCAAGCTATGCTTGGATATACTGGATATAAAATCCCCAAACAGGCAAAAGCCTACCAGTTTCACCCACTGTCTCTGCCACCTCCCCCCATGCCTGGTTCCTCCGGTTGTATCCCGGTAAGTTAATAGGGACTGGTCATACAAAACCGGGTGATTTGCTACGGCGATAATTAGTTTATCCTCCATCTGTTTTTTGAAATATAGAAATGAACGGCGGGATATCTCTCCCAGCTTAGACGCGGTTTGATTGGCTAGGACTTGAGCTGTCAGATTTTCAGAAACGGGATTTGATTGGCTGGCGCTGGCTTCTCCAGCTTCTCCGGCGTCTCCGGAGAAGCTGGAGAAGCTCAGCCACGCTACCCACAATTGGTGACCGACCAGTGGGTGCGGCTTATATTCAGGTGCGCTTAATAGTCCGGAATTTACGGTACAAGAAATTCCCCATAAAGGTTAAACGATTAAGAAATAAAAAAGACCAACGTAAAAAGAAATATTGCTATTGAAGCATGTTAGATGAATAAAATAAGTCCTATAAAATAAATAAAACAATATAAAGGTAGGTAAATAATAAAGACTAAAAGAACATTTAAGGTGGGGGGTTGCTAATAAAAAGCTAATCTAAAAAGGTGTGTCTTTAGCTGGTGTTTAAAAGGTGTTTTTAACACTTTGAATATACTCCAAGAGTTGCAGATCAAATAGTTGAGAGAGATACAAAACTGTTTTATGCTCATTAGGAAGTAGTCAAAACCCTTTTTTTTACGCGATATAACTTTTTGTGACTTTTCTTACAGGGTCATTGTAACTTTTTGGGACTATGGCATAATATACATAATATATTTTTAATGACATTACTGTTTCTGTATAATAAAAGGTTCACCATTGGCCTGTGGGCTGCACTATAATAAACGTGTTATTCCTTGTCATTGTAAAAGTTATTTCTTTTTTGGTTTCAACATGACGAACATGACGCTGATGACGATGACTTTTACGCTAGATGGGGTAGGACCAGAAACGTTTTTTTAAGCTTCTTCTAATCTTGCCCCTGTTGAACATGACAGAGACTATTTGAGAATGTAATTATTTAACATTTTTTGTACCTTGAACGTTTTTGTTGTTGTTTGGTTTTACATGTCTTTGTTATAATTATTACTATTAAAAAAAAAAGAAAAACATTCTGACATGTTCAATAAATAGACTAATAATAATACAAATCGTAGTGTAAAAAATAAATGAAACAAATGCCTCACCACCGTCTCCTCCAGGCCCCTCAGGTCCTCTCTGGCCAGCTCCCTCTCCTCATTTATCAGACTGCAGAAAACATTTACATTAAGATTTGAAGAAGAATAAAGTTTGATATCAGTCGTTTGAAGTGCAGTGAGAAGCCTACATGAGTTTCTGCAGCTTCTCATCCTTCTCCTGCTCTTCGGCCTTCACTTTGTCAAAGTCTGACATCAGCCTCCCCTGCTCCAATAGCAGACCCTGGTTCAGACTGAGAGGGGAAGAGAAGTGGAAATACATCGTAACTTTACCCTGGAGTATCTTCAGACATTTAAAAGCATAACAGGAAATGAAGCGGGGAAAAGCATGGGGAAATTATAAAAAAATATAATGTCATTTTAAGAATTGGACTTGTGGGACAGTTTTTGAGTAGACTTCTTCATTATTTATCTAAATAGTTATCACCGCAATAAACCGTATTTAACTTACTTAATGTACAATATCTAATTTCACATTCTGTTCTTGTATATATCATATTCTATTGACATGTATATAGACTATTTTAATTGTATTTTTGTATACATGTTGCATCGTTGGAGGGTCATAAGATTTCCATTGCCATTTCTGTAGCTGATGTGCATATGACAATAACACCTTTGCATCTTGCATCATGCGGGACAGATAAAACCACGGGGTCAGTGTCCAAAATAAAAGGACATAAATGAGGATGTGTGATGTCTCCGTACTCTGTGAGCTCGTCCATCATCCTCTGCTTGTCGTCGATCTCGTCCCTCAGGCGGCCCAGCTGCTTCTGATGAGCCTCCCTGTGGTGCTCCAGCTGCTCCTCCAGCGTTTTCTGCAGAGACACATGAGACGTTCATCCAACAGAACAACATCTGACTGCTTTTAGTTTCCAGATGTGCTTCCAGGTCACCTTGATGTCCTCGTCTCCATCAGGCCTGCCGATGTCCTCCTTCTCCTTCTCCTCCCCCGAGTGTCTTTTCTCTGAGGGCCAACAATTCAATATGAGTCAACATGTGATGTGTACAGATTAGATTAGATTCCTTTATTGTCACTACACAGAGTACAGCAAAATTCCAAAATAACAGACAGTATAAGTATCATTTTGACAATACAAGCTAAAACTTTTAATATATAATATATAAAGTGACAACAAATTGGACCTATGATACATTGAACAGTACGCTTACAAAACAATTCAACATTACCATACAAATACAAGAACAATACGTTCACAACAAATGTGAACAAGTCAATAGGTAAGTTATTGCACATGTATTTATCAGTGCAGTTGATAACTAGAAAATGCATTTCCTGCAGAAAATGCGTGCGAATGCTGTAAAATGTGAACATTTATGGCTGAATTTAGCTGAAAATGCAGAAAAAGCTGAATATGTTATTAGCTGAATGGTAGCTATACTTTTAGCTACAAAAATGCAGAAAAAGCTTAATATTTAAAAGAAAAGGTTTAAACAACAACATGTATAGCCTTGATGTCCTGAAATAGCTGAATAATGTAATAGTTGAATGGTTTCTGCAGCTGAAAGTAGGCTGAAGGAGTTAAATATCAGATGTAAGTAGTAGTGAATGAATTTGTATTAAGAAGAGAAAAGAAAGTAAAAAGGCTTGGGAAAACAGCAGAATATTTTGACTGCAAACTTTTCGACTAAAACCATACGTCACCAATAATGTCTAAAATATGTGGAGCCTGTTGAAGTCTGTATGAAGTCTCCATCAGACTGAAAAGAATAGGCTGAGACAGTCTGTTAAAGTCCAGTCTGTCAGTGTTTGTTTCTGTGCTGAGCACCTACTCATAACACCTATGTGTATGTCCAGAGATCAAAGACAACCAACTAACCCTAACGCATTGATTTGTATATCTGACAATGTTGCCACCCGTTCAAAAACTATGGCTATATATAGATATATATCTATATATATATATATATATATATATATAT
>CALSBZ010042027.1:0-27835 GCA_943591055.1 Gobionotothen gibberifrons | reverse complement strand
GGCTGCAGAACTCACTGAGCTGCAGCCGTGACTTCCACTTAAAAAACTAAATCATCTCCCACCAGTTCTTTCTTTAATATCTGTGTGTGATTCCCTCCCCCCGCGTCACACACACACACACAGTTTGTTGGCACGCTCAGGCTACTCTTAGTGTCCCGTCTCGGATATCTGCGTCCATATGCAAGCCTCACATTTCAGCAGTCATCACTTTTGCTGCATGACAGAAGCAGGATCAGGGCAAAGTCACATTCTGAACCTGACCGTGACTACAGTATGTGCCCACTTAATCTCCAGCCTCCCTCACACACCCTGTACCTGTTTCAGGAGACATTATGGGATGTGATGAAGGCCTGTTGATAACAGCAACCCCATGTTAACCGAGGAAACGTGTGTCTTTTTGGATGAAAATGCAAGGTTATAACTAATTCAGATGAATAATCAAAAGAATGCAGAAAATGCAGAGGGAAGTTTCATAACCCTAAAAGTTTTAAAGTGAATTATCATCATGTTGAATTCATGTTTACATACTTCTGTAGCTTTAGTTGTTGTTGTATTTGATTGTTGTGTAATTGGTTAGATTGTATGCAGTCTCGTGTGTAAACTAAATGAAAACATGGTGAATAAATGAACACAAACTGGACTTTGTAAGGTACATGAAGAAGGGCAGAGTACGTGCCTCTTTCTCTCCCCTCCCTCTCTCTCATTCTTTCTTGAATCCAGATTTATAGGCCTGCAAAATGTCTCTGTCATGTCCAATCAGCACCTGCTGTCGCGCATCACAGCTCGTGGAGATAGTCTGAAACACACAGGCGCCCCCTAAAGGCTTCACAGCGCAAATCATCTCTTCATGACTGGCCTGTAAACCAGTGGAAATCTGACAAGTCATCTCAGGTCTTTATCATAAATACAATCATATTGTCATCCTACCCCTCTTATTGTGAAACCATGGATCATGAGACAATGGACCCCTGCAGAGTCATATAAATCTCTGTCTTTCTAAAAACATTGCACGGTGTGTTAGATATCCAATAAAAGCCTCTGATATGCTGCTTGTTCTCTTGAACAATAATTGTGACACCATGGATTATTAGACAATTCAAAAGGCCCATACACAGAAGCAAGACACACACATTTGGCCTCTTTTTGTAGTTTTTTTGGTCATTTTTTAAGACAATTTGTGTATATGTGTGGTAATTTTGTGTGTATTTGTATTTTTTTTTTCTGTGGAGATATAAATGAGATGTCCACTAATAACAGTCTCTGATTTGCATGTTTTTTGTTCTATCTGTTGTAAAGGTAAGATATGTTGTATCCTTGGAGAAAACTCACACACTAATAACTAAGAAAAATACAAAGTAAATGTAACTTTCATATTGACGTTTTTTTGCAACGAACACGATCTGAATTAAAAGGGACCGTTCATCTCTGCGATTGAAATCCCTACGGACGACATTTATAGCGGACCTGGTGCTCACCTAAAGTAGTTCCGGGTATAAACAGCCTGGTGGCTAACGTTAGCTGAACCGCAATCCTCTCCTGCTGATTCTTCTACTAAATTGGTGAGAAACGGTGTTGTGTTTGTGATTACAAGTTGTTCTGTGTTGTTGTGTCTCTGACTTAATATCCCATATCAATGTAATGTCCTTATTAAAGGAATTAAAGTCCTTTTTGTGAGGCGTTAGCATGTTAGCAACAGATAGCTAACGCCGAAAAACATTCTCAACGGAAAAGAAAAGAGCAGATTTAAATGTAATTTTAATGAATTGAGCAGAACAGTTAGCAGCTTTGTGAAATGTATTCTAACTAAAGCCATGTTACACTATTGTAGTGTTTTATTGTATTATATGTAGCTGTCTCTGGTACAGGGTGACTGTCACAAATTCACTAAAACAACAGGCCTAGCTAACTGTGAGCACAAACCTTAATTATTATTAAATAACATGTGTTTACTCTGCATTAAAGTCCTTTATGTGTATATGTTGGTGTTGTTCTTATGTGATGTGTTGTCTCCTTTCAGGGTAAACAATAATCCCGGAGCAGGATGGGTGAGTTAATCTGATTTAAGTAAAAGCACAAAAGTATTATCAGAAAATGTACTCTTAAGTATAAAAAGTACTCATTGTGCAGAAAAATGTATTTAATGTGTGTATATAATAATATTTATAAATGTTACAATTCTAGATAATATTGTTGCATAGAGACAAGCAAAGTTCTGATTTACTTTCTGTAGAGTTTTATTTTTACAGATACATTTAGTTAAAAGTAGCTAAAGCTCTTTGATACATGTAGTGGAGTAGAAGTATAAAGTAGCATTAAATGGTAAAGTACAAGTACCTCAAAATTGTACTTAAGTTCAGTAAATGTACCTTGTCACTTATAAATGGTAAATGGACTGTACTTATATAGCGCTTTATCCAGTCTTTACGACCCCTCAAAGCGCTTTACATACTACATGTCGTTCACCCATTCACACAGAGCAGTACCACTTGCTCTAGGATCTAACATTCAGACACATTCACACACCGTTGGCCATCGGGAGCAACTCAGGGTTAAGTATCTTGCCCAAGGATACATCGACATGTTGACTGAATGGGCTGGGATCGAACCCACAACCTTCTGGTTGAAAGACGACCGCACTCCCTCGCAGCCACAGTCGTATAATGATCATACTAACAATAACTTTATTGACGTATCAGTATTTTAAAATCAATTTACAAAGACACTAAAAACATGATTTAATTGTGAAAGTTTTTTTACATTATCCGGTCCCTTTTTAAGAACTGCATAGGGTTATCATATGGGCTTGCGTTTATTAAATGTCTGATCGTGTGTGTGCTGACTCAAATTGGTTCTCCAAAGTCCCAGCTGTTATTATAACAGTTGTCCAGAGTGAGTGTGTGTGTGTGTGTGCGCTACAGCTGTTTGAGGTTGTCACTGTTTGCTGCTTCACAGACGGAGAAGAGAGAACCTACGGTGGCTGTGAAGGGCCAGATGCCATGTACGTGAAGCTGATCTCTTCGGATGGCCACGAGTTTATCGTGAAACGGGAACACGCCTTAACATCCGGGACGATCAAAGCCATGTTGAGCGGACCTGGTGAGGATTTGGGGAAATTATTTAGAGTATCGCAAACTGCTTAAAGTAAGGAACACATTTATGTGGGGATTAGCTCGTAACCTTTTCTATCCAGGCTGCTGGATTCCTGTTGTTATGACCAGTTGATGGCACTGTGCTCACTCCATAACGACTAGTTAACTTCCTATAGAGTGGCGAAGTCACGCCCATCTACTTCCGCCCCATGGGACCTTATTTCTGAAAAAGTTTACATTGAAGTCAATGGAGAGAGAAAGACTATCTTTCCATCTCGTTTGAATTGTGCCACGAATTACACATATGATGTTTGTCAATGTCAATTTCCATGTAAAAAAAGTCACAGTTTGTCGTAAAACTGTTGAAATATAAGACTATGAAAAATACGCAACTAGAAAGACTACAAATCCCAGAGTCCCGGTCCCGCATGCTGGCTCTTAGGAACCGACTAACTCCCCTTGTGTGTATGTACAGCTCTCAACATGCCCAGACTTGGAGTGATTTTCACCTCTTTTAATACTTTTCACCTCATTCTGAAAGAAAGAAGTGAAATGTGCCAACGTGACGGCCGTCTTGGTGTGTGGTGCGAGACGGGAGATGTAGTTCATTGAGCGGTTTCACACAAACAAATGTGTTACTTCACAGTTTTACGACACATTTTATTTTAAATGTGTTCCTCAGCGGCACTGAGGAACGGCAGAGTGCGGGTTGACAGGTGTCTGTGTTGACACTCCCCTTATTGTGCGTCAGCAGAGACAGGCTACAAGTGTCTTAGGTTCAAGTTAGACAACTAATGTCTGGGTTAGTGTTCCTGACTTCATGTTTATGGCATCTTGATGGTTCATCTCAATGCACACACATTCTCCGCGCTTTCCAATAGTTTAAAATAGTTTTATTCCACTGTTAAATAACCTGTTCAATACAAACATGCCACTTGTACAAATTAAATTACATTTCTGTGAAACTGTTTAGTGAGCTTATTAGAGGATGTTCCCTGAAAGATTGTGACATGTCAATGAAGATGTCAGACTTAATTTGTCAATAATTACATACAACACATGGAATTTGTGTGTGTGTGTGTGTGTGTGTGTGTGTTCCAAGTGAATCTGCGGCCCCCTGGTGGCCAGTTCATACATGATGTGGCTCCCACCACCATCCAAGTTGCCCATCCCTGAACTAGTTGATGCTCTGTATGTGATGACTACTTCCATTCTTGAGAGGATCACAAACACATGGATCCTGATGTTGAAGCTCAAGCCGGGGACCAGTGAGATTTTTCTAACAGTCTGAGTATATGTTAACTGTCTAACCGGCTCCATCCTCAGGTCAGTTTGCTGAGAACGAAACCAACGAGGTGAACTTCAGGGAGATCCCGTCTCACGTGCTCTCCAAGGTCTGCATGTACTTCACCTACAAGGTCCGCTACACCAACAGCTCCACGGAAATCCCAGAATTCCCCATCGCTCCGGAGATCGCGCTGGAACTGCTCATGGCTGCAAACTTTTTGGATTGCTAAAGTTACAGAAAAGAAAATGTAGCAGCTTAAAACAGTTTTAGATTTTTTTTGAATATTTAAATTGTTTTTGCCATTTACTTATATGAAACCTGAATAAATATGTCACCATGTTACTTTTTCCTTTTTCTTTTTGCACCTGGCTTTCTGTCATAGTTTTATTAGTATTAAAGGATTTCATTTTAATGTAATAAATGGAGATGGCAGCCTCACTTGCCCCCGAATGTGATGAATGTTTCCCCACTCCATCGATGTTCCCTCACCTCTCCAGATGAATAAAGACCTGTTTGGTGAGCACACTCTACTGCCGCCTCACTTTGCATGAACAGACGACTAGTCTAAGTCAAGTAAATCAATGCAAAGTGTAAAATACCTCAAAAAGCATTCGGCAGGCATATTGTTTATTCTAAAATGCATAATTTAACATTAGTTGTTAAACCTTATCGGTAGGATTCCTTACTTTGAAAATCCTCTTCATACTGACCTGCTTGGGATGTTAGGAACATGTTTAAACAGGTCAACTTAATAAGTTTACAAGTGTGTATACATATTACCACCAGTGCAGGAAAGGTAAACACTTTTTAGGTCTAAACTAATTGGGTAATTTACAAAGATGTGGATGCACTGGTTCAGACAACCTGGCTTGTAAGAACTTTTACAGGTCCCATGTCATGGCCATTTCTACTGATTATAATTATTTTTCTAAACATATACTCACATATCGGCGATCGCACTCTACTGCGGCCTCACTTTGCATGAACAGACGACTAGTCTAAGTCAAGTAAATCAATGCAAAGTGTAAAATACCTCAAAACGCATTTGGCAGGCATATTGTTTATTCTAAAATACATAATTTTGCAGGTCTCCCTTGAAAAAGAGATCAATGATCTCAATGGGATACACCTGGATAAATAAAGGTTAAAATAATTTAACATTAGTTGTTAGACATTATCAGTAGGATTCCTTACTTTGAAAATCCTCTTCATACTGGCCTGCTTGGGATGTTTGGAACATGTTAAAACAGGTCAACTTAATATGCTTACAAGTGTATATACATATACCCGCCAGTGCAGGAAAGGTAAACACTTTTTAGGTCTAATCTAATTAAACTAATCGGGTCATTTACAAAGATGTGGATGCACTTCAACGCACTGGTTCAGACAACCTGGCTTGTAAGAAGTTTTACAGGTCCCATGTCATGGCCATTTCTACTGATCATAATTCTTTTTGTAAACATATGCTCACATATCGCACTCTACTGTTGCCTCACTTTGCATGTACAGACGACTAGCTCAAGTAAATCAATGCAAAATGTAAAAGACCTCAGAGCATTCGGCAGACATTGTTTATTAAACTAATACAATTGTTAATTTAACATTAGTTGTAGGACATTAGATGTAGGAGGCCTTACTTTAAAAAAGTTATTTATACTGGCCTGCTTGGGATGTTTGTAGTAATGGCATTTACATATAATTAGTTAATGTGTATACATATACCCACCAGTGCAGGAAATGTCAAACGAAACTAACCGTTCATTTACAAAAAATCTGGATGCACTTCAAAACACTGGTTCAGACAACCTGGCGTGTACAAAGTTTTAAAGAAGTTATACATTAGTTTATTGGAGATGACACCTGGGGATTGTTGTAAACACATTGAAATATACACATATATTGCAGATTTAACACAATCAGAATTAGAAAGAGATGTATTGCCAAGTACACGCACGAGGAATTTTAATACAGCTTCCTCTCGATGCCTAAAGAAGAAGCCACTTCTACTCCTGGCTTATATCAAAGTTTAATACATATTTTCACCGAAATAAGATTATTGTTCCCAAACACTAACTCTGTTTTTTCCCTTTAGTGCTTCTTGATATTGCAGACGCCTCAGTGACCCATGTGACTGCCACCTCAGTGAATTTTAACACTTTGTTTTTGATATTCACCTGTTTTTCTATCTTTATTGAAATACCTTTAACAAGCACAAACACTGCCAACATGAACTAATGAAATGATACAGATCTATAAACCTCCCCCCCCAAAATGCTTCTTGAAAATAGCAGATATTATTGATCGATGTCATTTTACCACTTACAATAGTTTACATATTAATCCAAACCTCGTTTAGATATGCAGCCTATATATATATTTAAAGAACAAAAAAAACGTTTGCAAAATAATAAGATAATAATCTAAAAACCTATTTTTGTCCTCGAGTTATTCTTGAAATAGAGGATCTCATAGACACTTTTTAAATCAATTTATTTAATGAAATTATGTTATATAAAGCTGTCAATTACCGTAATCAAGTTCTCGCGAGATCTCATCGCTGCCGATTGTTTTGCTGTCAAAACAACTTATGTGCGTCACGTGATCTGTGACGTAGTGCCTCCGCTGCTGCAGGGGGGTTTCCATCATGGCGTCGATGCAGGTAAGAACACAAACGACATCGACCTGGATATTCATAATTTACCTGACCTTCAGTGGGGTTTAATCTGACAGTTTACTACCCTTTTCACTTGGGTACAGATATATAATCGAGGTGGTGTTGACATTAAAGTAAAAACGAGGATTTTAATGCTAAACGGTTAGCTCTGCTGCTAGCATTACAACCTAGCATCATCATCAACAGATACCAGCTTCTTTTTTTATTGAAATCATGACTGGTGGTGTTTTAAAGACAGCAACACATAGGTATTAACTCAAGGAAGGAGATGTTATAAGTTAATATACAAAGCTAATGTTTTACATGAGTGCTAGCTGCTGTTTTGGCTGGCGTTGACGTAAGCTAGCTAACGAACCAGTGCGCAGCAGATTGAGCAGCTTATCAAATAATAACAAACATTAACAGCTTTTTCATCATTAAAATATCAAATAATAACAAACATGTGTTTTTCATCACCTGTTTGATGACTGATCTCTTATTAAAATGAAGGCATTATTTTCTACACGTTATAATTGTTTTTATTTGTGAAGATTGAGCCGTTTCCTCCAGCAGAGCAGGTGCATGTGGAGATTTACCATTTATTATTAAAATTACACAATTATAACTTTATTATTTAATCTACTGATGAACTAGGTTTGTTGCTCTTCTTAACCTATTTTTTTAAAATTATATTTGGCTTAAAATAGCTCTTTTAGTCAGAGTGGAGTTATTGTTTTTACCAATAAGATGTAAAATAATTTGATAGTTAATGTCTTATTAAAATGTAGGAACAAATAAGGAATTTTTTCTACATGCTATAATTGTTATTTTCCTCCTACAGAAAAGGCTGCAAAAGGAATTATTAGCCATGCAAAATGATCCACCCCCAGGAATGACACTCAATGAAAAAAGTGTACAAAACACCATCACACAGTAAGTACTCTTGTTCTTTATTTAGCTTTTTAAATAACCTCTTACATTACATCTAACACAGTGGTTATCTGTTGATACCAGACGGTACAAGGGCATGTTGTTGAGGAGCTGATTTGAATAGCAATTGTATTGATTCAGCTGTCACACTGTCTTTCATTGAGACTGTGACGACGTGTAAACAGTGAGCGAAATATAATGATCTACCGGATCAAATACGTGACTAATGTAGAGTAATGGATAAATAGTTTTAAATAGCTAAACGTCTGTCCTATTAGTAGTAGATCATGCAGACTACACTAAACCAAAAATTGAAACATACCGAGTGATTTTAAATAATGCAAATGGAAGAAACAGGTGTGCTAAGGGCAATCAAAGGAAGGTGATAACAATGAAACATGTGCAAGTAGGATGGATATATTCTTTATTGTTGTCTTCTAAAAGCCCGACAAAAATACAAGTCTTTTTTGTATTGTGCTTTAAAAAAAAGTCAAAGCCTTGAGGAGGGAATTTCATAGTGTTGGTGAGAAACTATAAAAGGCCTCTGCTGCTAATTGTATTTATCCATGGGATGTTTTGTATTCAAAAAGGTCAGCTCCATGTCTCATTCTTGCATTTCTAATTACTGTGTCGTCCATCAATGGATTGCTTTTGCAAGACCTATGATTACTGTAGTGTTTTCCGCTTTAAATAAACGCATGAAATTTGCATTAAAAGTACTTGGAAGTATGGCGATGAAATGCTGTTGTGTCATAGCTGCATGTGTGGAGGAATCGGGGTCAACTAGTGAGTGGCAGCCCTTCAGTGGAGAGTCTCTAATGCACAGTGTCACTATTCATCCTTATCAAATATTTAACGGTTGGTTTGGCATGCAGCAGTGTGTCTAGAGTAGCAAGGAACAGAGGCTGCTAGCTGACCTCTCTGACTCCTCAGTTTCTCTCCTTATTGTGTTAACTGCTTCAGTCGAATTGTGTCTGATAAGCAGCGGAGTCTTTACCTGTAAAAGGGATTTACGACAGATATTCTGGCTGTTATTCAAATGTCTTTTAACTGCAGGCTCACACATGTGAAGTTCAGAGTGACTACCTTTGGCCCACTCATCAAATAACTGCAATATCTACACATTTGCACTATTACAAACTGTGAGTCTGCTGCGCCATTCTTGGAAGAAATGCTAAAATAATTGACCGTATGCAAACGGTACATTGAAGCATTTACCTGGCTTGTTCCTGGAAATATCAGTGAGCTAGACATTAGATTTTTGCACCCTGATTGCATCACTTCTTTATAAATACAAATACAGTTTGTTTGGCTTCCCCTATACTTCTTTGACTGACAGAATTACACCATATGTGCTGGTTTTATCAGTCAACGCCGGTGTCCCAAAATCAACCTCTGTGCCCGTCACAGTCTGCTTTTAAGGTCAAAGCCAACCTCTCTCATACAGTGGGGCAAAAAAGTATTTAGTCAGCCACCAATTGCCTACAATTTAGTTTCTGGTGTCCTTTGACAGCTCTTTGGTCTTGGCCATAGTGGAGTTTGGAGTGTGACTGTTTGAGGTTGTGGACAGGTGTCTTTTATACTGATAACCAGTTCAAACAGGTGCCATTAATACAGTTAGCGAGTGGAGGACAGAGGAGGCTCTTGAAGAAGAAGTTACAGGTCTGTGAGAGCCAGACATCTTGTTTGTTTGGAGGTGACCAAATACTTATTTTACCGAGGAATTTACCAATTAATTCATTAAAAATCCTATAATGTGATTTCCTGGATTCTTTCCCCCCTTTCTGTCTCTCATAGTTGAAGTGTACCTAGGATGAAAATTACAGGCCTCTCATCTTTTTAAGTGGGAGAACTTGCACAATTGGTCGCTGACTAAATACTGTTTTGCCCCACTGTATGTACCCGATCACTGCTGTTGAAAATGTTAAAGAGTTCAAGCTTCCCTGATCCACGTGTCCTCTCCTGGAGAAGGGACGTTTCCCCCAGAACCTCATCCCTAATCCTCAGTTCTTCTGACCGTGAACCCGAGCCGCTGTTTGGCTTTTTGGCAGAGGGGAAGCGTTCAATCACAAACCTCTGCTTCGGCCAGACGGGCAGGATTATATAAAGATGGAGAGAGATACTCTGTGGGACATCACGTCCTGTCTCTTGACAAAGACATAATACTCAGTTCTATTTCAGTCTGGATTTCAAGTTAGCTAGTTTCTAAATCCTTCTTTTTAAATTTGTTTCCATTCTCTCAGACTTCAAGGTCCGTCTTGTTTTACTCCCAAGAGTTCATATCAAGCACTTTGTGACTGTGTCTGGGAGAAGCGCTTTTATAAATACATCAGCTTGACGTCACGCTCCATGTATTGTTTTGTGTGGTTGTAAAAGCGACATATCTACGAACAGGTTTCCCTAGCTTCCTCGTGGTTAACCCTGAACACGTCAGGGCGTGTCTTTTTGTCCTCGTCTGTTGAAATATCTGTCAAGCATTTGTTTGTCTTGGTTGTCATGGTTACTGACAGTCGTAGGGATTTACCCTTTTCAATCAAGCGAGTCCCCGTGGAGTAAAGTCTTCCTGCGTGACATTCAAGTGAACTTAAAAACAAACTCTTAAGGACGGTGCTATGGCTGTGGCCAGATGACCTTATGTTGTTAGTTTGGTAGCTTTTGTTTAGGGTACACTTTGTCTCTTTAGATTAGGAAGAGTCTCATGTTCTCACTCCATTTTCACCGTGTTGTTTTTGTCGGCGGGATCATATAATCGCTACGGAGGGGGAATGTGGGAAAGTTGAGAGTCATGTCCTTGGGTGTACTTTCCTCTGCTCACACTGTTGACATCATAATAATACATTTGATTTCAAAATGCTTTTCCAGGTGCTCAAAGACGCTTTACAGTGGTTTGATAAAACATGATATAAAATAAATAAAATATTGGCGAATATTAATCGATTATTCGCCGCTGCCGCCCCCACAGTAAAACAAACTGGTGGTGTGACCAATGGCCATTTACAATTATTAATACTATTATTAGCATCAGTCTATATTTTGGTTGAAACTAAGCCAGGAAAAAATAAAATCGAATTAAAAAAAATAATTTTCGATTATGGAGACTGTAACGAAAAATCGAATAATCGCTGGCATCCCTAATAGAGAGGAGGTTCGCTTCAGATGAACGAAGGCTGCGGGAGGGGGTGTAGTGGTGGATCAGGTCGGTGAGGTAACTTTGTGTGTTAGCAGAAGGATTTTGAAGTGTATTCGTTGACGGACAGGGAGCCAGTGCAGGCGATGTTTTTCAGATGGAAGAAGGCAGTCCCGGTGATATGGTTTGTCGAATTTGAGCTGGCTGTCAAAGATTACTCCAAGGTTGCCAATGTGAGGAGAGGGGGTTACAGTGGTGTTGTCAAGGGTGAGGTTGAAGACATGCGGTGTCTTTCAGCATCTTCATACACTGATACGGATGCAGTTATAAACATGGCTGACCTCCAACGCTGGCCTGAATGATCTGATGTGCTCCAGGCTACGTTAGAAAGAGGCTCTGAACCTGAAGTCTCTGCTGTGACCTCAGAGAAATGAGGGCAGTCTCTTCCAGCACACAATAACCACATGTATTCTGCGCTGGATGTGGAATATCTGGCTTTCTCTGCGAGTGAAACCTCTGGGTTTTATATGAATATGAAGCGGGACCAGAGAAACTGGATCCTCGCTGCACACACAGAGAGCCAACATGGATTTAGTTTAGATCGATAGAGTATCATGTTGGTACTGAAGCGCCGCCATAACCCCGCTGAAGATTGAATGTCAGGGGAATGAGTCGGGGTAAAACGCTTTAATTTACAGCAGCATGGGCAGTGTGAGATGTGCAAGTCATTCTGCACATGTTCACTGTACTATTTAGACATATGTATGGCTGTTACTGGCATCCTTTGGCTACTATAACCCTGTATGAACACAGTTAGAAGTACACTACATGTATACAGCTTTGTTCATAGACTACAAAATGAAACAAGAATTTTGAACCTGGCTTTATCCAACGTTCAGGTTTGTGTTCCTGAAATGTATTAAAATATGCGCATATCTAATTAGATAATGGATACTTTGCATATTTAAACATGCTATTTCAGAAAACTTGTAATACAAAAAACAATTGTCTTAATGCAAGTCATTAACTGGAGAAATGTCTTGCTGATATCTTTAAGTTAAAAAAATTACCCTATTCACCTGTAGCGTCTCGCCTTAACGTTTTTAAACTAAGTGTAAAAATGCACATTGAATTGTATCTCGTTGCGCTGTCATCGCTACGACCTCTGCTTCTACCACTCTTACTTATTTATTTGTGTCTATTTATTACTGCAGTGAGAGATGCCAAAGAAATGTCGTTGTACTTTGTATGATGACAATAAAGATATATTCTATTCTACTCATAATCTACTCCAGAGGAATGAAATATAACAAACATTACTGACTTGGCAAAAGCCGGTCTGAGCTTTGAACTCCGTGACGGATATATATTTGTAATTGTTGTGATGGGGGATGTCTTAGTGTCTTAGTGTCTTAGTTTAACATGTTTTTATTGTGTGTCTTTCCTCCAGGTGGATTGTAGACATGGAGGGAGCGTCCGGCACACTCTATGAAGGAGAGAGATTTCAGCTGCTTTTCAAATTTAGCGGTCGATATCCTTTTGATTCACCTCAGGTACGTTTCTCTGCAGGTGTGTGTGTGTGTGTGTGTGTTTCTCAATGTCGAGTACAGCTGCTCCAGAGCCACTATTTCAAGCATGCTACGTCATCGAGTGCCGCCGAAGGACTGTTCCAATGTCCAGCGTACTTGCTCGCCTGTTCCACTCTTCGTTTTCCGAATGCCAGGAAGTATTCTTGCCTCGCTTCTAAAGCAAGTGACTCGGAAGACATGTGCTACCAAGCAAGCGTCCTCGACATTGAGAAACGCCCTGTGTGTCGGAGAGTGTGTGTGTGTGGCGCTCTTTGTCTCTCTGCTTCAAACATGACGCACAAGCGGCTTTCCTGGGTGTGGACACTGAGGTCATAAAGTTTATTTTTGATTTGGCTTCGGATCAAGAACACGATGGTTGGAGAACTGTGAAAGTAGTTTGACAACTTTTGAAAGAGCCGTAGACAGAAGAGCTTGAACGACATTTAATCCACTAAAACATTTAAATCATGTCTTTGTGATTTAATCATTTGAGTAGATCCAGCTCCATCTCTTGGTGCGTAGAGTCTGTTCAGTTTCTGTGGTTCAACTCAACGAGAGCTGACGGAAAATTATATTACAGTGTAATGGCATCCAAGGTTTCCTTTGCCACTATAGAGCGGGGTTGACAATCCAAAGCAATAAGCAGCTGAAGGTTTTCAGTCAAAAAATGTAATTTATTAACAAAAAAGTATTGACTTAAATAGTCTGAAAATAACAAATCTAAATCGATATTTCGGCGATATACTTTCCTATATAAACTATACTTTCCAATCTGCAACACTAATCTCTGTTTACAATTTGCGGTGGAAAAACTGTTCCGCTCCCCGTCTCATCGGGTCTCAGAGCACCACGACTGTCCTCAATTACCTCACTTAAACAAACACCGGAAGGTACAAGGAAACAGATCATATTTACGATTTAAAATAATTTCATCAAAAGATATTCACCATGGCAACATAAATCATTTTCCATCATTCAATTCATTTATCAAATTATGAATCTAAATAATAACTTTGACTTCATCTCGGCTCTAACATACAGCTGGAAAACTGAAATGTTTTTATCTTTTAACCGGACAATATCATTTCAGTATCGATTGAACTTAAAAGTCATGTTTTTCACTGGTTATTTTAGATTTAAATTACAATTATAACCACGTATTTACAAACAGACCTGATCCGGTTCCTTACAGTTCTAGTTATGAGTTTTTCTTTGAGCTATATTCATTTTCTATCTTCAAGTGTTTAAAGAATGAAGGTCTTAACTAATTTACTAAAGACGGCACAGGTGCACACACACACACACACACACACACACACACACTCTTTTTGCTGTTGTCGTACACACAATAGCTGCAGCTTAGTTGTTGGCAATAAACATCTTCCTCTCCAACAGCGCAACAAATAATAGAAATCATTAATAAAATACATAAAATAGCTGCAGCGATACACATACACACACACACACACACACACACACACACACACACACACACACACACACACACACACACACACACACACACACACACACTCTGCAGCCACAGTGGAGGGGATTAGTTTATCTCCACAATCTTGTTTCGCTCATCAGGATCCCGGCAGCCTAAAAATAGCGGATGAGTAGGTGTAGAGAAAATTAGATAAACTTAGCTGCTTAGCTCCTATCCTTAGCTCCTATCCTTAGCTCCTATCCTTAGCTCCTATCCTCTCAAGAGGAAGGACAAGCTGTCGGAGGCCCCTCCATCGAGGCCCAGGGGCCCCACCACAGGGAGCTGCAGTGCATTGTGGGATGTGGGAGTTAAACAACACAACGGGACAATCAGCTGACTGGAGTCGATCACTTTTGTGTTCGCAGCTTCGGTTTCACTTTAGTTCCTTTAGAGGTCACTGAGTCTTTATTTTCTGTCATTAATGAAAATATCAACACTTTCTCACAAAGTTATCTCGAAGGTTTTTAATATCATGGATGAATATTTGAACCCTGGAGATGAGGACAAACACTGGCGATATTTCAGAATGACACTTTTCCTTCAGGCTTGCTTAGACAAATTACAGATTAAATACACCTAGGGATGCATATCGTTGACTTTTTTACGATACCGATACTCAACCGATGCATATCGTGATACTTTGAAAATGTATCATCCCACAATTACTCCCATGAAGCGCTTTACGATATAGTTAACATGTCAAATGAATATTAAATTCAATTGTGGGACTTCTTGGACCTTTTTTGTTCTGAACAAACAATGAAAAATACATACAAAATATGAAGAAAACCGATTATGCAATCTAATTTATAACACCCGCCATCACGGGCCACGGACTCACTTTTAAAATAAAATATATATATTTTTTTTAAGTATCGAAACCGGATCTGATTTCGGCACGGTATACCGTAGCCACCAGTAACCGGTATTTCGGTAATACCGGATACCGCTATGCATCCCTAAATACACCGTGTTTTTCTCTGTAAGGACCTTTCCACAAAGACACTTCAGGACCTTTTTAAGTGGCAAAAACATACAGAAAATAAATGAAAATATACCACAATTATCGTTTAAAGTCATCCACCTGTTGGAGACTCATCATCCCGCTGTCTGAATACTCCTAATAACCGCTTCTCTTTGTTTCAGGTAATGTTCACGGGAGAGAATGTACCTGTCCACCCTCATGTGTATAGCAACGGTCACATCTGTCTATCTATTCTAACGGAGGATTGGTCGCCAGCGCTCTCAGTGCAATCAGTCTGTCTTAGCATTATCAGCATGTTGTCCAGCTGCAAAGAAAAGGTAAACGCCCCTGTGATCATGCAGAATATTACAAGAGATGCATGTTGACGACATGCTGAACGATGTCCTTTCTTCTTGCAGAGGCGACCGCCCGATAACTCCTTTTATGTAAGAACGTGTAACAAAAATCCAAAGAAGACAAAATGGTGGTATCACGGTGAGTGTTGTTACACCTCGCGCACGTTCACACAGTGCTCGCTAAGGATGATTTTAATTAACGTGTGTTCCGTTTCCCTCCACAGACGATACATGCTAATGTACAAACTTTGTAATAATCGTAGAAGGAAGAAGTCCGACTGACCTACGTTAAGCACTTTTTAAATCATTCAGTCTTTGAACTCTGACCTTTGACTGGAACAATGGACACCATGCGCTGGAGGCTATTTGTCTGCATTACCCTTTCCCCCCTCTTCCCCCCCCCCCCCCCCCCCCCCCCCCCCCCCCCATGGGATGCATGTTTTTAGCCGGTTGTAAAATAGCGGGCGGTAATAATGGAACGTTTTAGATGCACCCAAGATGGATGGTTATTTGGCAGGAAGCTGGTAAAGCAGATGAGTCGCAGCGAGATCATTAATTCCTATTTTTATTTTATTATCGTGACTTTGTGTGTGGTTGCTTTTCTTTCCTTTTTAAAAGATCCTTGTGTTGTGCAATAATAATAATAATAATAATAATAATTGGATGCATGCCGGGGGTCTGCAAAGAGAAATCCAAATCGTCTTTTTCCGGAAGGGATCGGACCGTCACGAAAACCCAAGACAGATGATTTGAAATGACACGCACGCTTCGAGGCACCGCTGGTCGCCCTCTTCTCACCGAGGGACTCTTATATATCAGGTTTAAAAAGAGGGTGTCGTTTGTAACCACTGTATCGCCATTTTCTTCATCTTCCAACCTGAGATGTGGTCGCAGCTCTCGGACAAAACGTCGGTACGGATGTGAGTTAAACAAATAAGATATTAGCGGGACGAACGTCTTGTCGAGTCGTCAAGGTTTGCAGCGGCTTCTCTTCCATTTAACGAATGTCTGATCCACTTTTTATTTGTATGATACGGTTGTTTTTATTTCATGCTTTTAATCTTTTTTAAATGTTGAGTTATTTTAAGCTTGAAAAGGAGAGTTGGGTCAGTAGTTTTTTGTTATTTAATTTGTGATCTCCAGAATGGGAACAGAATGAGGAAGAGGAGAGTCTTAAAAATAGGCAATAGCCGCGTTCACACCCGAGTACTTTGCTGTACTTAGTGCCGTGGCACTTAATACCCCAGGGCACTAAGTGCACTAAGTGCAAAATCGCGTTCACACAAAATCGCGTTCACACCGGAAATAAGTCCCACGGTGTGAACGCGATCTGTACTTAGTGCCCTGGGGGTATTAAGTGCAGCAAAGTACTCGGTGTGAACGCGGCTAGGCCCTTTTTGATTCCCCTGGTCAGAGTTTTGGCTCAGGTACTTTTTTCAATAAAAGAGATCGCCTCTAAAAAAATAAAATAATAACCAGATATTTTAACTATATTTTCACCAAAAGAGACTGTTATGTTGCAACCTGACACGTCTGATCTATTGTACATAAACCAGTGGAGGGAGTTAGCAGAGGATGCATTTACTTTATAGCAGGGTGACGATAGGAGGGCTTTAGTCGTTTAAAAAAAAAAAAAAAAAAAGTTTTGCAGTGGGGGTGCATGCCGTTTCAAACCCTACTTATTCTTGACACCTTTTTCCATAACGTTAGGCAACTCCTTTCCTATAAAGAAAGCCACTCAGAGATACTTGAATATTTCCATCTTGGGTTTGTTTGTATTTAATTTCACAGGGTCTGAGCGAGTGCGATGATACTCTGAACTGTAGAGGAGATTACCACAGCGCACCGCTATCTCCAAAGCTATATGGATAACGAACTATTTAACCAATGACTTTCTATTTTATTAGCTTCATTGTTAGGGTTTGCAGTCGTGTTTCGGGAGGGGTTTAAATCCCCCCCTGTAGGATCGGAATAGATTTGAAAAAACGTTACAACGGTTATTATTTTGTGTTTCTTCTTCCTGCTCCACGTGGTTTGAACTCTTAGCTTGCAGGTTGTTGTGAGTGATCAACACTAACGAGGGTGTGCTTTTATTTATATTTGACATTTTGTTCTGCGATGTGCAAGCTCCATGTAAAAGGTGCCTGTTCATTTTCATAATCAATAATAAAAGCAAAGATTCACTTTTATTCAACCGTCGTTTGCACAATGCTTGAATACATAATGCTTCTGTTCTTTTCTCTCCCTGCAGCGTCTTAAAGCATTTATCCATTCCATGCACGACTTCAACACTGAATGGGTTTAATTAGGATGAAAATTAGCAAATAAGTTGTATTGTTTTGGCCAGAGATGGGTCTAAAGGCATCTAACTAGCAGAAAACTGAGACAAATGTACTTTTAATTACAGAAATGGTCATAATTTAAGCACACTTTGTACGATAACTCATACAAAACCTCTTATTTTAAGTGTACGATGCACACAGCGAACAATGAGTGTTTACACGTTTTAAAAGCATTTTACCTTTACTTTCTGTAAGCTAAACATATAAGGAACTAGTCATTCTCAAGGGTATACCAGATGCATTACCATCCATACAATTTCTTCTACATGGGACAATCTTTATGCATTTTAGTTTCTTAATTGTGTTGTTGGTCAAGCTTGAAAGACATAAATGTGATCTAAATAGCCCCAAAAGGACATTTAACACGAGCAGAAAACGGTCAAATTATCAAATGTTTCACTCAATATTTGCACTTTAAAAACACATTGTAAGTATGTGATGAACTCCATGTGAGATTATATCTGGCAAAAAACGTTTTCTATAAACTTAACGTAAAAAAATGTTTTTCGAAAATACTCATTTTAGTATTGGTACTCAGGATTAACGTGTCACCCTGCTCTTTAATAGTTATTCAACATGGGCTAATCTTTATGTATTTGTTTTCTTAACTGTGTGGTTGGCCAAGTTTAAAAAGAGACGTTTTTTTAATTGTATTGAACATTTAGTTTTTGAAACGGTAACCACAATAACAATAGTGGGCTAGTGGCGCCATCTAGTGGTCATTTCACAACATTACGCCTGTCAAATCTGATGAGACATAATTACATTTCTTTCACTCAAATTCTCCTTTAGCTAATGCCTTTTGTTTTATACAGCTAGTACTTATTTATTATTGTTGCTTTTACTTATTTGTTATCTAAAATACACATTCAAAGGCACTGATATATTGTATAGCACCTGAGTAGCCTACTATCACAATGTAGATATAATAATTAGTAAAGACATATACAATTGTTTATTTAAATATTTAATATATACAGAATAAATATAGTTTTAATAATGCTTGTATGCACGATGTTTCAATAAATACTCTTTATTTTCAATTAACTATATTAATAAAACAAGTATTTATTTATGGATTATTTATTTTGAGATATTTCATGATTTTAATAATATTGTATTTTTTTATGGTTAATATACATTTATTCTATTTGTTTAAAATAAGATTATATATTGTAAAATCAAATGATTTAATCACAAAAAATATGTATTTGTATTCTGAATCAAAGTTACACAGCTTCAAGCTAACCCGGACTGAACCATTCCCAGCGCCGCGGGGGTGTCCGATTCATTCAGGATTCACGTTAAACCGTAATGAAGGCACGTTAGCGATACACTATGCTTAGCACTAACCACATGGATAAAACACAAGCTTAATACATGACATATGTTAAATAACCAATCATTTAGCTTTAAAGTGGCGAATTTGTAATATGTATCCAGACAAATAAGTTGGTCTGCCCCTCTTCCATCCAGTTCTCTTTAGTGTTTGCCAATGTCGGAGGTGTAACTGGGGTCTGGCCCTGGACAAAGGTAAAAAATACACTCAAATGTTTGTCCCTGTGTTGATTTACAGTCTTTAGGTTATTGTCCACGCTTTTGCCAGTCTGTAAATCCCGTTTTTAGGCCTGAAATCCTGCATACTTGGGTGGAGGATGGGGCGGTATGTGGATGCTAGCAAAGGGGTGCTCGGCCGATCAGCCATGATGAGCGTTAACCGGCTAAACTAGCCTTTCCAGGGGGGATTTCTACTCTAAATTCACCGGGAGAAACCCCACTGACATGTCCGTGACAGTATGCATGCTTTCCAATTCTGCTGCTTTGTTTTTAGCAGCTGACATGTGCAGGAAATGTCGTTTTCTCGTTGGTAACGTTAGCTTGTTGCTAAGCTGTAGTGTAGGTCCAGGGGCTGCAGACAGGCTGTGTCAGTGAACACACCACCTCCTTATTCAAGTTACTGTGCGGGACCACCGTGCATTGAATTCACTTTGCTTTGCATGCATGCTGCCGTGAAAGAAAAGCAAGGCAGACTGAGAACAGCATTATGCACGCGGATGCAAACAGACAGCATGCAATGCATTAAGGTCACAGAGCAGAGTAAAAATAGCATTTTAGGTTCTTTTTTATGGGCATGCTACTGCTCTGTTGTTTACACCAGTCCTAGTATGGTGTTCAGGTGTAAACAATGGACATGCATCACTATTATTCCATCTTTTCAGAGTGAAGCACCTGAAAACTGTCCTTATGTTTGGTTTAACACCTGTTTGCATTCTAACTAGTGCCTGAATTAGCACTCACTTGAGGTGTTTCAGGTATTGCCCATCACCTGGAGGGTTAGGGTTCAAAGCGAGCATCTCACAAAGTGTGCACTGCAGGCTGACTTCTCTCCAGGAGAGCAGCTGACCTCTGTGAGGACGTGAAAAGAATTCCCCTCATTTCCCCTCAGTGTCTGCAGCCTCTTATTAACGTGAACCAGGAGTGGAGCTTTCCTGGCGAGATGTTGTGAGGCTTCAAGGCTTCAAGGCTTCAAGGTTTCAAGGCTTTTATTGTCATGTTGTCATAGTTACCGTGTAGTTATGACAATGAAAATATTAGGTCACAGGCTCCTCCAACAGTGCAACACAATAACACAGATACAATAGTGCAAGTAAATAGAATAGAATAGAAACAGAATATGATAGAAGCTGTGCAGAATAGTCTATATACAATAATTGGAATATTGATAAACAGATGAATGAACTTTGTACTTTTTTAAAATCGATTTATTGCATTAATAGAAAACATGGTGGCATATTCTGTTTCTCTTGCAAAGTGTGTTTGGATTCACCAACATATTAGAAAGATTAGGAAGTAAATGTTGTTGGACCCTCTTCTTCTCAGTGGATGCAATGCCGGCTTCACTTTGCTCTCAAATCAGAAGTGATTGAACGTCCATTGTCTTGCTCGCAGGATTCTCTTCTTTTCCGGGGAGCTTAGCAGCAGAAACACGAGCAAAGCTCCTTCAGATAAAGCTTCATTGTGCGCTGTGTTCACTGCCAGCGGATCAGAATGTGAGATAGGCCGAGGGCCGCTCGGTTTGAAGTCCGTTTGCACGCAGAAGTCTGTCAAAGTGAGCCGCTGGATGTTCTGATGCTGCCCAATGATGTTCATACACATGCAGGTGTGAGGATGCACGATTATAAGTGACATTAGGGCTATGTAATTAAAATCAGGGCTAATGGAATATCTGTTGCAGGTTAAATATGGGAACATGTCTAAACAACATATTTTGGAGCTGCAGAAGAATACTACAAATAATACTATTAAATTAATTAAACATCTTTATTCATTATTTGATTATTAAAATAATTTAGTAATCGCAATATCAGTCAAAAAGAATTGTTGTTCCCTATTTGACCCTATAAGTGAAAAGCAGGGGGCTTCCACTCGTACTGCTATTTATTTAATTTTTACTTGACTTACTCACTCACTGACTGTGATGGGTTCGGGGTCCTAGGCCATGGTGAACAGGTGAGGTTTTAATGAGGACTTGAAGATGTCCAGGGCGGCAGATAATCATTTAGTAATCTCAATATCAGTCAAAAAGAATAGTTTTTGCCAAATCCTGCAGCCCTATAAGTGACTGACTAATGACTGTGTGTCTGTCTGCAGGAATAGAGCATGGCTCAAGTGAAAGTTCAGACCTAAATTAAGTATTCTGAAGCTGTAGAAGATTATTAAAACCACTTACGGTCCGTCCACACAGCAGCGTTAAAAAAATCTTCCAAAGCTTCTGAAAAAAATTTCCCCATTGACTTTGAATGGGGTGACGTCACTTTGCCTCGCTTCTCGCCGAACTGCATTCTGGGGAAGCAAAGCGAAGATTTCCAGGATTTTCAGGATTTTCAGGATTCAAAAGTTGAGCAATGTTGAACTTTTGAAGCTGAGGTGGAAGCATCAGCCAATCAAATCCCGTTTAAGCAAATCTGACAGTTCAAGCGCTAGCCAATCAAACGGCGTGCAAGCTGGGAGTGACATACCGCAGTTCATTTTCTATATTCCTAAAGACGGAGGAGACATTTTTTATTGCGGTAGCAAATCACCCTTAACTTTTACCGGGATCCAAACCGGAGGAACCAGGCATGGAGGGAGGTGGCAGAGACAGTGGGTGAAACTGGGAGGTTTTCGCCTGTTTGGGGATTTTATATCCAGTTTACTTCGTTTTAACATTGCTATTGCTTTGTATGTCGGGGGCGGGAGATTCATGTGATTGGTTGTTGCCCGCAAAAAATCCCCAAGCTTCAGAAAACGCCCACCTCCAAGATTTTCAAGATTTTCAAGATTTGCTCTGTGGACGGGGTGTTAGTAATTGCAATATCAGTCAAAAGGAATTGCTATGGCTGCGTCTCACTTCTCTTAGTTTTCATTTCCTCGCTCCTCGGGCTCGGTCTCACCGGAAGTTGATTTGTCGGCGCCATCTTGAGTAGCGTCCCAGTGGCCTTATTTCTGCCGGAGGAGCGAGGAGCTACCAGACCATCCTCCGGTGAAATCCTCAGACACTCGTCCCGCCCCCTTACTGTGTATCGCTCACTGATTGGACGATGCAGCGCACGCACTGATCTGGCTGCTGTCAGACGATCAGCTGTGCGGCGTCATCACAAACGGACGTCGCTTCACGTGGCGCTCCGGAGGAAACGACGTCCCATTGCTCTTAAAACTCATTTCCCTGCTTCTCGTGGATTCCTTGCGTCTCTGCACGCAAGTGAAGGACGCAAGGAATCCATTTAACCGAAGTGAAACGCAGCCTATATGTCATTTCTTCCAAACCCTGCAGCCCTGTGTGACCCTGTACGTGCTAATAATGTGTCTGTCTGCAGGAATAGAGCATGGCTCAAGTGAAAGTTCAGACCTCAGCAGCCCTGGCTGGTCCTGGCCCCGCCCCCGGAGCCCCCCCCCCGGCCGCGGCCAGCCCCGCAGCGCTCGGTCTGCACCCCGCCCTCAACGGCCCCCCCACCTCCGCCTGCCCCGCTCCTGCAGGCGGATATGGGGACGACCCTGTGTCTGCCACATCGCCAGGTAACCAAACGCTTATTATGGGATGTGAGGAGGAGGAGGAAGCTCCAGAGATAATGTTGATATTCACATTTGACGTCAATCGAACACCTCAAAGAAGCTTCAAATGTAAAACAAAGTGATTAATTGATTCTCTTCAGCGTGTTCTATTGTGAATTTCTTCAAGCGATTATGCATTTTTTACGTAAACTCTCCTATATAGAAATATCCCATTTCAGCCACATCGCCAGGTAACACACGCTTAATATGGATATAAGTATAGTATATATTGTTGATATTTACATTTTACGTCAATCAAAAGCCTCAAATTTAAAACAAAGTGATTAATTGATTTGATTTCTAATAAATAATTAATAATAACATCTCTTCAACGTCTTCTAATGTGAATTTCTTCAAGCGATTATGCATTTTTGACATACATGCTCCACAAAATGCACTGTCCTATATCATGTAATGTGTCTATCAGTCCATGAGGATAGTCCAGGCATCCCGTTGTGTTTCTGGTGCCGTTCCTCTGAATGAAATGTGTGTCTTCTTCAGGCCCGCCCCAGGAGAACATGGCAAACCCTAAAGAGAAAACTCCGATGTGTTTGGTGAATGAGTTAGCCCGTTTCAACCGGATCCAACCGCAGTACAAGCTCCTCAACGAGAGAGGCCCCGCACACGCTAAGGTGAGAGAACACAGGACACACTGGTTTCACTAATATCAGTAGATCTGGTATTTCCTTCCATCTTTATATCACGAACATTTTATCTATTTTAAAAGTTGGAATATAATTTAAAAGGTCTAGGGATCATGTTCATGCTCCTACCATGTGTCTCCAGAGGGATTGTGGGTAATGTAGTTCCATTAGTGCTGTGATAGATCTGGGTTGCAGTCGAATAGTTTTAAAATCAGCTCCTAAGTTCTAACCCTATCGTCTATTCCTTGACCTCTGAGTGAAAGGTCACGGGGTTAAGGGATAGTGGATAGGAGACTTCAAAAGGATGTAGGAGAAGAGACTGCAGTACTTTAGAGAATCGACTGCACTTTCACTATCCGACGTGTTTTTGATGCGCCAGTGGACGTCATTTTGTTCGTCTGCTGCTGTGGGGTAACCATGGAAACCACAGTTGTCTATACAGCGGACTACAACATGGATGTTTAATAAGAACGAGGGACTTTTGTAAACTCATCTAGAGACTCTGCACCGTGCTCTGAGGCTGTTGCTTTATGCTTTATGAACGTGGACAACAGAGAAACATATTCTTCATGACCAAAGTTGGAATTGAAATAAAAAAGGAAAGTGAAAGTTATGCTCGTCACCCTCTCCCTCCGGTCCACATTAATACAAATGATCCCAATACGTATGATTGGATGAAAAGATCTTAAAATCAATACAAATGTATTTATTATAAACGTTAGTCCTTAACATCTATCACTGTGTATATCACCATTCAAACATCTTTTAAAAGTTGAACAAAACCCACACAGCTCAGTGAAGACTGTGAAATGTTGACATTATTTGATCATTTCAGTAAAAACTAACGTTCATATTTCTCTTTTTGATTATAATACTGATGAACGTTAAAAACAAAGCACTTTGGCAACTTACCACCTACGTTTTAAAAAGCTTAATAAGCACCGTAACTTTCATGATATAATTTCTCTGTCATAATCGTTTGTTTCCGTGAACGGCCGACTGTTGTGTGACGGCAAATGCTGCGGCTGCAATGCATTGTGGGGCAGCATTTTCTCCTCTCCTTTCGGTTAGGAAGGTCCAGTGGTTCCTAAGCTAAAGGAGGCTATAAAGGAAGTTTGAAACCTCCTTTCCTATCATGTAGACTAGAGAATTCAAACAGCTCTTATCATGGCTGCCACTGAGGGACTTCCGGGTCATTTCACTCCGTTAGGAAGGTTCCTAAGCTAAACGGACTATTCGACTGCAGCCTAGGGATCATGTTCATGCTCCTACCATGTGTCTCCAGAGGGATTGTGGGTAATGTAGTTTCCTGTGGTTTGACTAAAATCAGTAGATCTGGTATTTCCTTCCATCTCTTGTCAAACGAAGAAATATCACTTGTTTTATTTGTTTAAATATCAGAACAATTCAATCTATTGTAAACATTGGAATATAATTTAAAAGGTGCAGGGATTATGTTCAATCCTATTTATTTCATATCTATTGGTTCCCTTGACGTTGTTTGAGATAAATGATCATTGTTCATGCTCCTACCATGTGTCTCCAGAGGGATTGTGGGTAATGTAGTTTCCTGTGTGTCCCCTGCAGATCTTCACGGTGCAGCTGACTCTGGGGGATCAGCTGTGGGAGGCGGAGGGAACGAGCATCAAGAAGTCTCAGCACTCCACAGCTGCTAAAGCTCTGGAGGAGAGCGTCCTGCCGAGGCCCGCACCCCGCTGCCCCAAAGTGGACATCAACAGCAACCCAGGTACTAAAACACTACTACTACCAGGGGGGAAGGAGTGGAGTACAAATACTTCGTTACTGTACTTAAGTACATTTTTCTGGTATCAGTACTTTACTCCGCTACTTATTTTCCTGATGACTTTTTACTTTGACTTCTTACATGTTGAACCCAAATACCTGTACTTTCTACTTCTTACATGTTGAACACAAATACCTGTACTTTCTACTTCTTACATGTTGAACCCAAATACCTGTACTTTCTACTTCTGACATGTTGAACCCAAATACCTGTACTTTCCACTTCTTACATGTAGAACACAAATACCTGTACTTTCTACTTCTTACATGTAGAACACAAATACCTGTACTTTCTACTTCTTACATGTTGAACCCAAATACCTGAACTTTCTACTTCTTACATGTTGAACCCAAATACCTGTACTTTCTACTTCTTACATGTTGAACCCAAATACCTGTACTTCCTACTTCTCACATTTCCCAAACAGGCTGGTTCCTTTAGTTTGAATGTGTGTTTGGTGGCGTGATCATTATTATTTAGAGTCATTGCGTGCCTATTGATTTGAACACGATCCGTGTATCCATCATTTCCTGGTCTTCTCTAAAGAAGAGGGACCAATGAAAACGTTGTCATGTTGCCGTTGTTCAGCATGGAAACATTCATTAGCTAACAATGACATTATTGTTCTATTAATATAAAGGGAGGTCAGGTACTCTTTAAAACAGCTGCTAGTTATGGGTACTTTTTACTGAAGTACATTTCAAAGCCTCTTTACTTTCACTTGAGTAAAGAAGTTTAGTCAGTACTTCTACTTTCACCAGAGTACTTTTAAACACGAGTATCTGTACTTCTACTTGAGTACAGGATGTGTGTACTTTTGCCATCTCTGACTACAACCACAACCACTAAGTCTGCTTTTCGAGGAGGAACATTCACCTATGGGCCTATTCTGTGGGAAGAGGGTATAACTCTCACTACCACATGGCTGCATTAGTGCCCTCTACTGTTAGTTTTCTGGAGCTAAAGTGTGTGGAGGTGTCAAAGTGTGTGTATAGGGAGAAGTGGAGGCCTCATACGTCTCTTCGGAAAGCAGCTTTGACGTAACGACTCTTATTGTGAAAGTGTAATCACAAAGAGGGCCGAGGCTAAGGATAAGGTTATAAGAAAAGTGGTAAATTCTCCAGTAATAATGAAGTGTTTCAGATGTTCTCCTGCAGGAGTTTGGCTTCTAGGTGAAGCTCGAAAGCAGGGGTGTCAAACTCAATTTTAAGACTATATAAAAATACATATATAAACGTATGTATTGTATTACATCATTGCCTCTGCATTGGATTATTATGGGATAGGGTAATAACTTCATAATTAACTACATCTGAAAGCAGAAGTCTGGGGCAAATCATTGGAAGTCTCTTCAGTGAGAATGTCACAAAATGATTTTTTTTAAAAAGCCAAATTCTGGAAAGAAATGTGAAAATGTAAAAAAAAATGTTTAAGTAAAAAAAGTCAAATTCTGAACAAAATTGATATTTGAGATGCATTGTGGGACATGTAGTTTATGGGCAACGTGCTTCTGTGAATCGGCATGTACAGTAACCGTATAATAAATGTATTCTTTCAGAGCTCTTGTGACACATCAAATGAAGTCGCGGGCCGGATTTGGCCCCCGGGCCTTGAGTTTGACCCCCCTGCTCTAAAGCCACGGGGTATTTTTTTAAATAACCCGTTCGTAGGCTACAGACATTCTCATATAAAAACATGGAGGTTTGGAGAGAGTATCGTTTCTTGCCGTTTTAAGATTTCTTCTGCAGATATTAGATCGACACTTTTCACACATTCTTTGTCAACGGTTGGCTTTTAATGTTTTTCGTGGCGTCCTTCCTTGTTCTTCTTTCAAGCCACTAGACGCCTTCAACAGACATTTTTTGTAACTTATTTTCTTTCCTACTTACAGTTAAAGAGTTGCTTGGCCTCCGATGGTTTGATGATGTTATGCGATGTGTTTGCTCAAAATAAAATAAACTTTTACACATGCAACAAAGAAAAGAGGCCTTTACAATATTCAAATAGGCACAAATAAAATAACAAACAACTTAGGTGATCTTTCTTTCTTGATAAGGCTTATATAACTTAATAACTTAAAGTGTAATTGGACGGTTAAAAACTGTTCCTCGACGGCGTCTTTTCACCCATCACTGTCACTTTAGCACAGGCGCCGTGGGAATTGTAGTCTTTTATAGTGTGTTGACTACAGACACACATTTAAAGGTGGTGTAGGTAAGTTTGAGAAACCGGCTCGAGATACACTTTTTGTTATATTCCATGGAATGCTCTTAACATCCCGATAGCAATGAATATCTGAAGTGCTTTGACAAAAAATCCATAAACAAACATCATCTGTGGAAGCCGTGGCGCTGTAAAAAGCACGACCAATCATCTGAGCCGGCCCGGCTAAAGTAACTGGATGGCCTACCTGCCTGTCAGCCTTCCATCTGGGCACAAACTTATCTCGTGCCCTCATTGGTCATGTGTGCGTTCGTGTGTGTTGGAGGA
>CALSBZ010042026.1:0-17191 GCA_943591055.1 Gobionotothen gibberifrons | reverse complement strand
AGTTAATATTTAAACTGATCAGCGACCGTCGGTGGAAGTCTTCTTCTTGGCATCCTGTTGACCGCTCTAAGCTACAGTAGAGCCTGAACGGCTTCGATAGGAGCCTGATTTATACTATTTAGTCTAGACAGAAATAAAAACATACCCAGTGTTGAATTACCGCAGAAAATCAAAATGCAGAAAGCATATGAAATAAAAGTTATATTGACACATGTGTTATCGTTAAGCTAACCTTAAGCTTAGATATTATACCCCAGTATCATCATCATATCTTCAGGTGTTTAAATTACAAAATAAGGCAGCGCAATGTCACGTAAAACAAATCTACATTAACATGCCAGTATAGCTATTAACTTAAGCTAACTGAACCACGTGATTAGTGAGCTACATAAGCTACACAAAATGTTAACGTTAGCTCGTTGGTTTGAGCACATGTCAGACCGAAATTATCTTTACAAAATACTTATTTTCAGTTCACTATAAGCTAAAGGTAGAAAATACACACTTCTATGACATTAAATACGAATATATTTTTGCTTACCGGAGTAGTGAGACGAACTTCTTCCTCCTGATCGGAAGGCTTGAAGAGGAAAGAGATAGAAGGGAGGGTCCAGTGGGTTTATATAAGCTGGAGCCCGATCAGCAGAACGCTGATTGGTCCATCCAGATCACATGGACCAAGCATCAGCACGCTGATTGGTCCATGCAGCTCACATGGCCCCTGCTGCATGATGGGATGTGTTTTTTTTACAAGCATTTGAGCGGTAAGTTTTCTTTCTTTTCTCATTTATTTACACATTAAAACCTGTTTAAAACCAACACAAATAACTATTTTAAGATTTCGCCGAACATGTATTTGTTTTACAATGATAAGAAAGTGAATATATAATGAAAATGGAACAAAATATACGCTAAACTCGAGTTGTAGTGAGCAGCTCGCTGATTGGTTCACACAGGTCACATGGACCCCGCTGCATGATGGGATATGTGTTTTTATAAGCATTTTGAGCGGAACCCTTGCTATCGTCTGGATTTATTTTCACCTCAACACGTTAATACCAACATAATGACAGATTTTTATAATTTTACTCAACACATATTTTTTTCACTATAAGAAGAAAGTGAATATATTGTGAATAGAGAAAAACATATTCGCTAAAGTCGAGTTGTCGTGAGCAGCTCGCTGATTGGTTCACACAGCTCACATTGAAAGCGTTGCATCTTGGGATTTGTACTTTATTAGCATTTCAGAGGAATCCTTGCCGTTCTTTGGATTTATTGTCAATTTGAAACAGTAATAACCACATAGAGGTTTTAATGATATAATATACATATATCTGTCTCACGAAGAAGAAGGAAGTGTGTAAAGATAGAAATAAACCCCACATCCGGTTATATCCTCTCTAACCTACTTCAGAACCACGGACAGCTCTTGTTGTTTTCAGATCACAGTGCAGTGTCATTCTCTAAATAGACAGTTGCGAAATATAACATGGCTATGATGAATATTCATGGTTTGTTTTTAAATATAATTATAATCAGCTTGACTTTAACACAATGTGCACAAAGCCTGATTGATAGCGATATGTTCCACATTTAAATATGCCTAATTTAAAACAGCTGGACGTAGTTTTCTGGTATACCCATATTTCATGCAAATATTTCTCTTTATATGAATGTTATAAATAGTTTGTATTTGGTTTGGTTGTTTTTCTTACAATGTATTTGTTCTGTGTTTATGAACGCACCATTAACACCAAGGCACACACAATTAAGCATTCCTTGTTATGGCAAAATAACAGCTTTACATACGTCTGGGACAACCTGAATTATATTTTATCACAGTTTAAAATCGCACTAGAGATTTTCTCTTTTATAACCCAGTACAATTGAGGGCTGCAGGAGGTTTCTAGTGGTGCTGTAGGTAAACCTGTCACATGATTGCTGCGTCTCTTCCTGGGCAGCAGAGCAGCTTCATGTAAACACGCCGCGCGCACAGGGCTTTGTTTCACACACACATCACACACACATCCCCCCGTATTATAGTCATGCCATGGATATTTTGTGGCAATACCAATTCAGGATAATTTTACTCGGAGATTCCACGGTTGGGAAATCGTCGTTGCTGAAACGCTTCTCGGACGGGATCTACACTGATGTGGCGGATCCCACCGTGGGGGTAGATTTCTATGCCCGATCGCTTGATATCGAGCCCGGGGTGAAAATCAAGCTGCAGCTCTGGGACACGGCTGGACAGGAGCGATTCAGGTACGAACAAACAGAAATACATTGATATGAAATGCATGTATAAGGATGATTATGCACCGAGCAGATTTGTGGTTAAATAATGCAGAGGCCTCATTGGTTCGCTGTGGCTGCTATTGTAAGATACACAATTGAATTAAATTACATTATATGCGATTTCCCTCTTTCAGTGTGATGCAATAAATAGTTAAAAAAGGGTCAGGGGAAGATTAATCATGCCTCGGTCTTATGATGGCCTATATAAAAATCGAGTCGCATCATTGCATTTGTTCATGGATGATTGGCAGCCTCCTCACATATAGGCCCCATGTTTGATTCCCTGACTCCACAGTTCAGTGCAACCCAAATGCTCATATCTAGTTGTTTTATTTTGCCTTCCTCGGCCCTGTTGCTGTTCTGTTTCATGTGTCCTTGCTGTCACGGATAATTTATTTGAAATGATTTCTCAGTGTGCAAAGGCAGCTCCGCTCTTAGATCTGATTTCTCTTTTGAAGGCAAACCTTCAGACGGTGTTTTCCTTCAGGCTTCACCACACTTTCATTTCTGTCTGTGTGAAGTGTTTGTGCCATTTAAAAAAAAAAACTCCATGTGCACAAACGTGGATATAAAGGGATCTTTGCGAGACTGACCTCAAGAGAGGGGGAGGAGGGCATGGAGGTTCCCCAAGGATCCCATGTTTACTGTCTGGGTTGTGGTCAATTGATTAACTTCAATTACATTCAGCTGAAATGAAAACGCTCATGCATTTCCAGCAGGGCAATGTCCACATTTTGAATACCTGTCTTGGAAAGATCTTTAATTCCTTTATTATTTAATCATTATGCATACATTAAGAGGGAGGCAGCTCAGTGTGTCAGTGTGCTGGTCTTCGGATCAGGAGGGCATTGGTTCAAAACCCCGCTGTTCTTTTTGGGTGCTGGGCAAAATATAATGAGATATGCACATTACTTGATGGGTGCAGAAGCTACAGGATACAAACAGAAAACATAGACAATGCACAATAACTAAGTACTTTTAGATGGCGACACATATGTTGAAGAGGAGTGGAAAATCCTATAATCCTGGCCATTGGTCATTTAGATTAACATCTGGTGTAAGTAAGTAAGGTGAAAAGGAATAAAGGATTAATCAGAGCTCTAGACGTGGGAAAGATTTGACCTCAGAAAAATAAACGGACTGGAGACTTGACATGACTCACTTTTAGAATTGTACTTTTGTATATATTTTGAGACTTCACCAAAGACTTCATACTTTGACAAGCCCTCAGATTTCACTTGTACTTAACCCTATTGACTTGTGACTTCAGATTAAGCTAACTTGACAAATTTGGGACTAGCTGACTCGGGGTGTTTCTCAATGTCGAGGACGCTTCCTTGGTAGGACAAGTCCCTCCGAGTCAGGTCCTTCAGAAGCGATGCAAGAATCCTTCCTAGCCTCGGAAAACAAAGAATTTTGGAACAGGCTAACAGGTGTGCAGGTGTGCGTCATATGCGAGGCCCCGCCTTAAATGGAGCGCGATTTCCGCCAAAGATTTGGAAATTGGTCCGTGCGCAAAGCATTGTGGGGATTTTTTCCCTTTAAAACTGTGGGCTTTCTCCGGAAGTGTTTCCTTGTACGATGTGAGGGTCTAAGGACAGAGGGTGTCGTTTTTCTCATACTGATATTCTGAACAATCTGTGCTGTTGTATTTGCTGCAAAGTGTCTCTACTGTAGGCTATTTTTATTATATGTACAGCACTTTGGCTCGACCAAAAATCGTTTATAAATGTGCTATATAAATAAAACTTGATTTGACTTAAGACCGCGGAGGATACACATGTGCAGCCTCGAAATTTCCCGCAACGAAGTATGTCGGCCTCGGTAGAATTCCAAGCATCCTGGACATTGGAACATTCCTTCGGCGGGACTCGATGACGTAATGCTTGAAATAGTGGCTCTGGAGCAGCCTTCCTCGACATTGAGAAACACCCTTGGATTTATCTCCGGATTAAGTCCTAAATTGGGTTTTTCTTTTATCTCTTAAGACTGTCCGCAGGACAACACACGAACAACTTCTAAAACGCTTGTTTTCTGAATGGAGTTCGGATCGATCAGGGCTAGGAATAATCAAATCAACCCACAGATTAGACTTTTTAAAAGAACATCAACATAATTCTACCTACAATTTCTAACATGTCTTCATATTATGTTCCCACCAGGTCCATCACAACATCGTACTACCGTAACTCTGTTGGCGGGCTACTCGTCTTTGATCTGAGCAACCACAAGACCTTCGAGCACGTGAGGGAGTGGCACAAGGAGGTGAGTGAGCACATCCTGCCGCACCACATGGTCTACATCCTCATCGGCCACAAGAGCGACCTCAGCAAGGACCGCAAGGTGAGCCGGGACGAGGCGGAGCAGCTGGCGGCCGAGATGGGCATCCGCTACGTGGAGACGTCGGCCAAGTGCAACAGCAACGTGGACCGCGCCTTCGAGCTGCTGACCAGAGACATCTACGAGCTGATGAACATGGGCGAGATCGTCACCCGCGACGGCTGGGACGGGGTGAAGAGCGGCCTCACCGCCAAGGTGCTCTACCCGTCTGACGACGACGACGTACCGGCCGCCGTCGCCGAAAAGGGCTGCCACTGCTGACTGAGAACTGTGTCCAAACACTGCCCCCCCCACCCCCACCTCGTCTCACAGCCATCGAAACCAAGTCACTCAGGCTCAGTGATATCACTTCGTCACCTCGTGCTTCTCTGTGTGGGTTCTTCTTCTGACAACTGGGGGAGTTTTCTAGCCATTGTACATCCCCCAATGTGTATCTAAATAGGCAAGTTGTATCTCTGAAGCCATGTGGCGTAACATGAGCTGGGCCTTGTAGGGTTGGGAAAAGAACAGAAAGCATGAAACTTGATCAGATCTTTGGGTTTAGTCTGCATTCACACCAAATTGGGCGATTTTGACGATGACAACGGGAGGGTTACTTAATTGGCCACAAATGGACCACAGTTGGCCGACCAATGGTGACATTTAATGCGAAACGGCCCTATTTCCGAAACGCGCTTCCAACGTTCTCCTTCTGACAACTGGGGTTTTTTCTTGCCAGTGTACATCTCCAAATGTGTGTCTTATACATAGGCAAGTTGTTTTCTTTTTTAAGCCATGTGGCGTAGCGGAAAGAGTGCCTATGTGATCAAATATTGGGCGTTTCTGGTGATTTGCATAGTGACGTCGTTAAAAGGTGAAATGTAATGCCAATCGACTGCTAAGCTATTTACATCTTTTGTCAGAGTTGTACAGCTCTCGGTTGACGCTTAAGTATTTTTTTTGTGACCCTATTTCCGGAACCTAAACGCATACCAACATTACAATGCATGGGAAAACCATGCATTTTGCAGCAGTGCCTGATTTGGTGTGAATGCCTTCTTACCCAACATTGGTTTCTACGGCCCTGAAACTAAAGGACTTCTGAGTATACTGATGATACATTTCATAAAGCACTATTGTGGGTTTCTATCTGTCAAAGTTTGTGCAATGCTTTGCCTGCGACTGTTTGTGACTGTGAAATTGTAAATAATAGTGAAATCTATGGAGGGGAAGGGTCACTGAAAGTATGTCACGTGATGAACAGTCCACTCTAAGTGTCACCGTGTTAAATCGATGTGCTCCTCATGCTTCTGTACGTGCACTTACGCCAAACTGACTCAGACCTTTGATCATCCTGTGAATAGATGAGTCATGTTTTTCTAAAGAAAATAAATAGATTATTTCTAGATAAGGTGTATACATAAAGATAGTATTTAGAGTAGCTATAGCATCAACAGGAGCGAGATCGAAAGTGTGTCAGCATCAGTTATCAGACCTTTAATGACTTTATTAAGATGTGTTTGACTGAGAACAAACCAGAGTCGTATAACTTTAGTTAGTTTAACCTCTAACAGCTATTTCGATTGTTCAAAGCTTCATTCACAAAAATAATATTCCATTCAGGTCTGAGCTAATGTCTGGCGCCAACCATAGACTGTATCAAATAGAGAGGCGAAGTCCCTCCCCTTCCGGGGACCTCCATGGGACCTTATTTCTGAAAAAGTATGCATTGAAGTCAATGGAGAGAGAAAGATTATCTTTGGATCCCGTTTGAATTGTGCCACGAATTACACATATGATGTTTGTCAATCTTAAATAATAATTTCCACGTCAAAAAAGTCAAAGTTTGTCGTAAAACTGTTGAAATATAAGACTATGAAAAATACGCAACTAGAAAGACTACAAATCCCAGAATCCCGGTCCCGCATGCTGGCTCTTACGAACCGACTAACTCCCCTTGTGTGTATGTACAGCTCTCAACATGCCCAGACTTGGAGTGATTTTCACCTCTTTTAATACTTTTCGCCTCATTCTGAAAGAAAGAAGTGAAATGTGCCAACGTGACGGCCGTCTTGGTGTGTGGTGCGAGACGGGAGATGTAGTTAATTGAGCGGTTTCACACAAACAAAAGTGTTACTTCACAGTTTTAATTTTTTTGACTTGCAAAATTATCTTTTAAATTGACAAACATCATATGTGTAATTCGTGGCACAATTCAAACGGGATCGAAAGATAATCTTTCTCTCTCCATTGACTTCAATACATACTTTTTCCGAAAAAAGGTCCCATGGAGGTCCCCCAGAAAGGGAGGGACTTCGCCTCTATATGGATGCTCTTTAAATCCAGCTGAGTGGATATGTGTGCTGCTTCTGTGGGCCTTAAATTGTTCTGGTTCAAATCAAGCTTGAAAGTGTCCACCAAAATCTACATGGAAATGTGTTAAACATGGGTATAACAGTCCTCCAGACCCTCTACATTTGAGCAGGTTTAACAGAAAATAGGTCATGCACCAAGTATTATTTTTGGCAAGAGACCTTTGCCAAATAGTTACCCATCTCACACTCGATGTTATGCTTGATAATATACTTGCAGGGCCATAATCGTTCTAAATTCTTTAGCCCTTTAAGATTTTGCCAACTTTTCAATAGTTAGATAAGATCATTGATGTGTTGGCTCGTCCCTAGCCTAGCTTAGCATTACACAGTCAGCCCGGCTCTGAAAACTAAAAAAAGCATATAGGAAGTTACGTGTTCATTTGGTACGGTAATTGTTACAGCACGCAACAGTTGTATTGTTTTTCCTTTTTGCTTGGGTACAAATGAAACTAAGAGATTACGTGTGATATTAAAAAAAGCTTTAGTCATGCTTGTTGTTTTTTCACTTCACATGGAGCTACGCTAGCTGCTAATCTGCTGTCTCCAGTCGTCATGCTGAGCTAGGCTAGTGCCCTTTGGACTCAAGCTTCGAAGCATTGATGAGACTCGTATCAATCTTCTCATCCAACCCTCTCAAAGAAAGCTAATATTCTCCAAAAAGTCAAATATGTCCTTAAAGCGCTCAGAATTTCTCGTGATAATGTGATAGAAGTCAAACATCCATTGACTTGCCGTGATATTCATTAGCTCTAATATAAATCTCCATTTCAAAGCTTCACTTAAAGCTGCTGAAATTCTTTGTTAACTACGTCATGTTGAGTCATCACATAAGCTTTGACATGGAGTATTTGGGATTGATAGACTTGTGACAGTGATAATAGCAGCTGTAAGGAGCCTGGTCAGCTTCTGCACACGCTCACAATCTGAAAGAGTACCACGGGCTACAGTACACTAGATGGGAACCCCCTCACTCCACCAACTCAACTGTAACTAGCATTTCACCCCAAAAACTCTATGCTTCCTGATAAACCACCACCCTTTATTGCCAGCTTCAAACAACGTGTATTTTTTTGTTGGTTTGACAATCAGATGTTAACATTTTGTGTTCTTGGCGCAGGTGAGGACTTCATCACATCTTGTGTAAACCAGTCGGACTAATACTACTAACTACCGTTCTCACTTTGTCATCTAAACAGGGTTAAACTGTATTATATTGTTTGCATTTGTGTTTGCTGTCAGCTAACTGAGCATGATTTGCCATTTCTAAGCACTGCACAGTGTTAAGATAACCAATGGTTCAAATTCAAATTCAAAAGCTTTTATTGTCATTGTACAGAATACAACGAGATTTATAGTCACTGCTCCAGCGAGTGCTTTAAAAACAGACATATTCAAACACAGATTAAAAGGTCTGACAGTTTCGACTAGCAAGTAGTTAATTTGAGGACATCCGTGAGACACTACGAAGAAAGACTGACTTTATGGGACAGACTAAGCTTATTTCTCATCAACTGTTACACCCAGCAATGAGATGTTCATTAAAGTAATAATAACAGCATTTGTAATCTATACGGTGACCATCCTGTGTAAATGGCCATGATAATATAGGAGGCCAAAGTCAGTCCAGATGCAGAGTCTCTGTGATCTTGAAGGTATTGTTCATCATTTTGGGAAATATATCTTTGTGTTATCTTCTCTGATATCACTTTTGTACGTAAAGTAGAGAAGTGGAGCCAGCAAATTTGACCGCTGGATCATTTGCTTTTTAATTAATCTGGTTTATTACAATGGTATGAACCCAAACTAAACAGATTTCGCTGTTATGGAATTGCTTTAAACGGATCAAAAGTATGCCGAAATAACTACGAAATGATGGTGATTAGTTAAAAAGTCCGAAGTAATGCTTGGCCGTGACGACATGCGAACAACTTCTAAAATGCGTGGTTTCTTAATTGAGTTTGGATTGATCAACACCTACATTTGACCTATAACAACAGCAGCAACATAACTTTAAACACATAGATATCTACATACTATGTAACATAATCTCCCAGAAGGAAAACAGGTAAGCACATTTCCCATAATGTTGAATTAGACCATCAGTCGTTTGTTTTTTTATCTTGTCCGCAGAAATGATCACTGATAGGCTTATCGTCCAGAGCCCAGTTCAGCTCTTCATCCCCCATGGTCACATTTCACAGCTTTACTGAATAATGTTATTTATTTTATATATCATGTATAAGGGGTTCCGCCTTTTTATTTGATGTGATTTTATTGATTGGTTAAAAAAATTAATAAATAGATGTACAATGAATAATGTTTGGACTCTGTGTTTTTTTTGACTGAGGTTTGGCGCCCTCTGCTGGTGGAAGACTGTCATGACCTAGATTTTGAATAGGTATAAATATTAGCAAATAAGCTGTTTAGGTGTTTATCTTGAAATGTGGGCATTTCCCTCAAAACAAAAAGGAATTTATATTTCCTACCACACCCAAATCACACATTGCAAACGCATTGAAGGCTAATTCTGACATTATAGTGTCAGCTGCCATATTCTGTTTGTCTTTTTCATTATATTTGATGAGTTTCACCTACATAAGATTGATAAGCAGCTGAATTTAGAGAAAACGTCTGTCATTATGGCTTCTAAAATATCCCAGCATCATTTATAAAAGCTTATGTTCATGTGCTCGTCGATTTCCCCACATTTAGTGAACGCAGCACAAGTGACCAATGAAATGAGAGCTAAGGATTTCATCTAACCCTGCCCATGTATTACCCAGCATGCTCTTGGGTAGTCAAACTCCACATACAAACAGGATTACATTCCATCGATTCATGACTTAAACCTATATATTTCAATCCATACATGTAAATAAAACATGGTTATTATTGAACAGACTATAAAGCATTTATACGGAATGTGGAAACACAAACACACATCCAACACACACGTTGCACCGTGAGTCAGGAGCATGTGTCTACAGGTACGATACTGGGTGGTTTCAGAGAATCGTTAAAAAGGGCTTCTGCCGTGCTTGGCACAGGAGGGGTGGGGATAACCAACCCTTCTGCGGAATCGCTATCAAGAGATTTCGGAAGCACAATTTTTAATCCAGGGGCTGCTGGTGATCACGTGTCCTGGCGCCCCGTCATCAAATGTTGAAAAATAAGAAAGTTGAATGTCTGATTAAATTCAGTTTCACCATATATACAGTCTATAGTTTCACCACGCATTATATTAAGTGACGTGTGCAGTGCACTATTGTTAAATTACATGTATACACTTTCCACAAGGACACCAATTTATCGAAACGTTAAGTAGTTTTAATTTAAAGCAACATATATAGTAAATAAAATAAACAGTGATATCTCTTAACAGAAACAAAGGTAAAACAAAGTACCATATTAACAGGGTTCCTGCAGGTTTCACCAACTCAAATGTAAGACCTTTTTAAGACCACTTTGAATAGAATTTAAGACCTATTTCACGGCAAGAAAGTATGAAGTAAAATTGCTATGAAAGAAGAAATACGTCCCATAATTACTTACAAAGTAAATGTATTCATGTTCAACATAAGAACGATGACTGAGCATAACAGTATAACGGTACACAGAACTGTGTTGCCTGTTGACGTTTATCACCAACCCTAAGTGATCAGTATATGTGATAGAAGATATTATTGTGTGTGTGAGTGAGAGAGAGAGAGACAACATATGTGTTTGTAAGACAATCCCTCAAATCAATGGATCTTACCTTTTACCTTAGACAACAAGTGTGTATGTGTGTGTGTGTGAGTGAGTGAGTGACAAGAGCTATATTCAGAGCTCTGCTGCCTTCATGCCGGTATTTAGCGTCCACAGCACCTCCGCTTTTAGGGTTGACGTAGACTGCTGCACTCATGGCTGCACTAGCTAACGCTGCATTAGCAAAACAAACGTTAATTTTGTTTGCAAAATGTGCAGCGGGCTTCAAACACGTTCCCCTCCACTGGTTTCAACCAAGCACTAAATTCGATGTTTTCCAACCAAATACGGTTGAACTTACACTTCCTCATATTTATTTTAAAGTAGATTCGAACTTCGAAGATACCTGAGTTTCTGACCATAGATATATTATATATATATCTATGTTTCTGACTGCCGCTAGCTGAAGTTTGGTTGGTTGCTAGGTTACTAGCTGGGTGTTCTCCGATAAGGGGCCGGGAGAAACACAGTTAGTGATTACTGGTTCCATGTTGATTTATTTCAACACAAATTGTTGGGGGGAACTGAAAGACTTTTGAAGACCCCGCGGGAACCCTGATAGCATTAAGGATATCCAAATGAACATAACATGAAATAAGGTAATGTTAATATACATGCCAGGGGCCAACATCAATAAATGCATTGTTGAATTAATTATAATTTAAGGTGAAAAAAGTCACATTTGAGTACAGGCTCACATAAGCCCTTTTTGTTTTCATCTTATCTTTAAACAAAACAAAACATTTTCCAGTAAACAGATAATATTTTCCAGTAAACAGATAATATTTTCCAGAATGAACGCAACAGAAATCCTGCCACAGTTTAAATGCTTTTCCAGAACAGATGGACAGTGTGTGGGAGTCACATAAGGACTCCAATTAAAGGTTCTTATGCACACTTCTACCAAAGTGGCCCATGGAGGGTTGAAATGAACATAGTCATACACATTTTAACAAGACCCACAAGGGGGGGGATTCATTTTTAAGAAGTTTGAAGAAAAACAAAACAAGGCTCTGGGCTGCAGTATTCAAAATACCATGCAATGAATTCACACACACACACACACACACACACACACACACACACACACACACACTACATTTTACCAACGACAATGCAGATTCAAGAAGAAAGACACACTCTACAACAATACATATTTATAAGTAAAGGTTATAAGGACATCTGGTATGTAATATACTATCTGTCTTGTACAAAATAAAGATACTATTCAATAAAAAGAGCCAGAGTTTACAATATGAATTATTTTCCAGAGCAGATGGATTGTGTGGGAGTAAGGATTCATACAAGAAACAGATGAATGCATTTGATTTGTCAGTCATATAGCCATATATAGGAGTCAATCCTTGTGTCAAAGTGGCCCAGGGATGTTAGAAAATGAACATAATAATATAATATACATTTAAATAAGCAACCCTACACCTTGCCAAAAGGTTAGGATTCATTTTTAGGAACTTTAAAGCAAAACAAAACAATGCGCTGTGCTTCAGTATTTAAAAATGTTCACATACTATACGATAAAGACACAATGTACATAGATATATCTTTATAAGTAAAGCTCAGGTAAGAAATAATACTATCACTCTTGTATACAATGAAGATAATAGTCAATAAAAGGAGTTTGAGTGGGATTTTGTCCGGGTTTACAGGAGCAAAATAACACATTTTCTACATTTGAAAGTGTAAAGGCAAAGCTACTGTATGGGCTCTAATTTTGCAAAAGTTGCCCATGGATCTTGATAATTAACATCATAATTAACATGTTAACAAGCAACCCTATATGTTACACCTTGGCAAAGCGTGAGGATGAATTTTTAGGATGTTTGAAGCAAAACAAAACAATGCTCCATGCTTCAGTATTCAAATGTTACCAACTTAAATGCAAATTCAAGCAGAAAGACACACTTTACATACATATATCTTTATAAGTAAAGCTTATAAGGACACAAGGTATTAAAAACACCATGTCTCTTGTATAAAATAAAGTCACCACTCAGTAAAAAGAGTTTGAGGGTGATTTAGTCAGGGTTTACAGGAGCGAGATAACAAGGCGAGCGCTGTGCAGCAGGAAGTCAAGCTGTATCTCCGAACTGCGCATGCGCCGCAGCTCTCCTCAATCTATCGCTGCGTTTCTCTCCATAAAACGGTAAGCACGAGCTATTTTTTTAACTGTGTTATTTTAAACATGTTTATATGTAATACACCAGCCGATCTCACGACACTGGCGCTATTTTAAGCCGCGGAGTGATGTGTATTTTACGCATGGGGTGCAGCGGCCGCACAGAATGGAGACGCCGCCGCCGCCGTGCCGTTGTTTGCTGTACGTGCCGCCGCACAGGGAGACGTCATTTTGAGGGAGAGTTAAAATGTTACGAAGGGACGTACGGTTCACACACACACACACGTAACCGTCACACTGTAAATGCAAAGTGGTTACCCGTCTCGGTGTGTATAACTGGTGGATTTTAGTCCAGATTCACACATATATAGTTACGCCCTTGCTTGAGCCATAATGGCTACCCTCGAGCCTCAGTGTCTTGTGTGTGTGTGGATCTAAACAGCATTAGACTGCATACAGCGAATGTGATAACCCACGTAACTTTGACAATATAGAGGGTTTTATCCGCTAAAATAATGCTGGATTTATCTTAAAAGTGACCGAGTGATCTACTTACCTCCATGTCAACTAGCATCCATTTAAAGCATGTTTCTGTTCCACAACGTTCGTGGGTAAAGCACACTAACCGTTACATGTCAATTTCAAAATCGGACAGTTTAAAATCATTGTGACGACGTCAGTGGTTTAAAGTAACTAGGTTAATTTACTCAAGTCTTGTACTTTACCTGAGTATTTTCACGTTATACCACTTTATATGTCTGTGTTTCTGTGTGTGGATGTAAACAGCATTCAGGCTTCGGTCCTGATAACCCTCTCCAAAAAGAGTGTTTTATCAGCTAAAATAATGCTGGATTTATCTAAAATGGGACCGAGTGATCTAACTGCCTCCATGTCAGTTAGCATCCCCCGAAATTACGCAAAACTGTGGTTTCTGTTTCCAAACGCTCGTGGGTAAAATACACCAACCGTTACATCTTAATTCAAAATCTAACAGTTTAAAAACACTGAGATCACGTCAGCATAAATAGGATAATAAAAAAGCTGACTTATTATTATTATTATTATTATTAATATTTACCAGTCGATATAGTGTTGTGATAAATAAAGCACATCAATAAACATTTTATAATAATGAATATTGCTAGCCTTAATTCAAACTGTTCTAGGGATGGAAACTAACTAAGTTCATTTACTCCAGTACATTTGAGATACTTGTACTTTACCCGAGTACTTTCATTTTATACTACTTTACGTCTACTCTTCTACTTTTTGGAAATCTATGTTGTACTTTTTACTCCACTACAATTATTCTACAGATTTATTTCCTTAATAAATTAGGATTTTGACACACAATACTTAGGAAACACTTTTGAAATAGGATTATTATTATATATATATAGATTTAACCATCCAACGTTATATCTACATGACTATACTATGAGTGGGTAAACAGAACATTAAGTGGAATAGAAGAATTGCTGCTTTTGCTTGTTTACAAGTGTGCAAAGATGATATGAAGCCTATATAATGGTTTATCATGTGACAAAAGTGAGATCATGATAAGGGCTCTTCAATATATCGATATTGTGATATTATATTTCAGTCGTTTTACTTACGTTTATCTTATTTAGCTGTGTTTATGTAACCTGTTTATGATTCTGATTCGTATTTCATGTTTTCTAGTTATGCTTCTTTATATGTGTTTCTGTGGTATAGATTTAACCATCCAACGTTATATCTAAATAACTATACCATGAGTGGGTAAACAGAACATTAATTGGAAGAGAAGAATTGCTACTTTTGCTTGACTACAAGTGTGCAAAGATGATATGAAGCATAACGGTTTCTCATGTGACAAAAGTGATATCATGATAAGGGCTCTTCAATATATCCATCGTTTTTCTTACAATTTATCATATTTAACTGTGTTTATGTGTCATGTTTCCTAATGTATTCACCTCTCTCCAGATGAACGTACTCCTGGATAGCTGTCCTATGAAAGCAGCCCCCCCCCTGCTCTCTGCTCTGAGCGTGATGGCGACCGCCAGAGAGGTGACGGTGTCCTTGGCCGAGGTGGTGATGGTGAAGGCTGAAGACTGTGACCCCGATGACCCCAATGACCCCAACAAGACTCAGGTCATCCTCCAGCTGCAGCCCATCCCCACCGGGTATGTACCTCTTCATATATACCATCCATGGTATGTACTGAGGACAGGGGTGGTCTAACTGAGACTGAAATACTTACTTTTAAACATCATTATTTAACAAACACAGCTACAGGGATACCACATTATCAGTGGGACAAAGGAGACTTATCCTAAGTAGATGAGATACACAGACGGTACCCTCTGGTCCCCAAAGCTTAAGAGGGGTCTCTAGGCCTTTATGTATGTATTCAGTTGGCCTGTATCTCAGGGTTTGATTTATTATTGTGCAGAAAACATTTAAAATTTGAATTCAAGATATATAGCTTTTCTTTTCAATCTCACAGGATAAAGGCACGGTGAAGACCTGAACTAAACTAAATTCACACAGCCTTAATGCTAAACTATTTTGTTATCACAACCGAAGGGAAATAAAACAATGGCCAGGTGTTAGAGGGAATAATCACTTAATTTCTCAAATGAGAAGCATATATATGATCAAGAAAGCCTTTCCTTTCAGAAAACGGTGTGAATTGTATTAAATGTTCCTTAAAAACAAGTTGAAACGTCTAAAGAGCTAAAAGCTTATGGAGAAGGAAACATTGAATTTGTCCGAAACAAAAAGCCTGTAGTTTTATTTCAACAAACATAATACAGATAGAGATGTATAATTAAAATGTCCTAAAAGAGTAATTCAATAAAACTTATCTCTGAGCAATATTCACAGGATATGATCAGATCAAAATGTATAAAAATTGCCTATTTTTCACACATTTGCTGCAGTTATTGTGTCATTTTATAGTTTTAAATTGTATCTGCACTGTTTTTGTTATGCATTACATTTAATATTAAATATTTCTCCCTAGTCAGAAGTAGTCAGTTTTCTCAATGATAGAAAAGGCTCAAGAACCACCGCTCTGTACCACGGAGAAGAAACATTAATCACAGTTTCCTTTACAGAGAAGAATCTGCTGAAACCGACGCAGCCGTCATGACGGTTGAAGCACATGAAGGTAAGAGAACAGACAACAACTGCATATATTACATTAGAAAAATGTATATACTTATTTAAGTTCTGTGTCATTCTTTTAGAACAAACTGACGGAGATGACGTTGAAATCGGCTGTCCCATAACCTGCGGAGACTGTAAAGCTTTGCTGCTGGTGAAGAAGTTTGTTTGCCCGGGAATCAACGTTAAATGTGTAAAGGTCAGTATTTATACAAGTCTACATTGAACACGTTAACATCCACAAAATGTGCCCTTATTCTCATAAAAGACAATATTCCTTCTTACTGTTTAGATGGTTAACAAAATAGGTTATTCCCATATATGTAATATTCCACCTGCAGCATCTTCCAATCCTTAAACCTCCTTCTTGATATGGTCGACTTTGTGATATCTGCACACATCCAGAAACCTGTTTATATACAAGTCTTACTTAATGTTTAAAAGTAGATGTTTGTTCCAATCAGAAATCTCCTTTTGTGCATGCAGCGCTTTCCAGAGCCTTGCAGACTGTTGCTAGTTTGTTTGTGTACATTATCAGATCTGGGAAAAAAACCATTTGAGATAGTCTTAATTAAAGCGAATTGCAACTTGTAGTAGTTTTGCACTAAACGTCTACAAAAGCCTCCACTATATAATATCTAATTTTGAGCTAAAATGCTTCACAATGACACATTTAAAGACTGTTACAATGGTTGCTATACTCGACTGTACACAGCTGAACGGCAACTAGGTCACTCAATAGTCACACAGCAGGAACTTACTGGGACTACTTCTCGTGTCCCAGAATAACTGCGTTACATTTCCTCTCTTTAAACATGTCGGCTTCAAAATGCATGATGCTGTTTACAACTGCAAGTGGATATGTGCTTACTGTGGCTGTTAAAACTATAACAACCTATGGTTATTTTGGGGCTAAAATCCCTGTGTTCCGTGTGAGTTTCTCTCTCTCACACACACACACACACACACACACACACACACACACACACACACACACACACACACACACACACACACACACACACATGCACAGAGCCACACACACGCACAGAGCCACACACACATACACACTTTTTGTCTAACACGCTAACACAGTTCTGTGTACCGTTATGCTGTTATGCTCAGTCATCGTTCTTATGTTGAACATGAATACATTTAC
>CALSBZ010042025.1:0-16289 GCA_943591055.1 Gobionotothen gibberifrons | reverse complement strand
GCTACAATGAATGACCGAATGTAGCAGACTACCCGTATAAGATTGCAATTGTAAACATGTTCTTGCTAGCCTAGACTAGCTGTTGTTCAAAGTACATATTACACTGAACAACTAGCAAATGTAGGTTAGCATATTAGCTGGCAAGCTAACTGTGTTGATTAGATAGAGACACATACACACTCCTACCACAACTACTACTAACAAATCTAAAACAACTAAGTTTCTCTAATATTTTGTGATTTGCATTTGATTTCGTCCAGCCAGATCAGGAAACCCCTGGCGTATCTGGCGACAACACACACGGGATGACCACTCTGATGCCTCGTCCTAAAAAGCCCCGGCAGCAGCTTACAAAGCTGCGGTAGGCAAGATGCCGAAAACGCCTATAAGGGGAGGAATGGATGATATACAGTGTATATATGTATATTTACACATGTTCATTTTGTACATTTCTAAAAATAAAGTTTGATGGAAATTCTTAGTTGCCTTTCTTCCCTGAATGATTTGCTCCTATATCATTCATATATAGTAAACCATGATTTGATTTTTCATCAAATAGTAGTAGTTTATTACAGGTCAAAATAACTTACTCTTCTATAACAACAGTTCTAGGTACAGTTCGGTTAGTTAGCGTGTAAAATATACGGCTGTACCGACGCCTGATATTCCGCTCTGCTCACAGCCGAAAAAGCACTGTGTTAGACATGGGCGGAGCCTCTCTGGTGGTTGACTAATCAGAACAGAGGGGCCGAGCTGACCAATCGGAGCACACTGGGCTCACAGGGAGGGGGGGAGAGCTGCAGCGAGCCGTTTAGTGGAGAAAGTGAATACTGCTGAATACACATACTTTACAGAGATGCTGTATGCGAAACCAATGTGAGTTTGGAAAATTGCACAGTATTTTTCTATTTTAGTATACCTCAACAATGGAATTATGATCAGTGGAAATGGCCATGACATGTGACCTTTAATATTTGACAGTTCAATGAAAAGCAGTGCCACACAATGTCACTATTTCATCGTGTTCACAAGGTTAAATCAGCTTTTTTGGTGCGTTTATTGTCAGACAACACCTGAGTTTTCATATATCTAAAACACTTTACCGTGGACTAGAGGTCTAAGACTTGGTTCTGTTTGCGGAGCCCACGGTTCATTCCCCTGTCATGAATTTTATAGTTTAAAACACCACTTTTTCCAGAGTTTTTCATTAGATATGGAGATAGGATCTGTTTCCTTATACATCTGTTCCCATCTTTTGTCTTCAGCTATGTTCGTTCATTTTCTGTTTCAAAATCTGTCTTGAATATCTTTGACTAATCCCTGATCCCGCCCTCTTTAAGGCTCTTCTTATCAATAGCCAAAACCTTCCTCTGTCATCGAGGGTCTTTTACCAGACGAAGGCTTTTGTTTGGAAATTACTTCCGAGAGGTATTTTGGTCATTAAGGTAAAAACTCAAAACTCTAAAACCCTTTGCAGTTCCTTTTCTGTTCACTAGTTTAAAAACAGAATATGAGAGGAAGGTACACAGACTGTTTGGATGTAAGTAGGCCAATGAATTTCAAATTCAGCAAAAAGCAAGTCACATTTCTGTGGGTGATTGGAAACACTTTCTGACAAGAAATCATTTAGTAAAAGTTAGTAAATAAAACTAAACCAAATACGCAATTACATCCTATTTGAGTGATTTTATGATCATTTTAGATGTATCTGAGTACATTTACTCAAGTACTGTACTTAAGTACAATTGTGTAATACTTGTACTTTACTTTGTACTTCTACTCCACTACAGTTCAGAGGTAAATGTATGGGCTCAGATAAGTCTCATAATACACACTTGCACACAGAAGGATTCACAATTGTATTTCATGATCCGCAAAATGATTCACATTTGTATTTCCGGTGTCAGTACCACATCGGCTCGGGGTGCCATATCGGCTCGGGTGCATATCCGTCGCATCTGTCATCCGTCATATCTGTCATATTGTACGGCAACTCAAGAGGTCAAATTCCGAACATTTAAACATAGCCTACACTTCATTCTTTGCTTTGTCCGTTATTATATGTAGAAGATATTACTTTTTTCTCCGTCATGTTGTTTCCATAGCAACAACTTCAAACAGGAAGTTAACCTAAATTACATTTAAGACACTGGCCGTTTCTCATTTCAGCAAATCCCCCTCCTCGACTCCTCGGTCCTCCGGTAGTGACCCGGAAATGAATTTGAGCGCGCCATGTTGAAGGACATCTCATTTCTCCAAATGCAATTTGAGGACCGAGGATCGAGCGTCGAGGAGGCTCTCTGGAGGAGCTATAACCGAGGATACACTGATGGGTCCTCCACGGTCCTCCACGGCTCCTTCGTGGATGCATTTCTGGGAACAGAGATGTGTCAAATAGTCGTGACACACGGCCGGACTTATCTCAGCCAAGCACAGCTCTGCATGCATCCCCTGGATATTATTTTATGCTTTCATCGCGACGCGATGTTTACAGTGAGAACAGCTGTGAGGTCCGTGCAGAATGCAGAGCAGTGTGTAAACATATATATCACTCAGTGTAACAGGCCTACTCTCTTTATTTGCTGTAGTTTAGTAGATATCTACAAACAAAGAGTCGACATTTGTAAAACCATTTAGTGCTTCACATAATAAAATACACAACGGCTGTAGCCTGATTATGCTTTAGGAGCTGTAGGTGTGTGTGTGTGGTGTAGGTGTGTGTGGTGCAGTGTGTGCGTAGATGCAGCGGACAGACGGGTCTCAGTTGGTTTGGTGTCCTCTTCTTACTTTTAATAGTTGTAAATAAAACTCGTAATTTGTTTTCCTCATTGTAGCGACCAGAGAGAGGGGGGGGGGAATATATCCAGTCTCTGATAGTGTTACGTTATTATGAGAGTGCTCTGTTTGATTCTGAAATTGTATATATTTATATACATATATCAACCCGATCTCACCAGAATGCGTACAAATGACACGACTTTACACGTCGTGCAATAGATACGCAGAACTCCGTTTTTGCTTGCATATGATACGCTGATAACGCACCTCAAACATTGAAACAGAGAGCTCTGTGGCTTCAGGCTTGATCGCCGTTCCAATGACAGTTTTAATGTTTGCGGTGCAATAAACGACACAGCAGTTTATTGGGTTAGGGTTAGGATTACATAAATGGCAAAGATATGTAGAAAATTAACGCATTTAAGATAGGCTACGTTCAAACGTAACGTGGGCGTATCATTATGCACGCAAAAACGGACTTCTGAGTATCTATTGCACGACTTTTCAAAGTCGTGTCATTTGTACGCATTCTGGTGAGATCGGGCTGAAATATATATATATGTGTGTGTGTAAGTGTGTGTGTGTGTCCGCATCTGTAGCCTGTTATTGTCTCATTATACCGCACTGTGAATGAATTAAAAGTAAATATATAAGTCATCATGAACACATCTGTCCATCAGACAGAGGGCTGCTGTGCCTCCTGTCATCATTAATGGACGTCTCTTTAAAATGACCGATCAGAGGAGAGGAGTTCTCATTTCTCTAACCGCCTGCTGCTTCCCCTCCTCTCTCCTCGGTTCCCCTCCTCGGCTCCTCGGCTCGCATCTCCATGTGGGCGGGACTAAGTCTCGAGGATAGGACTCGAGGATAGGAGTCGAGGAGGGAGGTTAGAGAAATGAGAAAGGGCTACTGCAACGAAAGTAACAAAAACAATGTAAAATCCTTTTCCGTTTCACAGAACATAAATTGGGTTATTTACATAATTATGTTTACACTGTCGATTGTTATTTTTTAACGTTCAAACATAAAAATAACAACTAACCGCTCGTGGACTAAAAGCTACAAGCAGTGGCTGAGATGCTAGCTTTGCGGCTAGAGGTTAGCATTTTCAATGGAAATATACATCGAAACATCATGTTTCAGTAAAAACAAGGCCCCACTGATCATCTACTCTCTGAGACGATTCCAGGGATGCCTGACTTGAGTTTCTAGCACCAGGGAAAGTGGACAAAAGTGCTCCAGATCAGTGGCTGTGATGCTAGCTTTGCGGCTAGCGGTTAGCATTTTCAATGGAAATATACATCGAAACATCTTAGCCTCATCCCAATACCCCTCCTCGACTCCTCCTTTCCCTCACTCGCTTCCCTTCCTTGCGTCTTAGCTCTGCCTCCGTAAGATGCGAGCGAGGGACACGAGGAGGTGATGCGAGGACAGAGGAGTCCTCAGGTATTAATTGGGATGTCCTCGTTCACTCAAACGACGTCTGTCAATGATGACATGTGCACAGCTGTATCCACCCTCATCGGGTTTAACTGAATAACCCTTTGGAACCGGCCCATTTGTTGTTAAATATGTAGAATTAATCTTTCTCTTATTAGTCAAGGAATTCAATGTATGATGGTTGGTCCTGCTTTTGTATTCCGTTTTGGTGTAAAATGTAGCCTACATTTAAATATAAATATAATGATAGTAATGTGAAAGCCTTTTAGAAATGAATTGCACATAAGAGCCTCATCTCAATACCCCTCCTCGACTCCTCTCTTCCCCTCCTCCGGGACTTGACCCGGAAATCGATCAAGACACGCCATGTTGAAGGACGTCCCAATAGCTGAAATGCACACGGAGGAGTCGAGGAGGTGTGCGGGAGGAGACGAAGGCCCATTCCCAAACCGCCCCCTACTCCCTACCCCTCCATTTGCGCGTTCACGAGGAGGGTCCGCCACATTGAGGGCTGGTCCAAAGCAATCAGGGCGGAGGGGTAGTGGGTTATAAAAGCCTCCGACAGCGAGTTTGCATGGATGCAGGCTTGATAATCACACTCACAGGTGTGCAACCGTTTTTCGGGCATGGAGGAAACAACATCATACAAATGTGAGTTCCATGTGGTTATTTTTGTAAACGATAATTCACATGTTGCCTTAACTAAAACATGCCTTTGTGAACATGTATTTAGAAATCTGCACGTGTTCATTTGATTTACCAAGATTACATTAGATTTTTATTTTTATAAAATTGTGTATATTTACAGACTGTTGCAAAAACTAAGAAGCTTATAAACATCAGGTTTAAAAGTAAAAGAGCTTTGAAACACAATGAAAGCTGTTTGGAGTTTTATTTGAGTTATTAATTTTAACTTTTTGTCTAAGAGATGCTGATTTGAAACCGTTGTTACATACAGTTACGGCATTTCCTGTTTCTGCCGGAGAGAGGGGAGGCCGTCTCAAAGCTTGCCGCTGTATTTATACCCTTAACCCTTAATGGAGGGAACTTCATTCAGCTGCGAGTGTGCCTACAGACGGAGTTCACTCCGTCACGGAGGGGTAGGGTCGAGGGAGTGGTTTGGGATTGGGCCGAAAGGGAGGATACACGCGAGCAGACTACGCGGAAGTGTTTTCACTATAAAAGCCCCGCCCCCACCTTCACAGCTGGTCCATTTCAACCAAGCCCCCAGGAAGTGCGCCGGACTCAGATGGAAATATTCGTGCTGGCCAAACGGCGGTACTACACTTCCGCTTGGTTGCCAGGCCCGGAAGCACTTTTTCCCATTGACTTACATGGGGAAAGAATGGTCTGTAAATTGTTGGATAATTTTTTTTAAACTAAATAAACCGCCCAGTATGAACACTTGGATAGCCCTTATTAAAAACATTCGTTCCTCAAGTTGTAAAAATGTGCTAATAACGTTATTCTGAGAGTTATTTCCCTCTGCATTATGAACGCGCATCTAACCCACAGGACCGCGCCCCCAGACTCGTTCATGTTACGTGTTCAGCCTTTACCCATGGATGCACAATAACAACGGACCCACATCGTCTAACCCCACGGAGCTGTAATAATGGATATATTGCACATGTTTGCTGTAACTCATCACTTGTAAAATATTATACTACATGGGCTGTATGATTAAATCTTGTACCGTAAATAAATAAAGTTAATATTGCCGACGTTAGATTAACGTCCCTGTAGCTTCTTATTGCACTAAGAAGCTTATTGCACTGTATGTATATATATATGTATATAAGAGCAATAATTATTTCATGCTAAATGAAGCTCTGTTGCTTGGATATCACTAGATCCTGTTACAGCGTAATATAAGTACATAACGATTGATGTGCACACTAGCATAATTACTAGCTAGTGTTAGTAAATTTAAAATCAATGGTGATAAGGTGTAATTTGAATTAAATACAATATTTGATTTAAATCAGTTTTATTCTGAAAAACCGGAAGTTCACTAACTGTTAACTTGACACTGTTTTTCAGCAACAGCAAATACCTAAGTATCTTCCTACCCAAGTACAGTCGCAGGCTCAGGTATACACTCCCATACAGCATCAACAAAAGGGACAATGGAGAGGAAAGCAACGCTCAAGAGGAAGAAGGGATGATGGCTGCTTCATATGTGGTGATTGTAGACATTTGGCCAGAGATTGCCCCACTCAGCAATATCCACCACAAGGTATCACCTCACAATACAGAGGAGAACCAGTGTTAGATATGAGAAAAATTGAGGCGGAAGCATATGCCAGGGCCATGACGAATATTTCTGTTGGACCAGGGGATTGGGTAAATGTAAAAATCCACAAGATTAACTCGTTGCAACCTGTATGGAGTGGACCATGGGAAGTTGTAGAACGCACTGCAGATGCACTCCGGATCAAAGTTAAAAAAGGAACATGTTGGCACCCACTTACACGGTGTGTAGCCGTACCGCCACATTTCCAGAAACGACACGGCAGTTAGAACTGATTTTGGAAAACTGGTACCAAACAATAAGGAATCGAACATTTTTAGGAACGACAGCACCAGGAGATGAGTAAACTCAAGAATCTGTAGAGTGTAAATACATTGAGAAACACATTTTTACACTCAAACTGTTTGCATATCATAGACAAGGAATTTAGAATATAAATAAATGTTCACCAAAAGTAATAAGTATAACGGAAAGTAGACATAGGCCTACACTTGAGTACACTTACATTACTGTGATCTGATTGTGGTGTGCTCTGCAGGTTTACTATGGAGCTAAGTAATAGTGGGATTTAAAGTGTGGAGATGTTCTTTCGTAGTGTGTGGAATATGTGATGCTTGAAACATGTAGGTATTATGTTGGGTAAATATGTAGAAATGGTTGAAGTAATTCTTGGAAGGAGTTTGTGTAATATCATTAGTAGACGTGAATTGTGTTGTTTAGATGGCATTTAACAACTAAGACAGATAGTATGATGTGGAAAGGGTTGGATTTATTTAACCTCAGTGTGCTAGACTTTCTATAGGTAATGCGTTCCGAGACCTGGACTCCCCCTCTGCGTCAGAAGAGCTACGACCCCGACCCTCCAAGCAGACAAAAAAAACCTAACCCAACAGGAGACTCCTCCTTCTCCATCGGACAGACACAAGGCTGAAACAACAACAAGACTGCATCCAGAACGGCAGCCAGAACTATCCAAAACCAAACTTTATGCTGACATACAGAGAGATACTCTCAAGAGCAAAGTGTGAGACGCGAGAGCAGAATCCGCCCTCCATGAAAGCAGCAAAGAGACTGAAAAGGGGGACAGGAAATGCAAAGCAGTGCAAGAACAGTGGCAAGATGGGGGCTGCAGATGTAACTGGGCCAAAGGCTGCCTAAAAGAGTTACAGCGGATGGATTCAAGAGCTGATGGACTGAAGACAGAATCAGAGGAGTTGGCATGGTCGATTAGAAGTGAGGAGGCCGGGGTCACGGCTTGGGAAAACCGGAGGAGGAGAAAAGGAAAACGGGAATGAGTGAGTTTACACATAAACACACTTATTCACAAAACGCACATAAAAGAGACCATATTTAAAGAACTTGAATAGACTAGATACATACGTAAAGACAGAAAGATTTATTAATCTCCAATTAATCAATTGGTAAATGAAAATAGCAGTAAAGAGGAAACTATTAAAGTAAAATGAGAAAACACACTGAGGGATAAAGGGGGAGACATGATGGAAAATTCACTCCACTTTAAGCAGAAGGTGTTTTGAAGTTAGGAGTACAGAGTAGAACCATATTCTTCATCATGTTAGCGAATTATTCTTTTAGAGATTTGTATTCATGTGTGAATACAGTAGTGAGCTCATTTGGAACAATATTGAACACCATTAAAATGATAGTTTTAGGAACCACCTAATCCAAGCCAAATATAGAACCAAAGTATTGATTTCACCATTGTAGCATAGTTATTACCATAGGAATTGTTGCATGTTCGGACACCCAGGGTTCCACACACTGCTAAAGAGTTTAACATTGTTTTTTAAGTAGACCAGAATTGAAGATAAATGAGTATAATGAGCTATGAAATGCAGAGCTACACAGATCCTAGTAATGGTTTGACTCAAGATAATAGTTATGTACACAAGTTTCTGAATTAGATCTATTAGACATTGTAATACTAATTAGGTGTAAATGAATTACAGTAGTAGTAGTACTATAAGATAGCGAGTTTTGTACCAAGTTTCAGGAAAAATGAAAAGTTAGAACCAATCTTGAAAATCATAGTTGAAATCGTGAATGAATAGGGAATGGCGCTCCACATATGACATATTTTTGTAGATAAAGGGTACCCGCCTATGCTGAAATACCTCTGAAAAGACTCTGCAGAGCAAGACATGGCCAATAGACCGAGACAAAATGACCTTTGACCCTGACTGACAGTGTGACAAAAGCACTGTCAATGACTGACTCTGGGGTGTATCTGACCAAACCTGACTTGACAACCAGAAAGTGTGAGTGTGGATGTATGCCGGCATGTGTTCAGTTTTAACTGCATGATTCTAAAACAATAACTAACCAAGGAGGGTTGGGACTAACATATTATTTTGGAGCTCCAAGGGAAACAAGAGGTTTCCTAAAATTCCATAAAAAGGGGAAACCGCACATGTGACCCGTTTCCAATCAACCAGATGATATTTTACTCCCACAGGAGTTGGCGATTTGCAAATGTAAAACTCAAACTAAAATCAGAAGATTCTGTTTCTTTTAGGACTGAAGGACGGAGAGAAACATTTATTTTCACTGTAGTGTTTACTTTGGAAATGACAATAATGGATGTCAAATTGTAAATGTTCGCTATGTCCCTAACCAATATTTACCTGAAAGTTGTTTCCCCTTCCCATTACAGGATTTTGTTACACATGAGTTCATGTGTAAAAAGGGGGGAATGTGTATAATGTATAAATGTCAACATGGCTATAAAATTCACAATTTAAATTTTTCTTTTAAGGATGGAAAGAAACTTTTCGCCCCAACCCAGATGTTCAAACTGAGCATTGAACATAGTTTTAGAATTAACCTGCTCCATATCTTGGGATAATATACTGTTTGGTGAATGTTGACATGTTTCTAAATATTGATTGAGTTATAACAGGTAACACAGATGCAGAATCAGTGGCCAAGGGGCTACTGTGAGAGATGTAATTCCAGAATGGAATATCGAAGAAGTTGACCTGTGATAATGAAACAATTTTGTAATATTTCAACAGATATTAAAGTACCTGAGGTTTGAAATGTAGAAAGAACATATTACAGTTAAGCTAAAACATGGTAATGTAATGAGACGGGATTTAATTTAGACAGCATCTTGTAACTAGCCTGGTAAAAGAAGTAAAAGCCATAGACTTTATTGTTTAGGCCATTATGGGGATTAAATTCATAATAGAAAGACATTTGATGACAGTATGTTGGATTTCTGTATTCATTTTTCAGCTTGATAATAGAAAGGTAGAAGCAGTATTGCCAGGTGCAATCGATGGGATTTCTGCACACGATCCAAGCAGAGAATGACGTACCTTACAGGACAGACACACTCAGGAAATCATTCACTCTGACATCATCATGACTTGAGTTGTTTTTTAATCATAATGAAATTGTATTACATAACGATAGTGTGTTTTTACCACAAACAGGAATAGTTAATTGTTATATTAGATTTGAGAAAGATTACATTTTATTTTCACCATGGAGATGTTTTTTGTTTTGTAACATATGCCAAGTAGTAAGATTCAAGTATCAGCAGGTTCTGAATTATTATTCCTCTGTCCCACAACCAACAAGAATGTGGATGGGGAGAGCTATATCTACTAGAACCAGCAGAGATTCGTAAATTGCACCAGAGACACAGTCATCCTTTTAGGATGACACAAACATTTAGATAAAAACAGACCGATAGAATGGTGCTAGACTTGTTTAAATAAAGAGTAATATTTACTTATTTTTATATAGTTTAATCCTTCATATACTTTGTAAAAGAACAAGTGCCTTTACACCAGATACAATATGAAGATGATTTATGATGTGAAAGGAGGGAGAAAGAAATGTTCCAATCCATGCTGCTATTTTTAGGAATGATATTGAATGTTGACACTAGAAGTTATGCACAAGGGAAGACTTTTATGTTTGAACCCACCATCAGTAGTATTTTTGTATTTTATAAAGTTGAGGTTATTGAACCATTCCATTTTGATAGTATGATTTTGACAAGAGTTATGTACTATGTAAAGTTCAGATGAAGAACTCATTGATTTCAGTATTATGTACACACCTTTTAAGGTGTGTAAGGAGGGACTGTTAGTAAATTTAAAATCAATGGTGATAAGGTGTAATTTGAATTAAATACAATATTTGATTTAAATCAGTTTTATTCTGAAAAACCGGAAGTTCACTAACTGTTAACTTGACACTTTTATTCTGAAAATTCGTCACTTCCCGTTAGCATTAGCATCTGACAAATGCTACGGTTTTAAACCATGATAGAAGGTGAAATGACATGTGATGTTCTAAACTGAGCACACTGGGATTAGCACTCATTTATTGACGCTGAATAATGTGTAGCAGGAATGTTTAAATACCACAGACACCAGAATGAAGTAATTTAGCAACAGAAAAGGCACCACATGCATTGGACCCGCCCCCCGATGACGCCGGCCAATAGGAGAAGACCTCAGAAGACTATAGGGAGGCCAAGCCAGGGGGCAGCTCTCTTGGGACCCCGGACTGGACTGAGCAGAGAGATGGGGAGAGTGGCTCCATGCAATTTCATTTGTACACCACTGCATCTTTTGTTTAATTAAATGCTGTTAACTTTTATAAGCTTCCCTTGACTCTTTTCAGTCTCTCCTGCCTTCAGGGTTTGAAATCGCTCACACTAGCCATTAGCTGCTAACTGCCGGCTCGTTAGCCATCATAATAACAACCCAACATGCTGTCATGAACGCGTGGTGCTGTTGCGTGTACGCAAATTGACGTGCTTGATGTGAACGAGCATTTTGGTTAAAGTTGCGCATGCGCTATGAGCGCACATACGGGTACTTCTCAGGCATGCCGGGTAATCTGTGACGTTTCACTCTCTCAAAAGTTGGGCCATTTTATCATCATGCGCTAATGAGCAACTCTCATAGGAATGAATGAGGCCCCGCCTCCCACGCTGTATCCAGTTCTTATTATACATCCATGATTTCAACAGAGGAAAACCATGAGGAAAACCGACAACTGAAAGATGAGTGGAAAAGCGTCATATAAATGTATAAATGCTCACAGCTCCGTGGGAATTATTATGTGAATTCATTTCTAAAAGGCTTTCACATTACTATAATTATATTTAAATGTAGGCTACATTTTACACCAAAACGGAACACAAAAGCAGGACCAACCATCATACATTGAATTCCTTGACTAACAAGAGAAAGATTCATTCATTTAAATAAATATTTAACAACAAATGGGCCGGTTCTAAGGAGTTATTCAGTTAAGCCCGATGAGAGGGGATACAGCTGTGCACATGTCATCATTAACAGACGTCGTTTAAAAGTGACGTTTGAGTGAACGAGGACATCCCAATTAATACCTGAGGACTCCTCTGTCCTCGCGTCACCTCCTCGTGTCTCTCGCTCGCATCTTACGGAGGCGGAGCTAAGACGCAAGGAAAGGAGGCGAGTGAGGGAAAGGAGGAGTCGAGGAGGGGTATTGAGATGAGGCTAAGAATTCCCACGGAGCTGTGAGCACTTATACATTTATGTGACGCTTTTCCACTCATCTTCCAGTTGTCGGTTTTCCTCTGTTGAAATCGACCAGCAGTGAAGGTGGGGGCGGGGCTATTATATACGCGAGTAGTGAAAACACTTCTGCGTAGTCTGCTCGCGTGTATCCTCCCTTTCGTCTCCTCCCGCACCCCTCATCCCTCACCCCTCCTCGACTCCTCCGTGTGCATTTCAGGTATTGGGACGTCCTTCAACATGGCGTGTCTTGATCAATTTCCGGGTCAAGTCCCGGAGGAGGGGAAGAGAGGAGTCGAGGAGGGGTATTGGGATGAGGCTCATGTTTCAGTAAAAACAAGGCCCCACTGATCATCTACTCTCTGAGACGATTCCAGGGATGCCTGACTTGAGTTTGATAACCCAATTTGTGTTCTGTGCAACGGAAAAGGATTTTACATTAGAGGCTTCTCAATTCTTAAATTTCCCCTCCTCGACTCCTCGACTCCTCGGTCCTCCGGTAGTGACCCGGAAATTAATTTCAGCGCGCCATTTTGAAGGACATCTCATTTCTCTAAATGCACTTCGAGGACCGAGGATCGAGCGTCGAGGAGGCTCTCTGGATACACTGATGGTTCCTCCACGGCTCCTCCACGGATGCATTTCCGGGAACGGTGGAGGTGTTACGCACGGCCGGACTGATCTCAGCCAATCACAGCTCTGCATGCATCCCCTGGATATTATTTTAGAAACTGCTTTCATTGCGACGCGATGTTTACAGTGAGAACAGCTGTGAGGTCCGTGCAGAAAACAGAGCAGTGTGTAAAATATATATCACTCAGTATAACAGGCCTACTCTCTTTATTTGCTGTAGTTTAGTAGATATCTACAAACAAAGAGTCGATATTTTTTGAAGACCATTTAGTGCTTCACATAATAAAATACACAACGGCTGTAGCCTGATTATGCTTTAGGAACTGTAGGTGTGTGTGGTACAGTGTGTAGGTGTGTGTGTGGTACAGTGTGTGTGTGTTGCACAGTGCGTAGATGCGGCGGACAGACGGGTCTCAGTTGGTTTGGTGTCCTCTGCTTACTTTTAATACTTGTAAATACAACTTTTGGCCCGTAATTTCAATTCCCCATTTCAGCGACCAGAGAGAGGGGGGGGGGGATATATCCAGTATCTGATTGTGTTACGTTATTACGAGAGTGCTCTCATACTTTAAATTGTATATGTATAGAAATATATGTGTGTGTGTGTGTGTGTGTGTGTGTGTGTGTGTCCGCATCTGTAGCCTGTTATTTTCTCATTATACCGCACTGTGAATGAATCAAAGTAAATATATAAGTGGTCATGAACACATCTGTCCATCAGACAGAGGGCTGCTGTGCCTCCTGTCATCATTAATGGACGTCTCTTTAAAATGACCGCTCAGAGGAGAGGAGTTCTCATTTCTCTAACCGCCTGCTGCTTCCCCTCCTCTCTCCTCGGCTCTTCTATACTTCACTCGCGTTTATGTCCATACTCCATATCGATCAGATCCAGCTCTCCTGATCAGCCTTTATAGAGAGCACCGATCAAACTATTAAGAGTGAATATCGGCCGATAATGACCGACGGGGCTCCCCCCGTTGACAGTTCACTGTCTAGCACTGGCTTCGTAGTGCACTGATCGATTAGGCTAAGCTAACCTGTAGCTGCTCCCTCCACACTCACAACAACTTCATACAGACATAAATAAAGCAGCTGTATTCGCCATACAGGAAACACACATTTAAAACGGTTTTGCCTGCCGTGTATGTGTACACAAGCATTCATCAATGGTTCGGAAAGTGGCGCTGTACCTTAATAATATAAAGGCTTGTATTTGGGTGCATTTCCTGTTCGGAAAGTGGCAATGTACTGAGAGTGGAGGTGTCCTGAGATTAGCGCCTGCAGGCAGGCTCCATGGACCTGTCAGCTCCGGACAGCGCAAAATGCGTACATGAAGCGCTACGTCATGAACGCAAGAAATCTACCCTTGTGGGTAGTGCTGCGTACCTGGACTCACATTCAGGTTCAGGTCCGGACTCAATCCAGAGGTTCAGGTTCATGTCCGGATTTATAAGTCCGGACCTGAACCCATGGCTTGTGCCAAGTACAAATGTAAAAAAAAAAACGTTTTGCCACTTAGTCTACAAATGACTTATGACAGAAACTACAGTGAACTACTACTTGAAATTGTGACTACTAGAAATTAGCCATGCCAAGCCATTAGGTACATTGTTTTGCTCCCCGCACAAGAAAAGATGACGCTGAATAAACGCCCTAGTCGGCTAGTCGGACCGATGGTACTACTAGCATATCTTGCTATAATGCTAAGAATGCCAATTTTTTACAAGTCTATTTCCTGAACTGAAAATCCTCCAAAAAGTATTGTTCAGCTTACCTCGATCGTTGTTATTTTGGTCGCCAAACATCGCAGCCAATGTGGCTGAGGTCGCATGTGGAGTAGTTTCTATTTTGTGGTTTCTCCTCAAGTGCCTCGCTATGTTCGATGTTCCCCCAGCGCACTTGATCACGTTCCCGCACAGGTTACACTTCGCAGTATCTAGCGGCAGTTTCGTCACATGGTCCCACACCTTGCTGGATTCAAAGCCCCGCGGCATTGTGTTTACATGACCCGGGCCGTGACGCCGTAGACCAAACAAAGGAGTTAGCTACACTACCAAATATCCAATATGGCGACCAGCAGCCCACGCTGTCCACTATGTCTAAGCCAATCACATCGCTAGCTTCCCTTGACGTCACACAGATCTCGCGAGCAGTTGCGATACTGCGAGACTTCGTGAGTTCAGTAATGGCCGCCATATCAGAAGCCGACACGATGTTTTTCGTCTTTTCTCAACGCAAATTTCTTGATCTATGGAAGGTTTTAGATGGTTTAGAACAAAAAGGAGAATATACGTAAATGCTAGTTCTTTTGCGAGTCCAAGTACCGGTTCCCGACGTTCCGGTTTTAACCGGACTTGAACCGAAACTTTTTGAACCGAAAGTCCAGTACCGGTTCGGCATACCGGTACGCAGCACTACTCGTGAGGGCACGCTCATGTGATGTGATGGCTTAGAATTGAGGAGACATCTGATGACTCCACTTCGAGCGATAGAATTACTAACAAATAATTACTAACAGAGCACTTATATACTAATAAAGGACTGGCTTATCTATAAGCTTGAAATGGTTGGATCTATGAAACCTGATGTACTTGTTTTCTTCAAGGTTGTATCTTCCTGGTCGAATGTACTTACTGTAAGTCGCTTTGGATAAAAGCGTCAGCTAAATGCAATGTAATGTAATGTACGAATCGGCTGACCGTCAGGGGAGTCTCAAAAAACCCACACACGAAAGCACAGCGATCCATGCACAGAAAGCGCTTTGTGTTTGCAGGTGCAGCGGTTTTAAACGGAAAACAAATATGTGAGGATGAAAAATATATATGTAAAACTTTTTTATGTATTTTGATTTTTGATGTATATGAAACGGAACACATGTGTGTGTGCATTGAAAAACGTGTATCCGGAAATACAAGTGTGAATCCTTTTGCGGATCATGAAATACAAGTGTGAATCCTTCTGTGTGCATGTGTGTATTATGAGACTGTTCTGAGCCCATATAAATGGTGTACTTTTACTCCACTACATGTATTTAATACCTTTAGTTACTTTACAGATGTGGATTAATGATGTGAAATATAATCAAGTGGTAAATCAGACATTAGTTCCACCTGGAGTAAATCCACAAGCTACCCTGCAGTATACAAAGTCCTTCAAACGAGCTGCACCTTCACCAGCTTTGAGAACAATTTCATGATCAATCATTATAAAACATATATAATTAAAAAAAAGTATTATCACAAACAAAAACATTTTTCCCAATGTTTAAAATCCGTCATACCAGTCCCATATTTATATATATTATTATTATTATTATTATTTATTTTAATACCGTTAGTTTTTTCTATTTCTTTGCCACAAGGGGGCAGTGCAATTATGTTTAAAATAAAATCTCTAATCCCGTGATGCATTGCGGCAGTCCGTTTCTAGCTTCCGGTCTTCAAAAGCTACACGTTGCTAACAGACGTTGATGCAGATTTTATACCGAATGTAATGTGTTCAAGAGACTTTTAAAACACATACAAAGAGTTAGTTTATCCTTGGAGGGTGATTTATGCGTGCTTTCATCCGTTAAACCGTGTTTTTGTTGCCTCCCGTTCTTTGTTCGTAGCTTTGTATACCACGTGGCTGATCGGTAAACA
>CALSBZ010042020.1:465-22022 GCA_943591055.1 Gobionotothen gibberifrons | reverse complement strand
ATTACATAGGATGAACAGCACGATCCACTCTGCTGGATTCTGCCCAATTCGGCTCAAAATGCATGCAAACATCTCGCTGTATCCATACTCCTGCAGTTGTATTGTTCTGGATTCATAGTGAAGTGTATTAGATGTTCTGCACTCTTATTGTTATGTATTTAATATAAAGTCAAATACCCATAAAGTCAGAAAAGAAAAGAGTCTCACTTAAGGAAAAAGGTTCATAACCAGTGAGAGTTCTTCATTTGCACATAAACATGGTCAAATATTTAAAGTTGTGACCAGATGGTGTCGCCCTAATCCGTGTATCTACGGTCCATTTGTTTTTCTATATTACACAAGTTAGCGGAAGAGCGTCTGAGAGGCCTTTTTGTTTTTGTTGTTTTACCTTACTAAATGGTCTAATGGTCATTGGAGCGAGGGGCGGGGTGAAACTCGCGGAAGTGATTTCAAAACAAAAGCCCTCGTTTGCTTGGAACGGTGATAATATTATAAACAAGGTGAATTTAGCGATCACAACGAAAACAGCCAAGGCCCTTTCTCATTTCTCTAACTCCCCTCCTCGACTCCTATCCTCGAGACTTAGTCCCGCCCTCAGGAGATGCGAGCAGAGGAGCCGAGGAGGGGAACCGAGGAGAGAGGAGGGGAAGCAGCAGGCGGTTAGAGAAATGAGAACTCCTCTCCTCTGAGCGGTCATTTTAAAGAGACGTCCATTAATGATGACAGGAGGCACAGCAGCCCTCTGTCTGATGGACAGATGTGTTCATGACGACTTATATATTTACATTGATTCATTCACAGTGCGGTATAAAGAGACAATAACAGGCTACAGATGCAGACACAAACACTTACACACACGCATACAGTGGGGCAACAAAGTATTTAGTCAGCCACCAATTATGCAAGTTCTCCCACTTAAAAAGATGAGAGAGGCTTGCAATTTTCATCCTTGGTACACTTCAACTACGAGAGACAAAATGGGGGGAAATAATCCAGGAAATCACATTGTAGGATTTTTTTTGAATTAATTGGTCAATTCCTCTGTAAAATAAGTATTTGGTCACCTACAAAAAAACAAGATTTCTGGCTCTCACAGACCTGTAACTTCTTCTTTAAGAGCCTCCTCTGTCCTCCACTCTTTAACTGTATTAATGGCACCTGTTTGAACTCGTTATCAGTATAAAAGACACCTGTCCACAACCTCAAACAGTCACACTCCAAACTCCACTATGGCCAAGACCAAAGAGCTGTCAAAGGACACCAGAAACAAAATTGTAGACCTGCACCAGGCTGGGAAGACTGAATCTGCAATAGGTAAGCAGCTTGGTGTGAAGAAATCAACTGTGGGAGCAATTATTAGAAAATGGAAGACATACAAGACCACTGATAATCTCCCTCGATCTCACCCCGTGGGGTCAAAATGATCACAAGAACGGTGAGCAAAAATCCCAGAAGCACACGGGGGGACCTAGTCAATGACCTGCAGAGAGCTGGGACCAAAGTAACAAAGGCTACCATCAGTAACACACTACGCCGCCAGGGACTCAAATCCTGCAGTGCCAGACGTGTCCTCCTGCTTAAGCCAGTACATGTCCAGGCCCGTCTGAAGTTTGCTAGAGAGCATTTAGATGATCCAGAAGAGGATTGGGAGAATGTCATATGGTCAGATAAAACCAAAATAGAACTTTTTGGTAAAAACTCAACTAGACGTTATTAGCTTATTCGTTATTAAAGCGTTCCAGGAGAGAAGTTTAGGATAAATGAGACCAATGGAGTCTCTGTCTTAAGTTTCAAATGGTACTTTAATTCAAATGTGGCGCGGTAATGAATCAAACAGGGTCGTTCAGAGGAGAAGAGGAACACAGCTGCTTGTTCCTCCGAAGGTGGGTGAAGAAAAGAGACCCCAGCTGTGCTCACCGGCCGCCTTTATACTCTCTCTTCTGTGGGGGAGGGAGCCAGCCGCCTTAGTCTTCAATGTCCGACTTTGCACATAACAGAGGATTTTTCATTGTATATTCAACACATGACTAAACACGCCTTGGTTCTACACACTCGCCTGCATCACTTTTTATCTTATCACAACGGCTGGTATTGTTTACGTTCGGTTTAACATTGAGTTCAAGCTTCCGTCAGTATTTCAGAGATAACTTCCGGAATAGATTTTCAAAATAAACTTGTATTCCTGATTCTGGCGGAAGTCATTTCAAAATAAAAGCTTAACATACATTTTGCGTGAATAGTTCTGTTTTTTCAATAAAATCAACATTTAAGCTAAATTATACCATTACAACATTGATTTAATTACCAACAACGTGTTTGGAGGAGAAAGAATGCTGAGTTGCATCCAAAGAACACCATACCTACTGTGAAACATGGGGGTGGAAACATCATGCTTTGGGGCTGTTTTTCTGCAAAGGGACCAGGACGACTGATCCATGTAAAGCAGGGGTGCCCAACCAGTCGATCGCGGGGAGATTCCCAGTCGATCACGAGATGTGTCTAAAAATAGAACAACAATATTCTGTTTTATCGTTAATGTCATATAACATAATCTTCCTGTGCCGGAATAATGCATTTGAACGCATCAAAGCTTTGTGATTGGCCGGCGTGACCCCATGTGTCGGGCGTGGCTAGTGGGCAGTGCACTAGTTCGCTGACGTTGTTGTCCGTGTCAACAGGAGTGACAGTCCGCACACACACACACAAGACCGCAGTTATGGCTGAAGCAAAATAGCCCAAAAGATATAATTTGCACTCCGAGTGGGAGGATGATTATTTTTGTATCTATTCCAATTCAATGTCCATCTGTCTCATCTGCAATGCGAGCGTGGCTTTACCGAAGAAGGGTAATTTAGGAGCGGAATTTCAAAACAGTGCACAAACGCTACGAGACGGATTCCCTCCTAATTCTGCCCTGCGCTCCCAAAAGGTGAGGGACCTGAAAGGACAGCTAAATGCACAGCAGTCCATTTTCACCAGGCCCAACAGCAAGAGCAAGGCTGCTACCATAGCATCTTATCGTGTCAGTCACGTTCTTGCGAAACACATGAAGTCTTTCAACGACGGCGAAGTTGTGAAAGAAGCTTTCCTGGAGGCTGCCGACGCGCTTTTGGTGGACAGTAAAAATAACAGTAGCATTTCAACAGGTTTTTGATATAATAAAAACTCAAGTTAGATACCGTTATTAATCAGCTGTAAGTTTTAGTTTGTTTGAACTTATTCATTATAATTATTGTACAAAATTGTATGAGAATGCAAACATTAAGATCTGTTCTGTTTAAATTGATTATAGTGTGGTGCCGGTACAAGGGAGTCGGAGGTGGAGTGTTAAGGATTGAATTCCAGTCTTTATTACCAGTTGACATGACAGGTAATATACACGTCTGCTTGGTAGGAATAACTAGCAGGAATGAACAATCTAATGCTACCGGTGTTTCCCATAACGGGTCCGTGTAGCAACAATAACAATGTGAATGATGTCCTCCAAACAGTGTCACCACACAAGCCCCCCCCAGAATTCACTAATAAACAAAATCCCTGTGGCGGGGGGGAACAACACGCCTGCCCCCACGAGACCTGCGCACCGGGGTCGGCACAGCGACCTCCGCCTGTGCGGCCTCCGTCAGAGCAGGCAACTGAACAGCAGACTCACCCCGCCCAACAGGAATCAAAGCTGGGGGTCGGCCCCGTCTCGGCAACCGAGCCAACACTACTGGCTGATCAATGTCCAAGTGAGCAGCCTTCACCCGGTCAACCGAGACGTGCTCGGCCTTACCGCCCATGTCGACCACCAGGTGCTTGTCCCCTTGTTCCAAAACTCGGAAAGGTCCATCATAAGGGGGTTGCAGGGGGCCTCTGTGCGTGTCGTGGCGTATGAAAACGTGCTCAGCCGAGCGTAGTTCCACGGGAACCCGAGACATAGGCGCACAGTGTCGTGAAGTCGGAACCGGAGCGAAAGCCTCCGCTGCGTCCCGCAGGACCACCCGCTGAGCCGTAGCCGACCAAGGAGTTGTAGCATTAGGGAGGAAATCCCCTGGAACCCTCAACGGCTGACCGTAGACCATCTCTGCCGTAGAGCACTGCAGGTCCTCCTTGGGTGCGGTTCTCAGGCCCAGCATCACCCAAGGCAGCTTGTCGACCCAGTTGCCGTCCGTAAGGCCGGCCTTGAGGGCCGCCTTCATGGAGGCCGTTAGCCTGGGGGTGGTAAGTGGTAGTCCTGTGCAGCTTAACCCCTAAACTGCCCGCTACAGCATTCCAGAGCTCGGACGTGAATTGAGAGCCCCTGTCCGAGGAAATGTCTGACGGGGTGCCAAAACGACACACCCACGTCGCGATGAAGGCCCGGGCAACGTCTGCAGCCGTCGTCGAGACGAGAGGAACCGCCTCCGGCCACCGGGTCGTCCTGTCCACCATGGTGAGGAGGTAGGAAAAACCCTGAGAGGAGGGTAAAGGACCCACCAGGTCGATGTTCACATGATCAAACCTCCTCTCAGGCACTGCAAAACGCTCCAACGGGGCCTTCGTGTGACGGTGCACCTTAGCGCGTTGACAAGCCACACATTCTCTGGCCCACATCCTGACGTCCTTCTTCAGCCCCAGCCAAACGAACTTCCCCGCGACCAAGCGTACGGAAGCTTTGACACCGGGGTGCAGAGAAGAGAATAGCACCCGCGTCGCCGAACACCACACTTTGTAGATCCAACCCCGTGCTCCCCAGCAACAGAGTCTGGACGGCGGGGTCGGCAACTTGGTCCGCCGCCATGTGATTATAATCCAGCCCCAGCTGGACGGCGCCGATAACGACCCTGGAAAGGCAATCTGCGACCAGATTCGACTTCCCGGCCACGTGCTTAATGTCCGTAGTGAACTCTGATATGTAGGACAGCTGCCTCTGCTGACGCACCGACCAAGGCTCCGCCACCTTTGACATGGCGAAAGTGAGCGGCTTGTGGTCGACAAACGCCGTAAACTCCCTGCCTTCCAGCATAAAACGGAAATGTCTCACGGCCAAGTAAAGACCCAGGAGCTCCCGGTCAAAAGCACTGTACTTGCGTTCTCTGGGCGTCAGCTGGCGGCTGAAAAAGGCGAGTGGCTGCCAAGCGCCCTGGACCCACTGCTCGTGCACTGCGCCGACTGCGTAGTCCGATGCGTCCGTGGTGATGGAAATGGGGGCCTCGGAAGAAGGATGTGCCAGCAAAGCCGCCTGAGCCAACGCTGTCTTGACCCCGGCAAACGCTGCGTCCGCTTCCGCTGTCCAGTCGATCGCCTGGACGGGGGTCGTGCCCTTCAACGCCTCATACAGCGGCCGCATGACGTCAGCAGCCCGGGCGATGAAACGGTGGTAGAAAGTCACCATCCCCAGAAACACACACACACACACACACACACACACACACACACACACACACACAGGTCATTTGTTTTACAAGACGGCATGAAATTGCTCCTATTTCGTTAAAATGGTACGAGCAACCTCTCGAGAGCCCTGGCTGTGAGCGGGCGGGGAAAAGCCTGCACAGCTTCCATCTTCGCCGGCAGAGGTGCAGCACCGCCCTTGGTGACGCGGTGCCCGAGGAAATCAATGTCAGATACTCCAAACTGGCACTTTGCAGGATTGATGATTAATCCGTGTTCGCTGAGCCGCGTAAAAAGGGCTCGGAGGTGAGCTAAGTGCTCCTGCACCGTAGCGCTGGCGACGAGTATGTCTTCCAGATAGACAAAAACAAAAGGCAGGTCCCGCAGCACCGAGTCCATCAGGCGCTGGAAGGTCTGAGCAGCGTTTTTGAGTCCAAAAGGCATCCGCAGAAACTCGAAAAGACCAAAAGGGGTTATCACCGCGGTCTTGGGAATGTCCAGGGGGTGCATGGGCACCTGGTGATATCCACGCACCAGGTCCACCTTTGAGAACACCCCCGTGCCGGCCAGATGCGCCGAAAAATCCTGAATGTGCGGCACAGGATAGCGGTCAGGCGTAGTGGCGTCGTTGAGCCGTCGGTAATCCCCGCACGGGCGGAACCCGCCGTTCGGTTTGGGTACGACGTGCAGAGGGGAAGCCCAAGGGCTGTTAGAGCGGCGGACAATGCCCAGGCGCTCCATGGTTGCGAATTCCGCCCTCGCTACAGTCAGCTTAGAAGGGTTCAACCGTCGGGCCCTGGTGTAGACAGGAGGTCCCTCGGTGGTGACGTGGTGCTCCACGCCATGCTTGGTGGAAAGTGCAGAAAAGGTGGGCAGTGACAGGTCTGGAAACTCGGCCAAAAGTCTGAGAAAAGTGTCCGCCCCCGTCAGCGAGCCCGACAGCCCGTTGTATGCTGCGCTGCCCAGTGTGCACACGAGGGAGGAAAATGTCAAAGCATCCACTAAACGTCTGTTCTTAACGTCCACTAAAAGTCCGTGAGCACACAGAAAATCCGCCCCGAGGAGGGGAAAAGAAATGTCAGCTGTCACAAAATCCCACTTGAAACGTTGTCCACCGATGCATAAACACATAGTCCTTATGCCGTACATGCGAATATGGCCGCCGTTCGCCGTCGACAAACGTGGACCGTGCTCACCGCGGGTGACGTCTTCACTCAACGCGGGAACTACGCTCCGTTGTGCGCCCGTGTCACACAGGAAAAGGCTCCCTGAAATACTGTCACTGACGAAAAGGAGCCTGCCCGTGCCGCCGGCGCTCGAGGCCACTAACGAGCGCCGGCCCCTCCATTTCCCGGGGGTTTGTAGCTGCACGGGGCGATGCATTTCCTCGCCATTGTCCCAAACCGTGCGTGGAAAAAGCACTCTCCGGTGTCTCCCTGTCGGCCTGACACAGCCGTGTCAGGCCTCCGCCACTTCTTCATGACAGCCGATGAGCCGCCGAGTGCTGCGGCTAACGGCTCTGCTGCGGGCTGCTGGGCTGCCATGAAGAATCGATCAGCTTCCTCTGCCAAGGCCCGTGGCTCTGCGACCGGAGTGTTGGCCAACGCCGTCTGGACCCGAGGAGGTAAATGGCTCAGCAAAATCTCCGTGAACAATATCCGGGGATCCTCACTCCCGAGCAGGTTTAGCATCTTTTCCATGAGTTGGGATGGCTTGCTGTCCCCAAGGCCTCGAATATCTAGGATTTGGCGGGCCCTCTCCTTAGCCGATATGCCGAATGTTTTTATGAGGAGAGCCTTCACCGCCTCGTACTTGCCATAGGTCGGGGGAGAAGCGATAAAGCCCACCAGCCTGGACGAAGTGGAGTTTCCTAGCGCTGCCACAACGTGGTAATATTTAAACTCCTCGTCGCGGACCTGTCTGCAGGCGAAGTGCGCCTCCACGTGTGCAAACCAGGCCTCCGCGGCGTGCTCCCAGAACTCCGGCAATTTAACAAATGCAGCCGTCATGTTCATAAATTCTCCGGATACTTCGACGGAAAAATCAGGGTCACCAGTGTGGTGCCGGTACAAGGGAGTCGGAGGTGGAGTGTTAAGGATTGAATTCCAGTCTTTATTACCAGTTGACATGACAGGTAATATACACGTCTGCTTGGTAGGAATAACTAGCAGGAATGAACAATCTAATGCTACCGGTGTTTCCCATAACGGGTCCGTGTAGCAACAATAACAATGTGAATGATGTCCTCCAAACCGTGTCACCACAATAGTCTATTATCAATTCAGGTTAAGAAACTAGTGTTGCTTGCATCCTATTTTAAAGGCATTTCTTTTTAGACAAAAAAAGGGTTTGATTCTATTAATTCTTTTTTATTGCACGTTGGCAGCAGATTCCTGTGTAGCTTCAGATCTGAGCTGTCTTATTAGTAAGCCTAATTTAGACTTTTGTAGCAACACTATTTTTATATAATGGCAAAGAAAGGGTTCAGAGTCTTTTCTTTTTGTCCTGTGTCATATGTGGCGGCACTGTTCAATGTTTCTTGAAAACATTACCCACTGTAGTAGTATGTGATGTGTGAATAAACTCAAACTCTGTATCAACAACATTATTGTGTAACTTCAGTTAAATACTTGTATGTGTGTAGATTAGAAAGAGGTAAGATAAAGGATCTGCAGTATTTTATGAAGTATTCATCGTACAAAGGTCAGTTTTATTCAAGTAGAAGGTTGTCCTCATGAGAGCCAGTCTCATCATAGCGTTCCATGGTTTTTGCGACTGCACTTGAGGATACATTCAAAGTTCTTGACATTTTCCGGATCGACTGGCCTTCATTTCTTAAAGTGATGATGACGGTCACTTCTCTTCTCACAGACATAGAAGTTCCACTTAGCAAAGCGGAGGCTAAAACATTCATACAGAAATATGCACAAACAACAAAAACATTGGGACCTCAGTGATACAGGAAGACATCTTTATAACATTCAAAGGTATGTGGGGGATGGAAGGAAGGTGGGGTTTAAAAGAAGGGAGGAAAATGTCATTTCTCGGATGAGAATAGGTCATACAGGTCTCAATCATACTTTAAGTATAATAGGAAAGCATCCAACCGGAAAGTGTACACACTGTAGCCAGCCAGAAACTGTTGAGCATGTTTTACTGCTTTGCAGGAAATATAGTACTCAGAGAAATGTGCTTTTCCAGACACTGAAGAAAGCAATATTCCATGACTATCAGGGCTGTTAGGGAAAACATCAGGCAATATGTATTGTGAGATTATTACGTTTCTAAGAGAAAATTATACATTTAAAATCATTTTGTTTATTGTTTCCTCTCTTGTTCACACTCCAGTCCAGTTGGTGGCGGTAATGCGCCTACAAGTTGGTTTGCCAACCGCCAATAAACACCAAAGAAGAAGAATAAGAAAAACTGAGAGAAGAATAAGAAGAAGAACCTGGATCCACGTAGCGTCTCGTCGCTACGGTTCTCTCTCTCTGTGTGTTCCTGAGAAAGTGTGTGTGAGCTCCAGCACTACTGATCCATCATCTGTGTGTCTGGATAAACCTCTGAATGGACTCTGTGCTCTTTTTTCTGGAACGTTTACCTCGGACTATATGAGCTAGCTTAGCATGCTAGCTGGAAACACGTTAGCAACACTAGTCGGATTGAGAGTTTGATGGAGAGAGAAACGGTGTGTTTAACGGAGTCTGCAGGAAAAGGTGATCTAGGAAACATGAGTAAAGTCCAAATGCTGCTGTCGTTGAAGAAGCAGCGACTCACTGCTGCTAATGAAGAGATGTTTGCTCTGTTTGAACAAACAATAGCAGCGCTCGAGGAGGAGCTGTTTCTTTCCAAAGAGGAGAACAAGAGACTCCAGAAACTACTGGACGCTGTTTTACAGCCTCAGCTTCGGATACACAGAGCAGGTCTGTTCCCTTTACCCTTAATTAACACTTTACACTCTTCAGTAGCACTTTATTATCACATTAATAACACTTTAGACCCTTTATCAGCACTTGCTGCAGGTAGTATATATCCTGAAGTAAAAGTACAAACACCACACTGTGAAAATACTCCATTACAAGTTAAAGTACTGCATTCATATCTTATTTAAGTAAAAGTATGTAAGTATTATGAGACACATGTACTTTATTATAATAATTAAGATGTATTACGGAAGAGCAAACCTACCAAAATAAATATATTTATAAAAATACATACATTGAATAATATGCCATTTAATGTACTGATTTAAATATGACCCATGCATGTGGGCACTAGTTGGTTAAATGTGACATACATTGATACTTTAGTTTTAATGTGCTTCTTTATTCACCTTTTCTTTTTAAATGTGTAAAAGCAAATAAAAACAAATACTTTCGATTAATTCAAATTGCGGGAGAATAATTCATAAAGAAATCAATGAATAAATATTAGGGATGCTCCGATCGATATCGGCCGATACTCACTCTCTACCGATCGATCGGGCTCTCTAAAAATGCCGACCGCGAGAGCCGATCGCATGACGTAAAATGATGACAAATACATGACACTTTTCTCTGTGCGCGGCAAAACAAGCTCACCAAAATGGCTTCAATGATGGCCGTTGAGCGGAGTGAAACACACACTAAGAGTTAGACCTAACACACTTAGCTATTTTATCTACCTCTGGATCAAGCTAAACTAGTCATAAATATGTTTATTCTTCACTGTCGTGCACGCACATGACCAATGAGGGCACGAGATACGTTTGTGCACAGATGGAAGGCTGACCGGCAGGTAGGCCATCCAGTTATTTTAGCCAGGCCGGCTCAGATGATTGGTCGTGATTGCTGGCTACTGCAGAATGCTGTGGTAGCCATGCTGGTTAACCTCTTAAGCCCTGAGCCTGTTTTTCAGGTTTCAGGCTCGAAAATGCCACTTACACAACAAATGATATATCTTCACTTCTACAAGGGGTAAATTAATAATTATTCTTCTCAAAGCAAGGATACATCTGTGAGTTGGATGTAGATGTGTCAGAATCAATAAATATGTTTTTATTTTAAAGTAAATTCAGATGGAACATGGTAAAAACATGTAAATTCTAATGTCCGCCTAAAAAAAAACCTTTACTTATAGTGAAAACCACCCTTGAATGATCGGTTAGTAGACTAAAAGCTTTAGGAATCCAAACTATAACATATAATAAGTACCCTGTATTAAGATTGATGCAAAACAAGTGAAATTTTACCTTTTTTAGAGAGATTTAGAAATATAAAGTCCAGGCGGACTCACCTCTGGGTAATTTGGGAACCATCGGTTTGACCTTTTTCACTGTTAAAATCATTTTATTACTTTGAATTTTCACTATAGGTATTCATTCCATCCAAATACAACTGTTGTAAAAAAAAATTGTTTTAAAAACATACAAAATTAAGTTTGACTCCAACTGGAGTGGGGGGGGAGGGGGCGACAAGGATCGTCGGTAACATATCTGCATCGCTGTCAACATTAGTCACAATTTCCATTGCCTGTAAAGTACTAAGCATCTCTTTCCTGTGAGCCATTATTTGACAAAAGTCAAAGTACAGAAAAAGTCCTGAACGCAAATATTGTAATCTGCTCTGGTATCCGCTGTCCGCTCTGTGCTCTGTGCTCTGTGCTCCGTGCGCTCTGGGTCCTGCTGCAATTCCTGCTTCCTTTCACGTAGTAAACAATAAGTGAAGTCTCTGCGTAATGTTGTTACGCTGGCTGGCATTCTTTATACTTTGCGCAGGACCATATCTCTGGAACCCATTGGTCGATTTGTGTGATTTACACCTTTTTCTTAACCATCAGATGCAATAGAATCGAGGGGCAGTTCCCAAATCCACGTAAATATTACCATAGCGGACATAATAGAGAAGCAAACGAAGCATATCTGAAAGTGCAAGCCTGGACTGCAAAACTTTATACCCAGTATATTGCCATAAATATGATGATGGATTATCAGTAAAAAAATCTACGTGACACAAAGACATTGGATTAACCTTGAGCGGCGTTTTTATTCCGGTGAACACAACTTTTGATCACAAATCAAAAAAGGTAAGACGGAGTTATTGTAATATTTTTGAAACCAGATGTTGTTTACTTTCTCTTTTCTGGCTGATAGCTCCGCAATTCGGGGTCGTACAGTGATGACATTACATGTCTGGAATCTGTGGAGTCTCAGCTTTAAATCGTATATCTTGTTTGTGCAGTTAAGATAGTAATAAGGGCATTTCTACCATGAGTTCTGTGTAAAAGTGCGTTAGCATTAGTTAGCATTTTGCTAGCTCAATGTTAATTCAAAGGCTTGGTATTACTCTTGTTTTTTTTTAGCTATAAATGGTTCATATTCTCAGTTAGCGGAGTTTCTTACCTTTTTAAAAGGGTATGGAACATTAATAGTTTCATAAATGTTAAGAAGCCCTGAGACATAGTCTCGAAAAAAAACTGTGGGAGGGGTCCACTGGTGGGACCTTCGGGCTTAAGAGGTTAAGGGTGCCTTGAACTCTGAATAAATCACCAACAGTGTCACCCCCTCCTCCATGCTTCACGGTGGGAACCACTCATTCAGAAACCATCCGCTCATCTTCTCTGCGTCTCACAAAGACACGGAGGTTGGAACCAAAAATGTCTCATTTGGACCCATCAGACCAAAGTACAGATTTCCACTGTCTAATGTCCAATCCTTGTGTTTCTTGGCCCAAACAATTCTCTTCTTCATGTTGTTCATCCTCAGTAGTGGATCTTTGCAGCAATTGGACCTCGAAGGCCTGATTCACGCAGTCTCCTCTGAACAGTGGATGTTGAGATTGTCTGCTACTTGAGCTCTGTGGTAATTTATGTGGGGGGGGGGGTCCTCATGAGAGCCAGTCTCATCATAGCGTTTCATGGTTTTTGCGACTGCACTTGAGGATACATTCATACTTCTTGACATTTTCCGGATCGACTGGCCTTCATTTCTTAAAGTGATGATGAACGGTGGCTTCTCTTCACTGAGTTCAGTGGTTCTTGCTATAATATGGATTACAACAGCAGTCAAATAGGGCTTTCCACTGTGCACTAACCCTACCTCTGCACACACAACACAACTGATGGTCTCAAACACATTCAGAAGGCAAGTCATTCCACACATTGACTCTTGAAAAGGCGCACGTGTTAATAGAAAACCATTCCAGGTGACGACCTCATGAAGCTGACTGAGAGAAGCCACGAGTGTGCAAAGCTGTCATCAAGGCAAAAGGGGTTACTTTGAAGAATCTAAAAATAAAAATCATTTTCTTGATTTTTTTTAACACTTTTTTGTGAACTAGATAATTCCATATGTGTTCTTTCATAGTTGTGATGTCTTCAGTGTTAATCATCAAAGTAGAAACAAATTAAAATAAACAAAAACCATTGAATGAGAAGGTGTTCAAACTTTTGACTGCACTGTAAAAAAAAACGTCATTTTCTGGCGACGGGGGCGCCAGAAAATGTCCGTTAAAAAAAGGAAAAAAACTGTAAAATAAAATACGGAGATAACATGTAAAAAAACAGTAACTTACCTTACCACAAGTAGCCTCTATTACTGTAATTTTAAATGAAATATTTTTCTTTTAACATATATTATTTGTTAGAATAGTCATAAACCTCTAGAAAACAGAATAATTATCTTTTAAAAATGATAAAGAAAAGCTAAAATAGAGAAAATTACTTTTATTAGAAAAAAGTACCGTATATCTAAGACCATTTACAAGTAAAACACAAAGAAAAGAACGTCATTTTACTTTGCAAAAGCGTTAGTTTACATTAACTATCACATTTTTTGCCAAGAAAGATCTGTAATTTTACAAGAAATGTTTTTGTAATTCCATTAAATCTTTTTCTTTTAACATATATTAATTGTTAGAATAGATAAATGATAAAAAAGACAGAAGATTACTGTTGTCATTTTAAAAAATACCGTAAATTCAAGATTCAAGGCTTTATTGTCATTTGTACATTATCTTCAGTGTAGACATGGCAATGAAAAACTGAAGTCACATGCTCCTCCAACAGTGCAACATATATATATATATATATATAGAACAGATCAGATAAAATAGTGCAAGTAAATACAAATACAATAGAATAGAAATAGTGCAAGAAGAGTCTATATGCAAGTAAACGGAATATGATTGCACTGCCGTTTGGGCTTTTAGGGAGGAGCCAAAGCACACCACTGCAAAGGAAAGGGGTACGCTGAATTTACAACCCAAGACAAAACGAGAGCATAATGTGAAACAGAATGCAGCACAATAATCTTTTTATCTTGATTATCTTGAATTGTCAGGAGCACTTATCGTGTGTCAGAAATGTGCACAATCTTCTACTCTGTGGTTTAAGATGGAATGACTTAATAATCACAATTCAAGTCTTACCTCTGCAAGAACTCCAGGGTAGCTCCCAGTTCTGAGCGGTAACTGATGTTGACGCAGTAATATGCTGCAAACATCAGCATCAGGGCGTCGACAGCATTCAGGACACTGCCACTGACGATGGTCTGGTCCTCTGCTATCATGTAGTGTCCAGCTGTCAGGGGAGAACTCCCTTAAGGTACACAAAGGAAAAAGTCACAAAACATTTATAAATCCAAAAAATATTTAGTGCAGATTGTTGTTGTTTTTTACTGGTGATCATATGGCCAATTGTATTTTTAGGAATGATCAGCTCCTGCAGCTTTCTTTTCTTTCTTAAGTGTTTCCTAATGTTAACAGTGTAGAAAATGTCACATCATAAAGGGATAGTTTGGGTGTTTTAAAGTGGGGTTTTATAAAAGGTACAGTACTTATCTATAGTCAGTGTATTACCTAGAGTAGATGATGGCCGGCAGGGGCGGACTGGGAAACGGTGGGCCTCTGTCGCCTGTCAGCGCAACTTCAATGATGCCGTTTAAAAACAGCGAACCGACCCGGCCGTTCGGTGATTCTACAGATGGCCAGTCCGCCCCTACCGGTACCGAAGTGGGCCAAACGGCCCATCGGGATTCGTCCCGAACGTCCCGATGGCCAGTCCGCCACTGATGGCCGGTATGCCCCGAGTTTGGAGATGCAGACAGGAGCAACCACCTGGAAGCAAAGCAATGTACTGCTCTGGACAGGGTCAGCAGAAAACATATTTTAGCCACCTCTTGATGATTTCCATATCCTTTCACTGTTTGCATAGCAATACCACATAGAACATTGAGAATTGATAAAACTTGTAATATGGCAAGAAATCTTACTTGAGGATCTCTGGCTGCTGTTTATTCTTGGTAGGTTGCAATTACTGGTACTGCAGCTAACAGCTGAGGGGAGAAAAGAGACACAGGTTTGCACATGCTTGAGCATAAATAACTTAAATAACACAGCAGCAGCTTTAAAGAGCCGCTTGCAGGTTAGAGACACCAGTAAATAAATGTGTAGGAAAATGATGAATACACTAGATTTTCCAAAAAATATACAGAAATGTACACTACAGTGACATCTACAAGACATTTTCACTTCCGCATAAAAAAGCCTCCGCACGTGACCTCCCGCGTGTGACGTAACATGGGGGAGAGCGGCCGGTCTAACATATGAATAAACATGGATAACAATGCTAGTTTTGACACGAAAAAAATCGATTATAAAACTAAGGATTGAGCTAACATTAGGAGTTAGTGACAATGTATGCTAGTTAGCTAGCTAAACTATTTATTAAATAATATTGCGAAAAAGTAACTCTGAAACATTCACTGCCCATCACGCTCAGCCACATCTTGCGCATCATTAAAAAATATCATTACTGCACGTAATGATGGCATAGAGCAGCTCACTTTCAAAGCATGGTAGCTAGCTGCTACTGTAGCTAGCTAGCTGCTACCTAGCTATGGTAACATTAGCTAACATTACTTTGTTTTCGGTCGTTAAACAACATGTATACCATAGCTAGGACTTTGAGGTTTGCAATGTTTTAAGACTTGAGTGTTTTGAATCCGTTGATGAATAGTTTTTACCGTTACCTCTCAAAGTGCTGCTTCCTCTCCTCTGGGCGCGCCACGTGCCGTGCCCTTCACCTCCTGCATGCTAACTGCGTGGTCTCTGTAGTGTCAGTGGCTTTGCGCATGCGCTCTGTCTGCCTCAGCGCATGATGGGTGCGTGCAGCAAAAGTCTCGTCTCTGATTGGCTGCAAATCGATTGCCCTGAAAATCCTTTGATGAACATCCAATCCTTGTATTATTTTAAGAATTTCTAACACCACACCATAAAGATTAATTTAAAAGTAAAAAAATGGGGTGCAAACTATTTACATTGCAATTATAATTGTTTAATTCTTTGGATGTTATTTTCTTAATTTACAAAATGACAATGTAACTAGTGGATAAATAATAAAACAAACACTGAAGACACAAGCAACATATGTTATAAGACTTCTTTATTGTCCGTTTATTCTTTTTAAATTGAGAATAGAGAACACTGATAACTAATGTTGGTGCACATTTATATAAGTTTGATTATGATCAGGAATCTCCCATCTGTACTTTGCAGTCCTGTCCCAAGTACAAGTTAAGTAGGTATTAATCAACGTGTACATATAGTTTACTATCATTTGTAGTCATGCATAGTACTGCCTTCCTGATTGCTTCATTTTTGAGAAACCTATTCTGCACCTTTTTTAAGAGAGTCCAATACCCTATGTGACTGTTCAGTCTCATAAAACATGCTCAATTTACTTTTTGAAAACACAAGCTCACAATAAAGTCAGATGGGAGACATACAGAAGCAAAGTGTGATAGACAAAGATGCATTCCTATATTAAACAAACAGAAAGGAAAACGTTGTTGTTCCACGAGGCAGTTGTAGCCATAGCAAATGGATTAACCTTCAACCTTCAACTACCTGCTGCCTGAAATCCCTGTGACATCACTGTAGATTGTTGTAAGCAACTAGCTGTGTGGGACATTATCACAATACATATTTAAGTTAATTGACTTGGATTGTAAAGGTCTTTCGCTGTAGTTACTAGCTTTGTCAACATGCGTTGGTGAAGGCCTATTCTTTCAATATGATGGATATTATTAGATGTCTACAAGGACAACATAGGTTGTTTGTTTTACTGTAATTGCAATGCTAATACCAATTTAGCATAGTGGTAGCACTAACTGCTAACAAGGTGTTGATATTCAGAGTCTGGCTGTTAGTGCTTGCTAGCATGTTATGCTATGGGCTTGATTATACATGCTAGTGTGATAAGGCCTATGGAAGATGCTAATGTTGTTTAACTTCTAGATCCTTTCATTTTTCACTTACAGTGAAACTCAATATGTTTTTTGCATACTCTCTGCCAATCACTCTGTTTTAAGTCACACATTTTAGAACATTGATACATTTCTAAAAGCTACTTTCCTAACAAACTTGGTGGAGTAGTTGTAGCAATCGCTACGAGAATGCACTCTGTGTTAGCTGCACAAGGCACTTTGCGGTAGCTTCACGTCTGATGATCTGAAAAGCTAAATGATGTCATAAATGTACACAGCTTTTTCTTGTGTTGAAAGAGATCAGCAGGTCAATGTTACTTGGGTTGTGAATGCACCGAACACCAAAACTGCTCCCTGGCGCCGGCTATCTGGTAGCCTCTCTGCGATCCCGTCTCCTATCCGCATGTGGTTGTGTTTGTGCATGTATATGCTCTGTGTGTTTGTGCATGTTAGTGCTGTAGCGACACGTCCACTTCAAAATATCGTCGACGACATCATTTCCTCGTCGACGCATCGCCACACACACGTGGGTCACCCAAAAAAACAAGCAGTTCGCAATCACACTTTAAACACTATGGAGACTGAAACGGCTACCACCTCCTCCTCACAGGATTGTGCACGAAGCCCTGCAAAAAGCCCCCAAACTAAAACTTTATCGTTTACTTTCTCCGTCTTTATATGTAGATATTACTTTTCTCCGTTAATCTCCGTCACGTTGTGTCCATAGCAGCAACAACTTCCTGTCAACAGCGCTACCTCTCCTTCAAAATAAAAGCATATTCATAAATAGGAAGCCAAGCCAAATTACACTTAAGACATATACAACTGTAACTAAAGTAACAAACACAATGCGATATCCTTTTCAATTTCAAAGAACACAAATTGGGTTAATATCTATAAAACAACAATACTGTAGAATAACTAAATGAATGCCGTGAATACACCAAAAATACACGTGTTAAAGCGGTTTGTGCGGGTCGAATATTCGCTGCTGATTACTACCGAAAAATGATATTCGGGACAGCCCTAGTGTGTTGTGCAGCTTGAGTTCTGTGCACTTTGGTAGTGCTAACTATCTTATAGCTCTCCGTGCGGTTTGTTCATCCTTGGTTGGTTAGTAGTTAATGTTAAGCTACCTAGCTAGCGGCGCCAGTTGTGTGTTAGTTAACGTTTGTCAGCATGTAATGTTGGCTGGAATGGTAGCTAGTTTACGTCTGCAGAACACCGCTATCTAGCCGCTACTAACCCGGAACGAACAAAGTGCACAGAGAGCTAACTCATGTTATGGTCGTTTACGAATCAAACATAACATTAGACTAACGTTAGTCAGCTTATAGTATCAGTCAACTAACGGAGCCAAGCAATGTCCAGGCCAGGGCTGCACGTAAGCTGGTGCGCAGTTGTCATGAATGAAGTAATGTTTTTTGGTATTTATTTGAGATGTTTTTTATAAATCAAACAACAGAAAAATAATCGTTAGATTAATCGATAAAATAATCGCCCGATTAATCGTTTTCAAAATAATCGTTTCCCCCCAGCACTAGTGCATGTACAGTATATCCTCCCTGTGTGTGTAATGTGTTTAAACACAACAGGGTGGGGGAAGACATTTCTGAACTGCAAACTTTTGAACTAACTTGATGGCGTATGATCTGTCGCCATGGCAACGGCATTTGATGATACCCCATAATATGCTTAGATGCGTTGATGGCTGCATCGTTACCAAACCTGTGAAGTTCTGGGCTGTTTGGAGTATATTCACTGAAGTTATGAGAAAACCGTGTTTGAAGGCGAGCAATGTGTTGCCATGGCAACAGCATTTGAAGAAATCTCAAAACTGTCCCGAAGATGTCTTCACGGCTGGACTGTTAAAGTCTGCTGCTCTGAGCATGTCAGTTGGAGCGATGACATCATCGTGTTCCATTACACGAGGCGTCCAGAGATCAAAGGTTTCCATTGTTCTGGATGAGAGATAAACCTCTTACATGTGAACGTTTTGTTGAAGAACCGTAACAGATATCTGTGAAATGTCAAGGAAGTTGAGTATCTGAAGTGTAATTTTTGTGTAGTTTCGGGTTAATAATTAGGGATGTCCCGATCACCTTTTTTTGCTCCCGATCCGATTCCGATCATTTGATTTTTGACAATTTGCCGATACCGATTTTTCCCGATCCGATCTTTATGCAATGCATTAAGAGAAAAAAAAGGAAAAAAGCATTCAAGTTGTCCCTTAAGGTTATTTTTTTATTTAAATGACAGTACCCAACTACCCATTCTATCCAACATGGATATAGCTTCTTTTTTTCACAGCAGCATTGGATCAGTTCAGTTGTGCAGCATTGGATCAAAACAAAATAAAGCTTATCAGTGCTCGTTAGCTCACTGCTACTATTAGACACTGCGCCCACTCTGTTGCCAGATCTGAGAGAAATAAGCAACCAGGTCTATGAAAACAAGCCCCAAAGAAGCAACACATACATGATGTTGTGTAATTTGAAACCAAAACTAAGGCCTCAGGATGACTTTAAGACTTGAACATGGTCATTTTAGTTTTGTAACATTACATAAAAAAAAAAAAATAAGAAAATAAAAAAAGAAAATTCCGATCCCCGATTTTTTTCTTCCGATCTTTTGAAAATCACGTGATCGGCTCCGATCCCCGATCACGTGATCGGATCGGGACACCTCTATTAATAATGTGGCCTTTTTGGCAGTTTAACTAAAGGAGTGCGGCTGCTGCTGTGAGGAAATATCAGCCTGAAATTACAATGGGGTTTAATGGAGGCATATTGAATGTTTTTGTCACGTCATGCCCTCAAGAGGCATTTTGTTTAATTATTCTTTGCTTAATTATTTGTCATTTTTCAAGCTACGAGATGTTTTCCTACGTTTCTCATGAAAAATTATGTCTCAGGAATGTAGGGTTTGGGAATTATGGCAGTTTAAAAGAAATATATGAAGGCATATTTCAAGATTTCCTCCACTCTAGCTGTGACATCACGCACTCTAGTTAATGTTAAAATCTGAAGAAAGCCTCTGTACCAAGGTCTGAACAATGTTTAATATCTCTAAAAGTAAGAATCAGATTTAAAAGTTGTTTTAGACGAATAATGTCAGAAAGATGTGTAACATTTTAAAGTTGGAATGAGGTTTCGGAGTGAAAGTATGAATGAACAGTTAGCAGTTGAAGTCGCATGAAGATTTGTTGAAGTCTGAATATTCCTCCATTGACTTCAATGTTAAAAATGTGATGAATTATGGGATGTATCTCTGGAATTATGAAAGTTATGAATGAAAGTAGCCATCTATTCCCGACTGAGCTGAACGTTTTGATGTTTGAACGGAGTTTCTGCGATATTCAATGCAGGAGGAGAAGAGGGCCAAAGTTCCGGGGGTATAATAATAATACATTTTTTGTATAAGAAGAACTGTTAACAGCATTCCCACTAAATTAAACACTGACAGGGAACATTTTACTGCACCGTCATTACTGTTACATAGGAAGGTGCCGTCAAATGTTCTGTTAATACTTGCATACTTTTACTTAAATAAGATTTGAATGCATGATTTTAATTTGCAACAGAGTATTTTCATTCTATACTGTAGGCATAGTGTATCTGTGAACAATCCCAAATACAATTCATTGTTTACATTGCGGCTAGTGCTACGCCAGAAGAAAAAAAACCTTTTTCATTTTTAACTGGAAGTGGAAAGGGGCTGGGCTACATGAGGTGACTTGAGCCAACACAAATACACAATAGGTGGGACTAAGAAAGATAATGTGAAAAAAAAAATATATATATAGAAATTTGTATTCATTGGGATAAACCCCTTGTGATGCACCATCTCGTTTTCAAGGGGGTCCCGACAATAGCAACGACTTACAGACAAACATAAACAAAAAGACAAAATACAAAACATGACACACAAGACAAACCACATACAGTCTGTTAAGTAAAAATCAAGCAATGCACACAATCATTACAATTTGAGACAGTCGAGCAAATCAGTTTCATCAATATCAGTTTCATCAAGTACAGACCAGTTGAAAGTGAGATGATAATGCATGTTTAAACATACCCAATGATGCAAGAGATCTAATGGCAGCAGGTAAAGTATTCCAGTCTGTTGGGGCTTTGAAAATGAACGCTCTTCTGCCAATCAATTTTTTTGCAATATAAAAACAAAGGCATTAATTAGGGCTGCAAAATGTCCCCCATTGTAATGGTGATGAGATTTTTAAAAGCTAATACTTAACAGTTTGTTCTGACTGTGTGTTTCCTGTTTCCTGCAGACGTCCAGCAGCTGGTGGTGGTTAAAGAAGAGCGTCTCCCTGACCAGCAGGAGTGGAGCACCAGTCTGGACCAGGAGGACCCAGAGCCCCCCCCACACATTAAGCAGGAACAGGAGAGAGAGCAGCTTCAGGAGCTGGAGGAGGCTGATATCACCAAGTCCACTTTCACTCCTGACCCTTCTGAACCTGACACTGAAGACTCTTCTGAACCTGACACTGAAGACTCTTCTGAACCTGACACTGAAGACAGTGCTGATTGGAAAGAGACCAGAGAACCTGCATCAGGCTCAAACTCATTAAAAAATAGACATGAATCTGTCAGTGATCCACAACGTAGCTGCTCAGTCTGTAAGAAAGCTTTTACACATATTGGAGATTTAAATAGACACATGAGAATCCACACAGGAGAGAAACCATTCAGCTGTACAGTCTGTAAGAAAGCTTTTACACGTAGTGGACATATAAAGGCACACATGAGAATCCACACAGGAGAGAAACCATTCAGCTGTACAGTCTGTAAGAAAGCTTTTTCACAGAGTGGAAGTTTAAAGAGCCACATGAGAGGCCACACAGGAGAGAAACCATTGACCTGTACAGTCTGTAAGAAAGCTTTTTCACAGAGTGGACATTTAAAGAGACACATGAGAATCCACACAGGAGAGAAAC
>CALSBZ010042014.1:0-20174 GCA_943591055.1 Gobionotothen gibberifrons | reverse complement strand
CTAACGAGGCTAGCTATACATGCTCGGCAAACACATTGTTTTCATGCCAGCTACAAGGAATGACCGAACGTAGTCCGCTGTATAAGATTGCAATTGTAAACACGTTATTGCTAGCCTAATATGAACCACTAGCTTTTGTTCATAGTGGTTTTATTACACTACATTAGTTGCCTTTTCTCCGAGCTAACGTTCATATGCTACCAAGGTAAACAAGAAAGCTAGGTTAGCATATTAGCTGGCAATATCTAACGGTGTTGATACACACTCCTACCACAACTACTACTAACAAATCTAAAACAACTAAGTTTCTATTATATAATATTTTGTGATTTGCATTTGATTTCATCCAGCCAGATCAGGAAACTCCTGGCGTATCTGGCGGACAGTATGATCAAGACGGCATGACCACTCTGATGCCTCAGCCCCGGCTGTAGCTTGCAAGATGGCGGGGAGGAATGGATGATATACCGTGTATATATGTATATTTATGTTCATGTTGTACATTTCTAAAATAAAGTTTGATAGAAAATACTTAGTAGCCTTTCTTCCCTGAAGTATTTGCTCCTATAACATATCATTCATATATAGCAAACCATGATTTGATTTTTCATCAAACAAAGTAGTAGTTTATTACAGGTAAAAATAACGTACTCTTCTTCCGTTCTACGCCCCAAATGTCTATACTCGAATCTGTACATGTTATGGGGTGTGTAAGGTGTATATATTGGCATATCATGGTGTGTGCTACCGTTGGTGTTTTCAGCTAGCTAGCAGCTAACTGTCAGCTAAGCCACCTTTCGGAGCGGAGCCTCTCTGGTGGTTGACTAATCAGAACAGAGGGGCCGAGCTGACCAATCGGAGCACACTGGGCTCACACGGAGGGGGGGGGGAGAGCTGCAGCGAGCCGTTTAGTGGAGAAAGTGAATACACACACTTTACAGAGATGCTGTATGCGAAACCAATGTGAGTTTGGAAAATTGCACAGTATTTTTCTATTTTAGTATACCTCAACAATGGAATTATGATCAGTGGAAATGGCCATGACACCTCACCTTTAAACAACGGGTGAAACGTTAATGTAGAAATGGCAGAGACCATGTTTATTTCAGTAACAATGCCAAAAAGATGAATGAAGACGTTAATCGTTAATATTACTAGCTTTTACGTTCTTTCAGCCGGCTAGCTAAGCTAAGCTAACACGTCAAGGCAACTGTAATGTCTAGCTTCTACGTTCTTTCAGCCAGTTAGCTAAACTAAGCTAAGCTAAGCTAAGCTAATAGGTCAATGCATGGGTGTAGGAAGCATCCTGAATGTGGGGGGGACATTTTTAACGGAGGGTGTGGGGGTCCTCCCCCCAAAAAAATAAAAATATTTTTCCTGTATTCTGGTGCATTTTAACAGGTGGTTTGATACTTTTATGTGGCTATACTAGCATGAGGAAAATGATGGGTACATTTTGTAATTTCATCCAGTAGTAAAGAAAGGAAACATATTTGATTATTAATTCAGAGCCGTCTTTGAATTAATAAAAAGCAGTTTAAATGCCCATTATTTGTACATTTATATACAACAATAAATATTTGTGAGTGCATTGAGAGATATTGTTGTGGAGAGTCATTTATATATAAAACGCAAAATACATTTGTGAATCCTTCTGTGAGCATAAAAGTTAAAGAACTCAGAAAATAATCTCTTATCAAACTGAGGCTCCAGTAAAACACACTGACTGCGTCTCTACATGGATCAACAGTTCTGAGCTGTCCAACTATGGCAACACTCCTAGAACATGCACGCGCTATGTGAGAATCTGCCTTGGTACAAAGTAGCAGTGAAAACATGGCACGGAGTTTCATTGATTTGGGCATTCTCTCAATAAGCAAGTGGAATGGATTTGATAGTGAAGCACTGACACAGCGCTCTACAGAATGCGGCGAGTGGATAGACCGACTCACAGACTTTCCACATGGTAAAAGTGGGGGGGTCTAAACTAATCATTTGAAAAAGTGGGGGGGACTTGTCCCACCCTCATATAATGGCTGCGAGGCCCATGGGTCAATGGCGTTGTACCGACCCGGCTGCGCACACTTGACTCGGTAATGTCACAGCCAGCAGAGCAGATACTGTTCTGCTCGGTTAACTCATGTCATTTTAAACGTCCAAGTAAACAAAATAAATAATTTGATTCTAGTGGAAGTTACGTAATTCAAGTTTCTCTATCCCACAGTTAAGGTTAGACTAGCAACATTTAGTTATTTAGTATTTCATCGTAATCTACTCAATTTACTTACCACTGTTTTTTTCTCTCATCTTCATCTTTTTTCTTCTTCCTTTTTTCTTCTTCCAGATAGATAATGTCTCTTCATTTTTCAGTACCTTTCCTTGTCATCAGGATTATTTTGTAAACAATCATGCACGCGATTTGCGACACTGACCGGAGCCTGGATAAGGTGGGGCCCCATTAGGGAGGTCTCCTACTGTCTGTCATTGCAAACGTTGCGCATTGCTCCACTCACTCAGTTCATCTACAATAATGGGGCCCCCACTATTGTAGATTAACTGAATTTGATGAAGGCTTATGGCAATGTATGATGTCTGTTTAATTGTATTTGTTGTATAATTTGTTGTTCTGAATTTTGCATATATATAAAAAAACGCCACTGATGTCGTTTTAAAGATGTGTCGCCCCTCGGGGGCCCCCTACTGGTCTGGGGCCTCAAGCAATTGCCTGCCTTGCCTGTCCGCAAGCGGCGGCCCTGCTTACAGCCAATCAGCTCTGAATTATGTGAGATGACGTATGGTGGGGATGGCAGCTCTATGCCCCTATGGTCATTATTTTTTTGCCACACACATTAAATAGGACAATACTCTGAGCATGCGCAGTGTAGTTTTTACAGTCACCATTGACAGTGAGAGGGAGGGGCATGATCGGGTTTTGTCCCACATGGCTCTAAACACTCAATAGGCACACACTGTAGACACTAATTAGAAGAACACAGACTAAAACAGCAATGTACAGACGAATCAGATGATTATACATGATCTTAAAATATATTTTATATATATATATTTTTTTTTTTTGCATTTTGTTGTAATCATTATTTTTAATAATTTTTGCTGACACTAGGTGGGGCTGTACCTGCCCCTACTGACCAGTCGCCACTGACGGTACGATATTTATCGCGATATTGCAGGTCTCCCTTGAAAAAGAGTTCAATGATCTCAATGGGATAATCTGTATAAATAAAGGCTTGAAATGAAATGAAATTGAAAAAGAAAATGTTTACTTACATTTTTTTTCATTTATTAAATAATAAATCTGATTTGTACAGCATTTTAGTAGGATAGTAGTATTTTAAAGTGTCAACAATATAATAATCAGACCCTGCAATAGAATAAATCAAATTTCACTTTAGTTTTTCAAGTAACTCAACTCTAACTCACTCACTCAGCATCATCAAGGTTATCTTTTAGAAGCATGTCCACATTTCCAGGTAGAAGCTGGGATGTTTGGGCGTTTACAATATCCCCTGCTGTGGAAAAAACTCCCTTGCTTGGTACTGATGTTGCTTGGACAGAGAGATATGCTTTGGCCATGGGTGACAGCAGTGGGTAAATCTGTGCATTGTCTCTCCACCACTTCAAAAACAATACCGTTTTTGCCAAGAAGGTGAGGCTTATTGACAGGGCGAGATATAAACATACTGTTGGTACTTGTCAATGTCTCTAGGTATGTACATGTAGGTAGCCCTGTACATACGATGTCCTTTTGTGTTATCTGTTGTTTTATGTTCATGTTGTAACCTACTTGCTGCCATGTTGGACAGGTCTCCCTTGAAAAAGAGATCGATGATCTCAATGGGACCACCTGGTTGAACAAAGGTTATTTAAAAAAAATCGCGGTAGATTTAGTCAGTCTCACGACGGTATTGAGACGTTTATTTACCGCGATATCGCTACATCCCTAATGTCTACACATTGAAGCTAGTTTGTGTGCAAGTTTGAACCATAGGATGTCCACACAGTCTGAAAGCCATTCAGATCGACTGTAGGATTATATATTTGTGTCATATAAATGTTTTCCTATTTTTGAAAACATGCTCATTTGATGTCATGCTCCATTTCCATTTTCAGATATCAAAAACGAAAACAAAATGGTCATATAAAAAAAAAATCAAGATCTGACAAAGAAGCAACATGAAAGGAAGAAAAAACAGTGGAGGAAAAACTCTGAACAATATTACAAAAGAAAGAAACAGCTAAGCGCTGTATTGGATATAACACCACCCATTGAGGAAGAGGATGAACAACATCATCAACCAGCAATCAATCAGCAAGTCAATGCCCCTGAAACAAACTCATCTGCAAAAATAAAGAAGAGAAACCTATCAAGAGACACACGGTCCGATGATGTCAACACCAAAGAAATTGCACAAAAATAGGAGCAAAAGAAATAAAACCCTTTCGAGATTGAGGTCAAAGTTTTGTCACACGGAACAAAAAGTTCTGGAGAGGACCAATGAGATGGTCAATCTCAGGAAAAGACTCCAGAGACTTGAAAATATGCCCAAGAGAAAGCAGGTATTCTGCAGCAATGAAGGCAGAGAGATGCAGAAAAATGTTGCAAAGAGAGGTCCTCAGAGGAGTTTGGCTTGTAACAGCAAGAGAAGACTAATGCGCACTCTGGTTAGCCGCTTTCTTCATCACGATGAAGTCACCACCATTATAAATGGGAAATCTGGGGAGATTAGGAGAAAGGGCCAGATATTTCGGAAGAGAGCCTTAACAGACACAATGGCAAATTTGTATAAACGATTTCTGTAAGAGAATCCCAGGCACAGCCTTTCAAAGTCCCAATTTTTTAAACTTAGACCATTTTGGATTGGCCAGAGAAAAGTTACAGACAGAGAAACATGTGCTTGCAAAATACATGAAAACGTTGGCTTAAAAATAAAGAAGCTGCACCAACTTGGGGTTATAGGAACATCATCCCCAAGAGACATAGTACAGACTATTGTCTGTAGTGATGAGGAAAAGTCCTGCATGTACAGAACATGCAGCAATTGCAAGGACAATACAAACAACACTGGATCCTTCCACAAAAGGTAACATTATTGTTTGGGAGGAGTGGATCAATACATCTGTACTCGTAGCACAGAAAAGCAAAGATGGGTCCACTCAAGAGAGGGAGGTGAGAAAGGTGTTTCTTGAAAATAGGCATACCTCCATTGACAAACTAGTGGAACTCACACAGGACCACCTCTCAAACTTCTCAAAACACATATACAACATAAAGCACCAGTTTGAAAGACTGAGGAAATTGAGAGAGACCCTGACCCCAAATTATGTAGTGGTTCACATTGACTACAGTGAGAACTATGCTTGTAAATACACAAGGGAAATAAATGAAACTCACTTTGGAGGTGGCAACGAGCAGGTAACCCTCCATAATGGAGGAATCTATCTTGGTAGTGGCAGGTTGGAGTAATTTGCATCTCTGTCAGCCTGTCTTCAGCATGATGCCATAGCCACATGGGCACACCTTATCCCAGTGCTTCAGAGCATTCGAAAGGAGCATCCAAATGCCAGGAACATCCGGTTTTCGGATATCATATCGCATTAACAACACCACATCTGGCGTCACAGAGATCTTCTGTTACTGTCCTTTCTTCTTACGGCCCCTACACACGGCGGCGTGCGTTGTCACTTCAACGCTTCTGCCCATTCACTTTGAATGGGGTGACGTCACGATTCGCCGAACTGCATTGCGGGAGCAAAGCGTAGCTTCTCTCGCGGTGCTCGCTGCAAAAGTAGAGCAATGTTCTACTTTTGACGCCTCGACGGAGGCGTCAGCCAATCAAATCCCGTTTATGCAAATCTGCCAGTACAAGCGCGAGCCACGTGTATGCTGGGAGAGCCAGACCGCAGTTCATTTCCTCATCCAAAAAAATGGAAGAGAAAATTATCGTGGCGGTAGGGAATCACCCAGTCCTATACAGGGGCGCGGGAAGGGGGGTGCTGAGGGCGCTGCAGCACCCCCTAGCGGCAGGGAGGGGGAGCGGAGCACCCCTGCCTGCAAATGTATTTTATTTGTATTATATATATATTTATTTCATTTCATTGTGCCTGAGATTATATTTTCTATTATATATTATTATTCAAATGATAATTTTAAACTATATAATACATTATTTTGCTTCAGGGAAGAAAAATAAAAAAGATGTGGAAAAAAAGTTTGTTGATAGTTTTTAGTCGGCTACTTTTAATGTGACACACAACAACACAACAGTAACTGACATGGCGCAAAAACGAATATCAGAATTTTTTCTCACTAAAAACGCTAAATCTGCTAAAAATGTTGGATTAGAAGATGCAGGGGCAGGACATTTGTCTTCAACCACCAACGAGCACCAGCCTCCGAGCAGCAGCACAGATGATGAAACTGGAGCTAGCAGTTCAGCTGTGGCTAACGCTAGCCATGGCCACACACTAGGTGGTGCAGTTGGCAAGCTAGACCCGACCATGGACCCGACACCTAACGTTTTGGGGTTTGATGAGCCGTGTCGACCAGACATAAGTTTTCCTGCCAGGAAAATTGGGACAGAGACCTTCGAGCGGTCATTTCAGAAAAGATGGTTTACCCGGTGGAAATGGGTGCATTATGTCACGGAGAAAGACACCGTTCTATGCTTCACCTGCTGCAAAGCCATCGAGAAGGGCTTAAGACATGATGACAGAAAGACAAGCTCATTTACAGTAGGAGGCTTTTGTAACTGGCGTAAAGCATCCACAAAGTTTAGCCAGCACGAGTTGTCTGACATTCACTCAGAATCGGAGAGAATGCTTGCTTCGCTGCTCAACACTCCCATTAATGCTCTACTGTCGGAGATTGTTGAGAAAGAGCAAAGAACGGCCAGAACAGTCCTAGAGCTAATATTCAGATCAGTAAGATTCATCGGCAGCTTAGGACTATCATTAAGAGGCCATGACAATCGAGATGGGGTGCTATGGAAACTCATGATGGAGCGGACATTTACATTGCCAAAATGCCGGGAGTGGCTGCAGCGAAGAGACAACTGCTGCACAGGTGCCCGATCAGTTTGATACATCTCGACTACATATGCAGCTCACATTGCTGGGTAACCTCTCCAAGACAAAAGGACTCAAGACAGCTCAAGACGTTGCAGGATTCATCGGAACACTGCATCCTCAAACCAGGGAACTCCTGACAGAAGTGGAAAAGTTGATCGAACTTTGTCTCTGTCTACCCGTCTCATTTGGTGTGATCACCCCGCCCATAGCCATATGAAGCCGGACTCGGAGGGCTTTCCTTTGCTTCCAGCTGTCAGATTGTAAACAAAGTCACGTGACTGGGGGCAGATGACAGCGATGACAAGTTGTGTTTTTATCGCAGTGAGACGATACAATATTAATTGTGGGCTTATCATGTTGATTCGGCCACAATAGAAAACAAAAAAAAAGGCCCGCTCTCTCCAGAGGGGCAGGTCAGACAAAAATGGCAAACGGGCCGTTGCCCGGGCAACATTAGCCCGTACCTGTGCACGTCGGACAGCACCTCAGCACCCCCACTCAAAATACCTTCCCGCGCCTCTGGTCCTATACGATCAGTCCCTGTTCATCTACCGGGATCTAAACCGGAGGAGCCAGGCATGGAGGGAGGTGCCAGAGGCAGTGGATTAAACTGGTAGGTTTTTGCCTGTTTGGGGAGTTTATATCCAGTTTACTTCATTTTAATGGACAGCTAGCAGGCATAGACAGTATATTTAGCCAGCATGGAATGTAGCATAAAATAGCACCAGACATTAATGTCATAAATGTTCGTCATATAAAGTGTGACATGTCAAACCTTTTATGCAATTGACAGTGATAAAGGGATTTGGTTTTCATTAATGGAGGAACAATTTAGTAAATTCAAGTAATTCAAGAAATTAACTTTATTATTTCATTTCATTTCATTAGAGGAAGTATGCAGGACAAAATGGAAGTCACTGAGGGACAGGTTCCGAAAGGAGAAGGCAAGAGAGAAAGAGGCAAAGAGAAGCGGGGCAGGGTCATCCGGGGAGATGGGTCTGGATGCAGACCGCAGGCAGGGGGCGGTTCCTATAAGGGGAGGATCCTATAGATATCCAATAGAATAATGACACTCAGCAGAAATACATACTGTAGGTGGCAGTAATGCAACTTAAGGGATTCCAGCTGCTTTTCCGAACAACACGTTGAAACAACGGTAATAGTATTTTCCAGAGATGCATGTTTATATTTATTGTAATGTCATTTTTCTTAACACACAATTGTCTCGTTATCAAAGTACAACATTGACTGTCCAACCTCGTTAAGCGTTAATAAAGTAAATAATAGTTGTATGTGGTAAAAATGTTTGTGGTATTAAATGCTAACTTAGCATGATGCTATAAACACGTTGGCCTATAGTCCCGTTTGCAACCGGGCCTACTCTACTGTTGTAATAACGTTAAGCTTAGATAGGTCAATAGATTATCAGGCTCGGTAACAATACTGATTTGTGTTACCAAAGCTGATCATCTAATTGACCTAAGGTTAGCGTATATGCTGTGATGCTAACCAGCACTTAGCATGATGCTAGTGTACTGTTGTGTACTGTTGTATTATCTTGGAAATATAAGTAGGCCTGCCCTACATACTGTAACTTAATCAAATAATATGGTATGGATTCGGATAGACAACATGGCTAGCTTGGTTGGTTGAATTGAGTAATAAGATGTGCGGTACTGATTAAGGTTGTAACTGTAACAGTTTGTAACTACTGGTTGTAATGAACCAGGCGAGAGACGGACGCATCCTTTCAGTAAATGTCGGCTGCTAATAAATATGTAAAAATAACACTTCGGATGTGTCTTCTATAATTATGTAACATTAGTTATGGCATCATCAGAAATGTGGTAAAGTAATATGATTAGAGAAGAGTCACTGGTCTTCTAACACATGCTTAATAGCTCACCTAACACTATTAAAGACAGGTTAAAGAATGTAACATAATAAAAACTACCTAATATCGATAAGCAAAAACACTAGTTATATTATACAAATTATGTGACCCCGCTGCATAAACTAATAAGCAATCCAATTAAAATATAAATATCAAAGCTCATTCAAAAACTTTCCTGTCATTTATGTGATATGAATGGTTACTGTTGAAAGTGCAAATAAAAACAGTTTGAATAGTAAACAATTCCTCATTTTCTTCCAGATTCACCCAACTGTTTACAAGGGGGATGCCCTTCTAACACCCCTTTGTGAAGGCCCTAATAAGTACAAGTGCACATTCTGCAGCAAGGTGGGGGACTATGGCCATATTATGGCACCTCTGCAGACCCATAGAAGAACGGCTGTTAAACATGGAGGTATTTCTTAATCTAAATAAATGTTGCAGATCTTCCAAAATGTACAAATAGTTGACTAATTTTAGTTAGTCTAACCAATTAACTATTACTAATAGGGCCGGGACTCGATTAAAAAAATTCATCTAATTAATTAGAGGCTTTGTAATTAATTAATCTAAATTAATCGCATTTTTAATCGCATGTAAATATTTGACCTGAGAACAGTGAGAAGCAATTTTTTTCACATGGATTATAGTATACCATTGAATAATGACTGAATACATAAGCTTAAGCAACATAACATTGTTTATTTTTTTTCAAGGTGGTACTTAACCAAGACCAACAGAAAAGTGCAATTTTTGCCATAAAGTGTAGCAATAGCATATTTAGGAATATAGTACATTTCAGAGATTCAGGTAGCCTATAGGTAGGTAGACCTTCTGTAAACTATAACACTTTGTTTTTAAGTAAAACACAATACTTTCAAGTACATTCAGAACATTGGAAACCCTGACTATTAGAAAACATCTCTCTGTTGCTTCAGAGGCCATAACAGACTTTGTTGATTTACCAACAGTTTTTTGCAGCCCCTTATCTTCTACCACTCCAAGTGGTCTACAGTCGTGTGCAATCCAGGGAGTTGGTTATTTGTTCAGACGTGGACTTAGTTATCCTGGCCCTGAAACCAGTCATCTGGTTGAGTGTGGGTTGGGTGTGGGTCCTCCTTGTACTCGGAGTCGGGCTAACGTCCACGCTATCTGCTATATGTTTTGCATTGAGGTGATACTTGAGGCTCGATGTGCTGCGGTGATATGCGAATTCCTTTTTGCATAATTTGCACACAACCGTGCTCTTATCGACGCTTCCATCCGTCCGTTTTTTAAAACAAAATGTCCCATCCACGGGGCCAACCAAAGCGGTCTCATCAGCTTCTTCGTCCATGTTTGAATTGTTCACTGTGGTTTGTTGTTGTCTGAAGTCATGAACGTTAGTTGGTGCTCCAGTATAATCGGTACACCTAAAACTCATCCAGTGAGAAAAGTTCCGCGGTGAAAAAATAAGTGCGATTAAAACGCGTTAATATTTGTGTAATTAATTCATCTTAATTAACGCGTTAAAGTCCCGGCCCTAATTACTAACTAATATTATTCTAACGTGAATTTGAATACAGTTTACATTTTTATATTGCCTTAAGAATGAAGTCATTTGTAAACTGGATTTCTCTTTGTAGGATTCACAATGTACAGGTGCAATGGTGTGTGTTGCAAATCCTCGCATTTCCACTGCTGCTACTGTGGGGAGATCAGAACCCAGCCCACTATTCTGAAACATGTTCAGAAGTGCACTTTTTTAGCTGTTCTGTCGTCATTTCCAACACACTCTCACTCCATAATCGTCCAGGAGCGACGCTTGGTCAGGGTCCCGTGGCGTGCAGTTGTGACGCTCCTAAATTCCTTCAGCTTCATAAAGGGACGCAAATAGCTTTCAACGGATTGCAATGTATTCCCACCTGCGGCAGGATTTGACGCTCATGGAAGCACGGCATTCATTTGTATCGGCTGCCCTTAAAGGCAATGTGAGCGTCCATATTTTTCCGGAGTTTAGGATGGCAGAAGACACTACACTACCCAGAATCCCCAGCGATCGTTTAGGACTACACCATGTGCTCTGTTTGACAAACCCCGTGATTAGTTCTCAAGCTCTGTGATTAGTTGACCTCCAACTGCATTCCATATGAAAAAAAACGTTTCGTAAAAGATAAAATCATACTTTATTCAGCAGTGCTTGCTTTACTATTTGAAAGTCATCACATGAATGCATTGTAATAAATGGTTCGGCTGCATTAAATATTACACATCTGTCGTAGTTCTTTATTTATCTACAGAAATCGGGCTCAGAATAGACCGGAAACTATTCTTTTACCGTTCAGTTTTAATTTCACAATAAAGTTAGTAGTAATATTTTGTTTTGATTTTATTGTTTTTTATTAACTACTAGACCGCTGGGTCATGTTAAGACCATCTTTTCTGTGTTGCTGTGGGTTTTTTCCATCGCTTTTGTGTTACAAATATCAAAACAATAACTAAATATATCCGTCGTAAACTAAATCAGAAACAGCAGTATATTTTATTTTGTTAACACTGTAAACTTGACAGGTTTTCAACCCAAACCACCTACTGGTTAAAGCACGTTATTACACGTTTAGAGTAATGCAATGCAGGTAGATTGTGTTGCTTTTTAATTACTGTTTAACCCTCTGAGACCCACATAGGACATTGCCGTTTTTGTATATTTTTGTGTTTTGCCTTATAAATTGTGATTTCTTTACAGTAGAATCAAGTTTTACACATCCCAGAAATCAGCACAACCTCAGCTAATGATATATGTCACTCATTAGAGACTTATATACACTATAATAGGTGATATTTGCCCATAAAATTAAAAAAACAAAAAAACGGTGTTTGAATATTTTACTTATTTTATTAAAAGGAACTGCTGACTATAATATTGAAAGGAACATTTAACACAGAAAATTGCACACATTTGTTGTCATTGTATCAGAACTGATTTGAATATCCTAACTGATTCTGTTCATTAGTTATGCCCATTCTTGTGGGCAGTGTCCATGGGCGTTTTTTTTTGCCTCAGCTGTGGTAAACTTACTTTCCATACCTAAAAGCGCTCTAACTAACCATTGAATAAATTATTATGAAACAGAATAAATAGAACAAAATATATATTATACCTCAGTTTAGTTATAAGACCCACAGTATGTATTCTAACTTTTATTTTGTTTTCGCGGGTGGAATTATACCGTATTATATCTCGTTTCTATGGTTTCAGTACACAAAACATTGTAGACAGCGGAGCTGAGTCAGCTGACAGGCAACCCTCTGAATCAGACTCCGATTGGCTGTGACTGCATCCACTCAGAGTGTCCTATTCAGAAACGTGTCTCTTACACTGTTGACGTCACAAACAAAGATGGTGGATGAGAATAGATCTATAAATGGATAAGCAATGCGCCAGAATCAAGGTGAGACCATCCACGTCTTTTACAACTTTACGCATTTGTTTCACCGAAATAAGTAAACGCCACTCAATAGAGTTGTTTAGTGCCGTTTCTGTAGTTTAAGAGGAAAAACACGGCATGTCTCTGGCTCAAACAGCTGAGAAGTTATGACGCTTTGAACACAACGTGATATTTGGGATCGTATACGGCCCCGTGGGTCTCAGAGGGTTAAAATGCCTTTTTCTTAATGTATTTCATTTCTGAAATACATTAATGTACATAAATGTATTTCTTCAACAAGAAGAACCCTTAGGTCACAGGCTCCTCCAACAGTGCAACACAATAAAACAGATACACAGAAGAAATAGTGCAAGTAAATTCAAAAAGAAAAATAGTAAAAAGTTAAATAGTGCAATACGAGTCTACAAGTGATTGGAATAAGATATATTAGACTAATCATTTCTAAGTAGCAGCCAGATTAATGTTATGGATGTTGTTTCAAAGTTCAGGTGTTTAATAGTCTTCTGGCCTGTGGGATGAAGCTGTCCCTGAGTCTGGTGGTTTTAGTCCATGAAATGCCAGACGGCAGCAGACAGAACAGTTTGTGGCTGGGGTGATGGGGGTCTTTTATAATCCTGAGGGCTTTCTTTAAGGTTAACCTGGTATTTTTACTACATTTATTTGAGTTACTTTACAGATTTAGATTAATGATGTGAAATATAAACAACCCTTAAATCAGACTTTAGTTACACCTGAGTAAAATTCAGTGAAGGTGATTGTGAAGTGCCAACAATCAGGCGAAATATTTGGTAGTGGGTGCTTGAGAAGACAGAAAATGTATCTGCAGATCCCTATAAAGCATATTCATTACTCGTTATTCTCTACTAATAGTTCATTAAAGACTGTATATAATGACTATTTTGCACATCCCTTTCAAGATTTCAAGATGTTCTAAGGTGTATTGACATATCATAGTATACACAACTACGGTGTATTTGTATTCATTTATAGAAGGACCATGCATACAAAAACATTCATCTCAGCAAAGAGAAGAGATGCAATATGCCAGATTATAGCTAATAGCTCATTTCCATCTGTGGTCCTCAGGCAGGTTCATAACAATCAATAAACAAATAATGACATTGCATGATCTCTATCAGTCAAACCATTTTAAAACCTGATTTAAGTACAGCTCAATACATTAATACATAGTACACTTGAAATACACTTACATGATCTGCTTAAACAAGTGCTTAAACATAGCAATGTTAACTATGTTTAATCACTTATTTTAACTGTAGATAGTATAAGAAATGTGAAATGCAATAACGCGCTTTAACCACTAGGTTCCCGTCTATCAGCTGTGCACCGTTATGGTGTAAATGCAGTCAATCTATCAATTGGATCAAATATAAAAGTCAGCCGAATTATTGTTGATACTGCAAGGTGTATTGTGTGAAAATAAATGTAAGATGTTGTTTAACTGCTGATATATTTAGGATCCATGTCACGTTTTCAGTTTGGCAGCATTTCCTCCTGTTTGTCTCTGCAAAGCCCTCATGTTTCTCATCAGGGCTCTATAAATATACAACTACGGCAGATATTTCATATTTAATGCAGCCGAACCGTGTATTACAAGGCCGTTATGTGAAGACTTTCCAAGAGAAAAGCAAGCACACTCGGAATAATGTATTATTTTATTTTTAAAATATGTTTTCCGATTTCACATTTTACAAACACCAAATCCCAGCGTGCTTTGCGGCTAAATCGATCTGAGATTCTTGCCTCCGTCTGTTTCCGGTTTCGTATTTCGTAAGGATGTAGTTTGTACTCACATTCCTTCACATTTCAATTTGAATTTACATTAAAGTATTTCGTGAGGCCTTCTAACATATTTTTAAATATAACTACGGTTGTAGTTGAAGAGTTTGTAAATGAACATGAACCGAAGCTGTTGCCTGGCAACGCAATCACACAACGGCACGTCCGTTAATTCCACATCCACCTGGATTAACGTCGATTTAATACATTAATGTAGCCTTTGTTTCGACCAGCTGGGGGCAACAAGAACATGTTCACAAAACCTATCAATGTCGTTTAACCCTTTGGAGTCCTGGGCTAATTTGGCCGTTTTCGCATACTTTTGATTTGTCTTACTAAACCCCATTAAGAAATGTTTGGCATGCCAATGTTTGGTATCTTTTTTTTAAGGACAACCTCACCTATATAACCTGATAGTTATTTCTTTCATTTTGAGGTACTATATGAACATTTTGGACCCAAAATCACAAAAAAACGTAAAAACAGATTTTGAAAATGATATTATTTTTCATATAGGTAACACAAACATACACAACGAAACCATTTGAAAGCTGGAAATATATACATGGGATGTCACTATGATAATGTGAAAGTTTGATTGAGGTAGCATGAACCTATATACACATTTTATGAACAAATAACAGGTGTATCCCATAGGCTTTTTTTCCTCATTTCTCAAGTTCTGTCAACAGTGACACAGTAGGCACAACAAAACATTTAAAAGCTTAAATAATGTACATTGGATTTCATTCTGATAAGGCTAAAGTGTTATTATAAATATAATACAAATATATATATACACATTATGTACAAAAATCCGTTTTTTCTGTCTTTATCTGTGCCACGCTTCAGAGCAGTTTCTGTCAACGACACAGAGGGCAACATCACAGGCTCCTCCTCCTCCTCCTCCTCCGTGTCATAAAACAAGCTTATAGCTTGACTCACGTTCAGAGTTCTCTTCATCATAGTTGAATCTTCAAAACTCTAAATCTATCTAACTATATCTAAATTCTCAATGTTTGTCTGTCACTTTACTTCAATCGCAGTCTCCCGCCGTCTCTCTTCGTCTCTCTTCGTCTCTCTTCGTCTCTTTTCGTCTCCCGCCGCCTGTCTTCGTATGTCTTCGTCTCTCTCCATTTCCCGTCTCTCTTTGGTTCCCGCCGTCCCTCTTCGTCTCTTTTCGTCTCGCTTCGTATCACTCCGTTTACCTGATTACCTCACCCCCTCCCTGGTAAATACATCCTGTTGAGCGGGATCTACTGTTTCCAGTATTTTCCATTTCGTAAAATGATCAAATACGGCGAAGATATTAAAATATGTGCTTCCATTATTCATACTTTTGAAATATATTTGTATTAACTTTATATCCTCGTATCTCTGTGTTTATTGGGTCTTTTTGCATGAAATAAAGACTGGCATATAGTTTCAAGCCAGTACTTTCGACGGAAACACACACACACATCCTGTTGAGCAGGATCTACAGTTTCCAGTATTTTCCGTTTCGTAAAATGATCAAATACGGCGAAGATATTCAAATATGTGCTTCTGTTGGTAATTAAATCAATGTTGTAATGGCATAATTTAGCTTAAATGTTGATTTTATTGAAAAACAGAAGTATTCACGCAAAATGTATGTTAAGCTTTTATTTTGAAAAGACTTCCGCCAGAATCAGGAATACAAGTTTATTTTGAAAATCTATTCCGGAAGTTATCTCTGAAATACTGACGGAAGCTTGAACTCAATGTTAAACCGAACGTAAATATTATCAGCTGTTGTAATAAGGAAAAAGTGATGCAGGCGAGTGTGTAGAACCAAGGCGTGTTTAGTCATGTGTTAAATGTACGATGTAAACATCCTTTGAAAAAGTGTGTGCGGAAATAGGGGGACTAGCGGAAGTCATCAACAACGGAGCCAGCTGACGGGAGGAGCCAGCCTCCTGTATTTAAGGAACGAAATGTGTTTTGTTCTGCCCTTCTTTCATCCCACCCCCGGAGGAGACAGCTGCAGTTGTGTTCCTCTTCTTTCAACTCCCGCCTGCTTGTGACATCACCGCGCCTGATTTTTAATTAAAGTACCCACCTTTTGAAACTTTAGTCGAGACTCACTGATCTCCTTATTTTAAAACTTTCTCTTCTGGACTCAAGAATAACGGACATATCAATAATTGGCGAGACCCAGACGTGATCTTGGTGAACAGGAGAGACAACAGAGCCAGCTGTTCGCGGGGGACGTTGGCAACGCAGATACACACAATGGGCTCAAACTGATCGGTACGAAGAATGCCTGTTAAGACAAAGATTCTTCACTAGTTACTCTCGGAAATGTTAGATGTGTGTGTTTGCTGGCGGCCGGCGGGTCCTGAAAACAGCTGTGCATTTTAATGTTAAAAAACCTAAATTGATATAAATAATCACTCTAAAACCACGAGGCGTTGTTTTGTCATGGGCACGGTGAGTTTAATTTTATTTCATTTTTCCATTTAAACCTGCATGCTTTTAATTTTGTGTGTGTTGTATTTTAAACATTAACTTGTGTAGACATTAATTCATTGAGGCGTTTTGTTAGTCTTCAGAGATGTGTCTTTTGTCACGTTGGTAGTTTTTAACTATAAATGTGAGAGTATAGATGCTCATTTAAATAGAGATTTAAGATTGAAAGACACAGAACATGAAGACTTGAACAAAAACGTAGCAGACCGGTTAACGACTGGCCATATGATTTAAAAACCCTTTTTTAAAAAGGTCTGATTAGTGCGAGAGGAAGACTAAGTCAGTGTTTTATTCTGTTCTATTTGCAACCAATCATTGCGCTTGGATTACGACGAGTAATGCGACATGGTTTCGTCTGATAGAAGAAATTCTGCTGATTGTGTATGATTTGCCACTTAATTTGTCCCATGTTGGCGTGTTTTAATAAGAACAGATAAAACAATAGAGGCTTTTAAAGTCAAATATGCGATAAGGAGAAGTTTATGACTTAACATCGTAGGGTTAGAAGATATCTTTAGGATATAGCCCATTTTCCAAGAGGTTTTTAAAGTCAAATAGTGCGATCAGGAGAAGTTTATGGCTTAACATCGCAGGGTTCCTAATTTTAAGAAGAGGAAATCACTAGGATAAAGCCAATTTTTCGTTTGTGATTGTTTTTTTTTGCATTTACTAAAAAACCTGATTTTCCTTTTGGACTCTAGTGAGCCACCAGGTCTATTTTCAAATCCCTTTGTTCTAGACCACATGTAAGATAAACAGAAAAAGGACTAACGCCATTTCGTGAAATGCAAATTATACCTCCTTTGTTCTAAGCTAGCTGGGTTCATTCCAATGAGGCAAAGGGAAAACGCCATTTCGTGAAATGCAAATTACACCTTTTGTTTGTACTAAGCTGGCTGGTTTCACTCCAAATGAGGAATTGTTCTGACTTCCAATTACTGAAGAACAAATCATACTTCTTGTCACAGTTGGATCTCGGAAATAGTACAGTTTGTTGAAACAGGTTATTAATTCCGTTGAAAGTTGAGTATTTGTAGAGAAGGAATATTGGGGAGTCTCAAATCTCATTTTTTAAGTGATTAATGCTGGCAAACGTGTTTTGGCGTGTTTTTTGCAGTGTTCTTGTTGGCAGATGTGTTTTGGCGTGTTTTGTGCTCTATTGTTTAACCATATTGAAATTCTTTTCCCATTCTTAAGATACTTTTTAAGGAAAATAGCCATCTTGTAAAAAGAGGTTATTTTACAACAGCTGCACCTAGTGGTTTAAGCTGGAGATTACACCATAGGGAAACAGAGTATCAATAATAACATCAGCAGTAATATCCTGGAGTCTAATCTTGAGTGTTATTAAAAGAACACATGTGGTTTCTATTTTTAAGATAAAAGAGACCTTACATAATAGTCTTTCAACCTAGACTGTAGAATATTCAAAATGACATTTGCATAATTCCATATACTTCAGTATACACAGAACACAGCAGATTTGGATTTGAACCACATTTCTAATTTTCATATTTCAAAGTCAGAACCATACACTGTACACTTTTTATTATTTTTTACATTTATGATTTACATTTACATAATTTTAATTTCTAATTTACTTTATAAAAAAAAAAAAAAAAAAGAGAAATCCCAGATTTAAAGTGAAGTTCTGATGACGTAGGATATTTTTATAAAGAAAATCAAAGAACTAGTCAGAGGATTAGTGCTTCATCGTTGATAACTTAATAATTCTATCCTAGTATTGAAGAAACATGTCACCTAATGACACCAGGTTGAGACCTGTCACAGTGACAGGCTCAACTGCAACTGCTAAAGAGAGCATACGATTAGAAGAAATCACAGAAGAAAGATGACGACAAAGAGAAACACAAGAGACAGAAATGGTAGCATTACAACTAAGACTCTTGAAGATACAAATAGCTGAGAAAGATACCGAAGGTAATAAAAGAAAGAAAGCGACAAGGCAAATGGGAGCTGCATCAAAGATGGCCAAAGAACCAGAGAATGCAGTCCAGATACTTCCAACAGTTCAAACTCGAGTAATGCCAGAGATTCAGATGCAGAACCGACAAAAAGGAGGACGAGGTTTCCGGTTTAAGGGATGTTACCAATGCAACCAAATGGGACATTGGTCCAGAGAGTGTCCGCAGAACATTGCACCAAACAATGGCCCTCCATGCAGTTACCAACAAGGAGGCAGAGGAGGTTTCAGAGGAAGAGGCAGAGGAAAAGTTCCCCGTTTTCAAGGATGTTACGCATGCAATCAGCTAGGCCATTTTGCTAAAGATTGTCCGCTACAACAAATACAATATCAACCCCCAACACTACAATATGATCCTACACAATTTCAGCAGCCGCAGGCACAACAGTATTATCCCCAACTACAGCCACAAGCGCCCATATACATGCCTGCGCAGTATCAACAAGGGGGAGGACCCAGTGGTGGCAGAGGATTCCAGGGACAACCAAGAGGAGGAATGGAGCCAAACATGAACCAGATGGTGCCAAACAGGGACCAAATACCCCAGACAGCCTGCCATCTTCTCCAATGAGGAAGCTCAGAGGGCCAGACCACCAGGTGATGCATCTTCAGACCAGAGAGGTATCTTGACATCCAGCTACATTAAGCTACATCTGACACCACAGGAGGGAGAGGTAGAATGTTATTAGAACATTTTTTATTAGAGTAGCATATAGCATTTAAGATTAAAACATGAATAGATGAGTAAAGATTAAAATATAATAGGACATTAAGCAGACTATTTTTGTAATTATGAGAAGGATAGAGAATACGAGTGATGTTGTTCCCCCACACAGAAAACTATTGAGTCCACACAGCTAGTGAGGTCAAGACGATGGATTTCCACCCAAAATATGAAGACGGAAGATCCTTACCAAGTCCTCCTGTTTACACCGACTGCAGTTCAAGGGACGGCGATACACCTGACGAGAGGCTGTTGAGACCTGAAAACAGAAACTCGATTCTGCTGTGGTGAAGTCTGGCTACAAAGGGAGGTGTTCCGATAGGGTCGCTTGTCTCAAACCAGTGAAGAAGTCAACAAGAACCCAGCAGAACTAGAGAGTGACTGTTAGAGGGAGAACAGTGTCGGAGCGACAGAGACTGGCACAACCAACCAGCCAGTACATAGATAGACCCCGTCAGAAGACCGGGGCTGTGTTTAAAGGGGAACTTCATTTATTATTAGTGGAAGCCTAGTTTTTTAGAAAAATTATGTGATTTATGGAGTCAGATTACATTTTTACAGAGACACAATTTTATAATAGGTCTGAAGTATCTGTAAACTAAATAGAATAACACTGGTTGAGAGCTTAGATGAAGGAGTTCTAGGATTTTATAACAGTTTAAAAAATCAGTCTTTATCTATTTATTCTTGAGTGACTTTACTGATTTATAATGTAGTGCGTAAGGCAATATCTCATTTTTAGTGAGGGGCACAAGCCCTTCATGT
>CALSBZ010042013.1:37889-53054 GCA_943591055.1 Gobionotothen gibberifrons | reverse complement strand
TCAGGTCAAATATTTATATGCGATTAAAAATGCGATTCATTTCGATTGATTAATTACAAAGCCTCTAATTAATTAGATTATTTTTTGTAATCGAGTCCCGGCCCTAGAAGTGATATTTGTTTAGTGAGCTTATTAGAGGATGTTCCCTGAAAGATTGTAAAATGTCAATGAAGATGACAGACTTAGTATATTTGTTAATAATTACATACAATACATGGAATTTGTGTGTGTGTGTTCCAAGTGAATCTGCGGCCCCCTGGTGGCCCGTACATACATTATGTCGCCCCCACCACCATCAAAGTTGCCCATCCCTGGCCTAAAGTGAGCAGTGAAGCTTGATTATCATTAGTGCTCTCTGAGTGGATAACATTAGAGTGAGAGATCTTTTTGCTTCACAACACATACATGTATACAGTATACACACATAACACCCCCCCCCCCCCAGTGTTCTCACATTTAATTTCGTTTTTTCTCACTGCAAAGGATTACAACAGCAAGTTGTTGCACCACATCAGTGTATTTTGTCTGCCTATACCTAATAAAGTCAGATTAGGTGGACCGTTGCTTCCTCTGGTACAATAATCCTACTAATATCCATAACAGTGTGTGTATTTGTGAGATTAGAGAGATTAACATCTGTAGAGATTTCAAATTCATATTACTGTCTGAGCCCGGCTTTACTGTCTGTCCAGTTAACTGTACACTCTGCTTGATCTGTCTGATCTGATTCCAGGAAAAAAGTCCAGACAGAGAAGAGAATAAATGATAATGTTAAGAGAGCGAGAGAACTGGATAAAAGTAACGATAAATTAGAGAGTAGAGAAACAATGTGTTTTTCCATCAGCATGCATGCATGTAGTTGTCTCTGCCAACGCACTGCGGCCCTTTTAGCCGCTCATTCTCTCTCAGCCTCTGCTTCCACCTCCCTGTTGTTTCTAAAAATAACCATTCCCAAATCATGTTATCTACTGAAACAAACCTCCATTCTGCCTCTCCATCGATGTAACACCCATGAATGTTTGACATTTTTCAGTCTGCATTTGGGACGCTGTTTGGGTACACACTATACGTGCGTGTGTTTAGGTTGGGTGCCAAATTGTAACATCGGATAAAGGTGAAATAAAATGTGATACACAACTCTTCATATGTGTATGCCCATTCTTTATGCACAAATAATACACACCAGATATCAGACAACTTTCGAAAGTTCATTTTGTGCAGAATATAAATGACAGCAACGACACACGCATATACACACAATAATTACCTTGCCTTGGAGGTGGGGTTTGTCTCCAACTACAAGTTGTTTTCTCTGATATTAGGAATAAACAAGCACTCAAGCACTGTTTCAAATGTGCTCCTGTTTGTATGGATGTACCTGTTACGGAGGTATTCCCACAGCGAGATCCAGCATTGAAAGAAATCACAGTGGAGGCCTAATGAGGGCAGAAAAAGATCCCAAATAGCTGAAAAAAGATATCTGCCATAGCCACAGGCTTAACATCCTAAATCTGTGAGAAGTAAAGAGTGTGTGGGAGGCAGAAAGTCAGACAGTTTTATTTCTGTACCGCCAATCATTCTGTAGACTTTATTTTCTAAGACATTAAAGATGCTGTTCCTTCGTAGTTGATAACACTCAAAAAACGAATTAAGCCAAAAGCGTTGACTTTAAGTAATTTAATTACATGTAAATGTTCCATTCAATTTGATCATGTAAATACTGTTGGAGCAAAACCACCTGTGGCGGGCCTCACCCCACCTGTGCTCCGCGCCGTTCGTTGGATGAGACTGGTCAGATTTAATAAAGAAGGAGTTCAAACACCGGAATAAAAGTTATAACAATAATCTGATTTAATGGCAAAAAACACAATACAAGTTACAGAGTACCCTGGGTCTTTACTCCGGGCCCCCAGTTCCACTGCCGTGCGATACAGATATCGGGACCGGCCAGTCCGAACCAGAGGCATTTTGCATGACAAAACATTCAGTTTACATAGACATGTTTGGGGGCGGAGTTGTATCGGTTCTTCCGCCCCATCTTACTCCTAAGCGAATCAGAGAGTTCGTGGGGAGGAGCGGAGTCGGATGCTCCCTCCCTAGGTGTTATCTACTGGTGGATTCGCTCCGGGGCGGGCCCTCGGCAGCGTATCAGAGTGAGTCAGCCATTGATGTCCTTAAGCGGAGTCTTCCGCTTCCGAGAGAGCGTGTCCTTGATGAAGAGGTACTTTTTGGAGAACATAACAATCGTTATCTCTGTACCTGTCCAAAGCCTTTACTCCCTTTATTTCCCACAGACCAAGCAGTTTCACAAGCATATATTCTACACAGACTATTGGCGCCCAAGATATGTGGGCCAAGGCTATGATTTCTGAAGCAGGTTACACAGGTTTCTTCCATATTAAAACAGTTTATACTGGTTCCTTTAATACTTTCCCAGACAATCAAACATTGTACACGGATATATTGACACAGATATATGGGTGCTTTGAGATTATATGGACCCCAAAATGAATCTTCAAAGAATATGTGTGTGTGTGCTAGATGTCTGAGTCAGCATGTAAGTGGGGATGTGTGTGTGTGAGCTGATTATAATATGTGTGTGTGTGTGTGTGTTGCTCTCCTGACTGTTATCTTACAATGCTCTCATTGGGAGGGCATCCTCCCGGTACGACCTTGGCAGGTCGAGGAGTGTGCACAGAGGCGAATGTGTGTGTGTGTGTGTGTGTGTGTGTCAGAGGCATGAAACAAAAAGGATTATATATATGATTACTTGAAAACAGTTCAGAATAATGCATGTTTACTTCAAAACAGTTTAGGACAATGCATGTTTACTTTAATACTCACATTCAATGCTATGTTTTTCCATTACGTTGACTTAATGTGAAATAATTAAGTAACTTTTAGATCATATTAATAGAGTTAACGCCAATGTTTACATAAAGGTTATGTATTGATTAAATTAGGTAATGTTACATTAAGGGATGTTTTAAATAAACCTAATGTGTTGATTCACTTATTGCACATAAAGGTTAAGGGACGTTTTAAATGCTTTTCATATTTGCATTGCACATTGTGCAACTAAATCATATATGCACATACAAGAATAGTTTTCCAAGGTTTAATTCACAATGGAACTTTTTCAACATCTGCTCACATCCTTTCATCAAATCTGTCAATTAATCAAGTTTCCAGATTGACTTCCAAAGACCAAACATTCAACATTACTTTGAGCTCAAACTATGATGGTATTTTCTTCAACTTAGTGCTGTTCATTCAACCTTAAACCACAAAGATTTCACAACCACATTGCAAACACTGAACAGTCAGTTTTGTTTTCACAGCAAGAGTACTTGTTTCACAGTTAAGAAAATATAATGGTCTGGAATAAACTGCAGTCCCCTGGATCAAGTTTGTAACCCATTAAGCTACTCCACACCTAATTTTTAAATATAGAGCGGTGCAGGGGTGACGTATTTTTGTAGTTCAACCCTGAAGGAAGCTGCTGGTTCATTCGAACAAAAGCATCAGGATTTCTCCATAGGATTTTGGAATATTGTAAAAAATAAGGTCTGTGGAAAACTAACCTGTTTGATAAATGCACGTTTTGTTCAGCCGGATAATATCCACATATCTACCCTACTGTTTTACTAATTTTAAGTATGAAAATGCTTTTATAATTTTAATTATTTATAATTTTAATTATACGTGCATTTATCAAACAGGTTCGTTTTTCACAGATCTTATTTTTTACAATATTCCAAAATCCTATGGAGAAATCCTGTTGCTTTTTGTCGAGGGAACCAGCAGCTTACTTCAGGGTCGGCCTACAACAATACGTCATCCCTGCTCCACTCTATTTGGGATTAACACAGACATTTTCAAATTCAACACCTTGCGACTTTTAAGAACATCACATTTGTCCATTGTTAACATTTCCAGACTGACTTTCACAGAGGAATCTCACTTGGCATTTTAAGTGGTGAGTCCATGAGATGTTTATGGCGATAAAAAAAAGATCTCCATCGCTCTCTCATCTATTGCAACAACAAATGACAATGTGAAAAATAGAAACATTGACATGTCAAAGAACAGTTTTCTCCACCAAAATGTTCCATTGAAGTTCAAACAAAATGAATCGATTAACCCAGTGGTTCTGAAAGTGGGGGGCGCGCCCCCCTGGGGGGGCGCCGAGGCATGCCAGGGGGGGCGTGAGAAACCAGGAGGAAAAATGATTATTAAAAAAAAAAAAAATCATAATTTGAAAAATTATTGATTCGAAAATAATATGATGCAATACAGTACTATTACGTCTGGGTCTCTGTGTTTCATTAAATCTCGGCTCTGTGTGTGTGTGGAACGAGCCATTTTGTGTGCGCGAGCGAGAGAGAGAGAGAGAGAGCGCACCGGTACCGGAGATCGCTTTTGTTAGTTTATGGTGCTAGCGAGCTACGCTAACGGATATAAGGAGTTTTTTCAACAACAAAGTGGAGGAGAGTCCTCTCCTGTCAGACTGAGAGGCTCAGTGAACTAAAGGACTCTCAGTTTTATCTCAGTGGGTCTCAAATGTTTTGGTCACCATTAATGTAAACAATTATTTCCGAGGCACACGTTTATATGATCATTATAGTTATAAAAAAATAAGAGAATAAATGAAAAACAGGTATGAAATACTATTTGACAGTAAAACAAGAATAAAGTTTAAAAGGGTGATTTGTAAAATATCCATAAAGAAAAAGTAAATCTGTTTACATTTCTGTTTCATCTGGGTGTTGAGAGATGTATCCATAGATCTCTTAATGTTGCTCTCAAAGTGCACCAGATTGATGCATTTACCTTCAATATTTAAAAATAAATCTTCCCGGGGGAGATTGCCCCCGGACCCCCCTATGTAAGGTCCACACACCATCTATAAAAATAGCACTTTACCCCTGCTTACACCTATATGCCGTGAGCTGATTATCGAGCCTTCATTGTAACAGTCGCGGGTACACTGTGTATATGCGGGAGGATTGTTGCAGTAGAAAATTCCACTGTAGCGCCCGGTACATTAATGAGAAACCCTAAATGTTTAAGCACCCTCTATGAAACGTCAAGCTACCCCACAGCACCCCAAAATAAATCTCTGGCGCCGCCACTGAGCCTGACTATTTGTGTTGGGGGGGCCCGACTTTTTTTTTTCTCCAAAGGGGGGGCCCGACAGAAAAAGTTTGAGAACCACTGGATTAACCTCTTAAACCCGAAGTACGCCCACGTGGGCCCCCCCCACACATTATTTTTTGAGACTATGTCTCAGGGCTTCTTAACATTTATGAAACTATTAATGTTCCATACCCTTTTAAAGTTTTTTTTAAAGAAACGCCGCTAACTGAATATATGAACCATTTTTAGCTAAAAAAAACAGTAATACCAAGCCTTTGAATTAGCATTGAGCGAAAAAATACTAACTAACGCTAACGGAGTTTTTCACAGAGCTCACGGTAGAAATGCCCTTATTTCTATCTTAACTGCACAAACAAGATATACGATTTAAAGCTGAGACTCCACAGAATCCAGACATGTAATGTCATCACTGTACGACCCCGAATTGTGGAGCTATCAGCCAGAAAAGAGAACGTAAACAACATCCGGTTTCAAAAATATTACAATAACTCCGTCTTACCTTTTTTGATTTGTGATCAAAAGTTGTGTTCACCGGAATAAAAACGCCGCTCAAGGTTAATCCAATGTCTTTGTGTCACGTAGAATTTTTTACTGATAATCCATCATCATATTTATGGCAATATACTGGGTATAAAGTTTTGCAGTCCATTCTTGCACTTTCAGATATTTTTTGTTTTCTTCTCCATTATGTCCGCTATGGTAATATTTACGTGGATTTGGGAACTTCCCCTCGATTCTATTGCATCTGATGGTTAAGAAAAAGGTGTAAATCACACGAATCGACCAATGGGTTCCAGAGATATGGTCCTGCGTAAACTATAAAGAATGCCAGCCAGCCTAAGTACTTTACGCAGCTGACTTCAAATATTCTTTTCACCTGAAAGGAAGCAGGAATTCCAGCAGCACCCAGAGCGCAGGAGCGCAGGAGCACAGAGCGGACAGCAGATACCGAGCAGATTACAACGAGCAGATTACAACATTTGCGTTGAGGACTTTTTCTGTACTTTTACTTTAGTCAAATAATGGCTCACAGGAAAGAGATACTTACTACTTTACAGGCAATGGATATGGTGACTAATGTTGACAGCGATGCAGAAATGTTAGCTGTTGATTCTGATCTGCAGCCAGAACGTTGTGACTCTGCCGTGGTGGAATTTCGTCATCAAAGGTATGTAATCTCTGTTTTTCGTACAGTGATGACATTACATGTCTGGATTCTGTGGAGTCTCAGCTTTAAATCGTATATCTTGTTTGTGCAGTTAAGATAGAAATAAGGGCATTTCTACCGTGATTTGTGTAAAAGTCCGTTAGCATTAGTTAGCATTTTGCTAGCTCAATGCTAATTCAAAGGCTTGATTAGATTACTGTTGTGGTTTTTTTTGCTAAAAATGGTTCATATATTCAGTTAGCGGAGTTTCTTAACTTTAAAAGGGTATGGAACATTAATAGTTTCATAAATGTTAAGAAGCCCTGAGACATCTCGAAATAATACTGTGGGGGTCTCTAAATGTATTGCATTCACACGTTCAAAATGCCATGTTTACTGCCAAGGAAACAGGAATTACAGGAATCCATCTAATCCCTTTGTTTTTCCACATTTGTTTTCATAGTGATGGAGATGAGGATTAAATGGCTTCTGGACCCCCACCATTGTCTACTTTCACCCAACCCACACCTGCCTCACCCTCACATTCCTCAATTTCTGCCTCATCTTTCACTAGAAAGAGATCTGCACCAGTATTGGCCACTCAGCCTGCATCCAAAAAGCACTCACTTCCAAAGGTACCATCGTCTGCTTTCTACCAGCTTTCTGCAGCGTCAGACACATCTGTAAAACCCAGGAAGGAAATATAACACTCCCCCCTACACCAGTGAACATCCAGGGAGCAGACATTGAGTGGGAGACAGGAGAATGGCAGCCAAGCTGTCCTCCCTGCTGGACAATGTGTTCCACCCCCTCCAGGACACCCTGTCCTCACTGTGCAGCACCTTCAGCGACAGGCTGCTGCACCCCCGCTGTCTCATGGAGAGATACCGCTGTCACAGTCTGCTCCATCATTCACCAGTCATTTTCCATTCACCTGTCTCACCTGTTAGCCACACCCTGTATCTCTCTCACTCTGTTACACCCATCAGGCCATTTAGTATTTAGGCTCACTTCACTTTCACATCAGTGCCAGATCGTACTTTGCATTATGCCAGTCTTTCCCGTATTAGCTCCAGATTGCTCTCCCGGTTTCGACCCTGCCTGTCCCAGACCATTCTGTCTCGTCTGTTTCCTGACCCTGCCTGAACTCGGATTATTCTGCCTTGCCTGCTCCCTGACCGGTTCTGTATCTGCGACAACCCTTTGCCTTCTATCTGCCGTGTTGTCTACTACCAGTCTTTTGCTGACAATAAAGCTGGTTACCGACTATCCCTGATTTCCCGTGTGTTGCACTTTGGTCTTCAGTTCAATTGTGACAACCGCAGGTCCTTCCTTCTTGCAGCGGTAAGACTTTACAACCAGCACTGCCCCTGGTAGACCCCCCCCCATACACACACCACAACATACTATATCACTCCTTGCTGCTAAATATAAACCAACTTTGTGTTATATGTGCAATATATATATGCCATTAATAACTGTCATTTATACCTGGCTGCTAAACCCTTGTCTACTTGATTTGTAGATTTGATTTGTTTTTTATCTGTATTTTTGAAAATGATGTAACTTTTTTAGTTTTTATCTTTTTTTTGCATATTGTTTATTGTATTATAACGTAGTACTTTTTTTTAACCCATTTAAGATATGCAACACTAAGCTGTCTGTGGCTCTTTCCTGCTGTAACGCTGCACATTTCCCCTCTGTGGGACTAATAAAGGTATTCTGATTCAGATTCAGATTTTTTTTAATTTCTTTTTTACAACAGTTGTATTTGGAAGGAATGAATACCTATAGTGAAAATTCAAAGTAAAAAAATAATTTTTACAGTGAAAAAGGTCAAATGGAACCGATGGTTCCCAAATTACCCAGAGGTGAGTCCGCCTGGACTTTATTTTTCTAAATCTCTCTAAAAAGGTCAAATTTCACTTGTTTTGCATCAATCTTGATACAGGGTACTTATTATATGTTATAGTTTGGATTCCTAAAGCTTTCAGTCTACTAACCCATCATGCAAGGGTGGTTTTCACTATAAGTAAAGGGTTTTTCTTTTTTTTCATTAGAATTTACATGTTTTTACTATGTTCCATCTGAATTTACTTTAAAATAAAAAATATATATATTGATTCTGACACTTCTACATCCAACTCACAGATGTAACCTTGCTTTGAGAAAAATAATTATTAATGTACCCCTTTTAGAAGTGAAGATATATAATTTGTTGTGTTAGATACTGACGGGCTGTCGGGAGAGAGAGAGAGAGAGAGAGAGAGAGAGAGAGAGAGAGAGAGAGAGAGAGAGAGAAAGAAAAAGAGATGCTTCGTTTATTTCCCCTGTGTTATTATCAGAAGTTACTGTAAACTGTTGAATAATGTAGTTCATCTACTTTTAGTAGTTTGTTTAAATGTTTTAATTATGTTGTTTTTGTTGGTAGAAGTGCATCATTCATTGATTTATTGTAAAATGAATCTGAACTTTTTGATCTGTTATGATGATAAACTGAAGCAATTTCTAAATTAACCCAATTAAGTGAGTTTTAAATCGTCCTACTTAGTTAATTAAATGATTTGAAAATGATATCTATGTAGGTGCTGACGCTGTTGGCGGTTCTAGTATTAACAGAAATTCAAATTAAATATGTGTAATGGCAAATGCCATATATGATTTTCTTACCTGGAATTCTGCCTTTCTGAACAGACTGATTGAGTCCTAGCTATACTGTCTGCAGTTCTAGGGTTAATATGAATCTAATATGATTGTCATCGGTCTAAATTAGATTTCAAATGATTAACTGTGTATGTAATGAAGAGTGTGGGTTGAATCCATTTTCATAATCACTGTCTTTTAACTGATTTAAATACGGAAACTGGGCTTATTCATCAGAAGTTCGTATGACTTGACTTGACTTACTTGACCTGAGCAATGACTTGACTTGACTTGCTTGACTCTCACCACAGTGACTTTAGACTTGCTCATGACTTGCACATGTAGGACTTACTCCCACCTCTGGTACTATATGTTATAGCTCAATAACTAAGGCTCTTCAAATGTGTATGGCCATTACATTTGTACGTTCTGTGCTACTGTAGAAACATGGTGGCACGTAACCGCTCCTATGTAGACAAAAAAAAAGATAAGTCTAGGGTAATAAAAATAACAAAATTAAGTTTAAGCCATTAAACACTTGACACATTCTTACCTTTAATACAAAAATGTTACAGTCAAATTACTTACCAGGTACTCCTTGATGAGACTGTTGCTGTCCTCCTTCAGGTACAGTAGGTACACTTTTTCAGGACACAGTCTCTTTTCAGCTTGATGTCCTCACTCTATAAAAACAAGGCATATTCAATATTTCAAAAGGAAATTACATTTTTACCAAGACTTTGCACAAAAAAGTAATGCACAAGTATATTAGTTATTGTTAATGTAAAAAAAACTGCAAGAAGAGACATGTGTATGTCTGATCAAAATACATGTGCTATAAACTCTAATGTACTTTTTAATATCAGAATGTTGTTACATTTATTCATATCATATACAGACCACTTGGTGTGAACTGTGTTTGAGAGTGATAAAAGCATTAATGTAAATTCTAATGTAACGATTAGTCAAAGTGCAGCACACCATTTAAAGAGTATTGAAAAGATCAAGCCTTTGGATAAATTGCATTTCAGTTTAATTTGCTAAAGAAAGACCACACATGTACGGCATTGAATGTGTACAGCTGTGGGATCACATTCAAATTGACCATTGTGTGCTGAAATAAATACATTTGTAAAAGTGTATTTAGCCTTTACAAAGGATGCTTTAACCACTCACATGATTGGGATGCATTATTAATGTGAAATCAATATTTTGCGTGCATCAGAAATATTTTCAATCAGAGAATACTTGGGACACCATTCTCTCTACTCTTTCTACATTGAGTTTCCCTTTAGGACATAAACAATATTACTTGATTGTGTTCATCAATTTCAAATCTCAAGAAACCTGCATGTTGTGGTAAACATAAGGACAACTTTTAATATGAGCTGCACTTCAGATTGCTCTTCATTGGTGGTGTGACAGTGCTAACATGAACTGTACAAAATAAATCTATATTTACAAGGATTTGGTTAAACCTGTTAAAACCAGTGTTGGATGGAAAAAAGACACTTCACCCCAAATTGCTCCTGTGGGGATTGTCCACAGTATTGAGTATGTAAGTCGCTTTGGATAAAAGCGTCTAACAAGTAACATGTAATAATAATAATAATAATAATTTAAAAAAGATGCTCGTAAGGCGTAATAATTTAATGCACTATGCACTTACCCTAGCTGTCGGCGCCATGAGAAGCCGGATCTTCCTTCCAGCATCTCCTCCTCGATTGCGGAAGACCTTCAGTAGGTTAGGCGAGTATCTGTCAAGCTCTGCCAGGAACTTGGCTTGGAGGGGCAAAGTAGTAATTTGCATGAATTCTGCATTAATCTGAAACAAACAATGAAATAAACGTCACGTTCTTCAATTATACTTGCACAAAACAGTTTGAGCAAGCTCTACCTCAGCAGAGCATTATTAATATCAACATATAATTACTAACAATACTCACTTCATGTTCTTCATGTTTTAATTTACCATGTTTAAGCAGCTCGTATCTACTTGCAACAGACTTTCCACACACCTTACATTGCCACGGCACACGCCCATTCACATATTACACCGAAAAAAAAGACAAGTTTCAAAAACTTCTCAATGCTATCTAGTATAAGAAATGAAATAATTGCATCATGTTCAAATTACTTACCTATATAGCGAGGTTGCCTATCCACAATGTTGATTTAGCTCCTAGATCTTGTACCTGAAAGCTATGACAAACATAGCACAAGGTTAGTTTCCAAAGGTGAGGAATAAGCTAACCTTTATTGGTTAAGGAGGCAGCCTAAGCAGCAGTTGGCAGCTATATGTTTTACCCCACCTGCACACCTACACATATCACCAATGGCCAAATCATTCACCAAGTTGTGTATGTACAGTACTGACTTAAGTCAGCGTTGACTATTGATTCCACACAACCACCATTTTCCTCGGGGAAATGTAGGTGTTCATCCCAGCCATTCACCCCCTCCTACTCCCATGCAGATGTGTGTGGGCTAATCATTAGAAACAAACGTGTGTATCGTAAAAGACAGACGTATGTGTTTTATAGAAGACCAGGTTGCCTTTGACCAGTTAAAAGCTGCACTAATTGACTTTTTATATTAACTATGTCAATAACTACAGTAAACGGTCGTGTAAAATACTTGATTCTAAATGGCCTCTGTCCAGCACAAACAGAAATTAGTCTTGTTGAAATGGACCCTTAATGTTTTCTGAGAACAACAACAAACACTGCTCTGCAATTCTGTTTTCAGCGATGTTTTTACTTTATAATTTATTCCAGTAATTTCTCCTTCCCTGTACTCCTGATCGATGCTCCAGTCAATATAACTCAACACTTCCTTATTTATATAAAGTTGAGTTATAGTTTTTAGCAATTTCTTTAGATATATAAACTTATATATTCATTTCATTAGTTTCCATGTTTTCTGGAACAGATGGAGATGACTTGCTTTATTTTAATGTTAGAAGGCCTTCAGTACAAAAAAAAAGCTTGAGACAAAAAGTAGGAAGTCAAGAAGGAAGACATATAACTTTATGTTTTAAATCAGAACACAGAGTACAGCCTGACCCATATACAGTAAATCTAACCCCCGACACACTCAAACACACTGTCACACACACAGTAGGCACCACTGTGTGAATGTAAATTCCCACTGCAGAGGAAGGTCTGCATTGAATTGGATTCCAGCAGAAACCACTTAGGTCCAATTATATCCATTTCTCAACATATGTAGAATTTTTTTCCAACTAATATTTGCAAGTAATAAGGCTAAACAATAACAGTGAATGCTTTTCAATTGTGATTGAGTATGATTTATCGTTGTGCACTGCACCAGGCAAAGTGTGCAATTTATGATTAATTGCACGCGTGTCCATGGCCAGTTGCGGCTGGAGTCCATCTGCATGTAGAGATTCTGCCCTGAGCGACAGGAAGTTGCCAGCTGGCAGGAGTCACGTACAACCCTGGACAACACCCAGCACTGGGGAGGCAAGGCTAGGTGGGGGGGTGGACAGATGCAGGGCAGGCCAGACAGTTCTGTGTGCAGACCAGCATGAATGGAGAGGCAGCCACAGAACATCACTGTCACTCTCTGTGAATCTAATCCATAGCTCTAGAATGCCTGGACTTGGCTTCACAGAGCCCCAGGGCATCTTGTGTGTATTATGTTTGTGAAAATGTTTTCATGTGGTCAAGTTCATTCTCTTGGTGATAATACTGTGCAGCTGCACATGCTGGCTTTACTCCATATTAAGTGCCTCTGAAATCAATGCTTGATGCTGCTCACTTTTCTTTTGAGTTTGAGGTGATTGGAGCCTCCCCTCTTCCATAAGTGGGTCAAAAGGTGTTGTTTTTATTCATAAACATATGTATTTATTTTATATTACACAAGAATTTTGGCTAATTTTGAAATATTTCTGGAGCTGGTAATGCAATCCAATCCAATTGGAGGGCTCCGCAGTCAACATTTCCTAAAGCAAGACACTTAACCCGAAATGAACCTTAACCCTCTGAGACCCACATAGGACATTTCCGTTTTTGTATATTTTTGTGTTGTGCCTTGTAAATTGTCATTTATTTTCAGTATAATCAAGTTTTACACATCCCAGAAATCAGCACAACCTCAGCTAATGATATATGTCACTCATTAGAGACTTATACACTATAATAGGGGATATTTGCCCATAAATAAAAAACGGAGCTTGAATTTTTTACTTATTTCATTCAAAATAACTGCTAACCATAACATTGAAAGAAACATTCAACACAGGAAATTGCACACATGTATTATCATTGTATCAGAACTGATACTGAGAAGATTCTAACTTATTCTGTTCATTAGTTATGCCCATTCTTTTGGGCAGTGTCCATGGGCGTTTTTTTGCAAGGAATTTGTCATTTGTTGTCCTGCCAATTTTGAAGAGTACACATGATATATATCATGTCCACAATCACACGTGGCATGCTGAGCAGATTCGTCAGAATTTCCATCAACATCGTCACCTTGAAAAATCAGCTCCAAAGCCTCAGCTGTAGTAAACTTCCTTGCCATACCTCAGTTTACTCTCAAAACACTAAAAGAACGTATTCCAACTTTTAATTTTGTTTTCGTGCGTGGAATTATACCGGCTCTCGTTTCAGTACACATAACAACGGAACTGATAGGCAACGTGACTCTTACATTCTTTACGTCACAAACAAAGATGGTGGATGAGAATAGATCTTATAGCACCTGGGTTCAGTTTTTAGCTATGGTGTTATAAAGCTTAAAACAGTATAAATCTAATGAAATGTAAACTGCTGGATTAATTCAGGGAGATAGACATGTGACATGTTGTGTGGGGTGCTACAGGGTCAAAGGTGTGTGTGCTCATTGAAGCAGCTATGCGCTGTGTGATTGATTGCTACTGTTTGGCTGTGGTAGTGGGTGATGTGGCTTCTCAATCATTGTTTGATTGTTGTACAACGAAATAATAACTGATCAAGTATATCTGTGAGGTGCAAGATATAGTGAAAACATCTGTTATAGAAATTGTGAGATCAAATGTATTTAACATTGTTGGCTCTAAACTGTATTCTGAAAATGCCATGTCATGTCATGTGGTTTGATTGATTGGGTTAAATCCCCTGGAAGTGGCCGTAGATGTTTTGCAAGAGGGTCTTATGACACTACAGGAAGGAAGTGTTAGATAAGGTATTAACCTGTTGTTTTGGGTAGGAATATTACAGGGCAAAGGGGGGTCTCAGCTAATCTAATCAACTGTTTTAATGTAATTAAGTTTTGATGAGAGAGACTGTTTTACTCAGGAACAGGACGTGAACTTTGGGAGAGACATCTTGCTGGCACACACACACACTGTAAAGAAAGAAGGGAGGAGCATCCTCCCTGCATATGTATAAATACTGGGGACATTTCAATGTTAAGTCACTCTTGTTCTGACATGCTGTAGTGATACGTATGGCGGTAGAGCAGGAGTCCGGAGTACTTTGTGCTCTGTATTTTTGATGTATTTCTGTATTGTTGTTTTTACCAGTAAACTCAGCTTGTTGCTTATCCCAGACCCCGGTGTTCGAGTTCTTTCCTTCAAAAGGCTACCCATCAAACGATCGGCGCGGAGCAGATTCAAAACCTTCAACCATCCACTAGGTGGTGCTCCAACAATAAACAGAAAATGATAAGCAATAAAGCTTTCAAAAAATAAATAATTGATGAATAAAAAAGGAGGGGGCGGAGTTCATGCGGGACCCGGCAGCTACTGTCTAAACTAAATACTGCCGTGATGAAACGCCATATCATGGATTATCAAGGATTATTTCTGAAACAGTATGGAGCTCAAAGGCTTTCTCTCTTGCCGGTTATACCACAAGGTGAGTTCCTTTTTCTTTTGCACTTTTTGCATTTCATGCATTTAGTTTTTGCTATGTTTGTAAAATGTAATTTTCTTTAATGTTTTATGTGAGGGACTGCGGATGGAAATGAGCTCAAAGCTAAATCTGGCACTGTTACGCTTGATACATTTGAATGTTTTAAGTGTTCATTACTGTGCATTGTCCCGGCCAAATAAACGATGACATGAAATGAAATGTTTTGATACTTACATTAGGTTACTGATTATATTTTTTCACATGTAATTAGTCATTGTAACATAATATTTTTTAAAGTAACCCTCCCAACCTGGGGCCGTATTCACAAAGGATCTTAAGGCTAAAAGTAGCTCC
>CALSBZ010042013.1:3570-37489 GCA_943591055.1 Gobionotothen gibberifrons | reverse complement strand
CTCCTAGCGGTAAGATAAAATGCTTTGTGAATACGGCCCCTGATCAGTACTCAAATGGGATCCGCATGGTCGCATTTTTGCATGCTAATTGGGAATGTCATCTGTTTTAGTTTGCCTTCCTCGACAGGATCGTTGAGTTGCACCTCACATACAGAGTCAAACACACACACACACACACACACACACACACACACACATATTATTTCCTGCACTTACTCACCCACTCGCGCACACAAACCAAATCAGTTCCTCTGCAGCAGCTGCTGGGTTTGCATCTTATTTCCTGAGGTATTGATTTCTCGCCTGGCATCGCGCCTCGCTCTTCCCTCGTCATTATGCCCACTCTGCACAGAACAGAGCGGAGGACAGCCAACACTGCCTCTGGACTGCATGGGGATCGTATCTGTTGCACATAAACAGGAACATATCGATATATTGTAAACTGATGAAAAATGATCTTGTACTGCAAAAAACAAATCTCTATCTCTGTGTATCTAAACATTGGAAATGGTCAACGTATTGGACAAGGAGTTGGTTTGATTACACCATTCACAATTCCGACAACGCCACCTTGGGAGTTTCACCCAAGGAAATATTAACACGTTTTCAGTTATAGAGAGGACACATAGGTTTGAATACTAATGGAGCAGGAGACGTGGTTTCAATTCATCAAAAAAATACAAGTTTATTAAGCAAAAGTCAATAGTTAAAAATGCAGTTCAGTCGCACAGGGCTGTAACACAACGGGAACTAATTAATTAGTGGCTGAGGCTTACCAGTGGGGGGATAGGGTCGACGAGTGAGTGGAAGGATCCCCAAACAAACCAAACTTAAAGGGGACCTATCATGCAAAATGCACCTTTGTACCTCCGTACCCAAATCTCTAAAAACGGGGCTGCAACGGATCTGCGCATTATGTCCGGGGGGGGGGTGTCAGATACCTACTGACCCACAGCCCCCTCCCCTCTCACCAGTCATGTGTTGCCCCAGCAAGCACAGACGACGAGAAGGAGCCAGACTTGTCCAAGAGATAAAACGTTATGAAGGGGCCTGGTGTTGATTAGGGATGTGCATCTCCATCACTGAGGTCGATGCGATGCGCATCTCGATACGTTGCCAACGATACGATACATTAACAATACATTTGAAACACCAGGCGATGCGATACGATATGATTTACCCCTGTCGCGATACAGTTCGATACGATTTGATACAACATTATGCGATACGGGGCAAAATAATGATACTTCAATATGGTACGACAGAGGATTTTTGTTTTATTGTTTTATCTCATCGAGGGGGGGCACACAGGGACACACTGTGTCCGAGTGGCCCTGCACCCTAAGCAATCCCGCCATGCCGGCCACCGGAGCCCTCGCTCTCAGAGGGTGCCACCATGTCGCCTCCACACACTGCCATATATCTGGTAACGGGGCGAAACAAAAGCCGTCTGGGCTGGCTGAACCGGCCATAAAACCCCTGACGAAGGCGGCTCACCGGTCTGGGTGGTAGCGGAGGGGAAAGCGGTAGAACCATACGCTCCGGCGCCATGGCCATCACCAGTGGAAAATCCTGGCGGGCAGATCTGTGCGGTGGACCCTCGTGGCCAGAAGCGCCCGACAATGAGAAGTCCTCGTCTTCCTCCTCCTCGACAAATGGGGCCGTGCGGCCCGCCGGAATGGCGAAGACGAAGGGCACCTCCTGGTCCACCATCTCCACCACCTCGATGTCCTCCTGGTCCTGTGCCTCGTCCGGCAAGACATAACGCGCCTGCTCGAAGTGGTCCAGGCGATGTTGACGTCTGAGCCGCGGGAGTGCCCGACAGGCACTGCAGGACGGGGAATGTCCGCTACCCTCCACGGCGTGGCCAGCCCCCAGACATTCTAAGCCCCATCGATGAGGATCGGCGGCCGTGATCAAGCCAGGGCAGGTAGGGCAAGGCCGAGCTTCTAGGAGTGGTGAGTCCATTATTACTTCTTTCTTCTCTTCTTATGTTTAGCTTCCTGTTCAGTTGTCTGCTCGCCGAAGAGAAAAAAGATGACGGTCTGGAGGCGTAGCCACCTTATATACTGTGGGCGCTATATAAATTGAATTTATTATTATTATTATTATAAGTCACATTACAGGAGAAAGGAAATACAGAAAAACTGCCGTTGCAGGAAAGACGGCCGGCAAAAATCACAGACTGTGAACGTGAACATTAATAGAATATCACCTCCCATCTTCAGAGCAATCTGACTATTATAACATTAGCGTTAAGAAAGCTTACTTAAATATCTGCCACAACATAAGTAACCGGATCAAAGTAACAGTACAGTCCGCGGCATATCACATCATAATGTATCATATATCTCCTTATCTGAGTCAGCTGAGCCGTATCTGGCCGTGCAACACTCACAGTGTCACTACTGTATGCAGAAGGATTATTTTAAGCAACACATTACGAAACACTCGAGTCAGTGATAACATAAACCTGTTAATGTACGCATTCAAACACTTGTTCTGTTACCAGCTGTATTCACCTTGCAGGTGCAGCTATGTGGCTTTTATCCTGGATAAAGTGTTTAAGTCATGGATGTTTAAAGTTTAACTTCTTCATATTTGTCTAATATTATAGTTAACTTTTCATTCAGGAAGTATGACGCTGCGCTGTCAGTACGCTTGTCCATGTTTGTGATTGGTCAAATGCTGCTAACCCCGCCCCTTTTATGTGAACGCGCACTCAGCCGGACAGAGCAACCCTGGCTCGAGTTACCGAGTTGATAACCAGCGTCGTAGGACCGCTTAGCGAGAGCGCGTTTGCTTTGGGTTAGTTAAGCCAGATAACTCAAACATATCCAGGGTCTGTTGAACTGGATTCGTAGTACAGGCCTCTGGAAGAATGATTTTCTGAAAACATTAATCAAGGCAACACTAAGCATCCTTCTTTTCACACTTATCCTTAAGCTGAGTATTTGTTGTTGGATATTCTCTGCTTGCCTCTTGTTAGTGAAATGACCCATTCACTATACGCAGTCTCTTTGAAGTGTTTTCTCTTCCTTTGAAGAAAACTGACACCCTGCAAATAATAGCTCATCTGCATAAACATGGGTTCATACACCTCTCTTACATAATTTTCTCTTCCACCTTGTTTTCAGGCAGGTAATGAAAGTTACATGAGCGATTGTTTTGCTCTGTGTATTTTCCGTTGTTTTGTTTACTCAAGGTTGAAGCCACACTCAACTCTGCTCTGAGTCAGTTACAAAAGACCTGCTGAAAAATAAAGGACACATACATAATGATCAGCAAATAAGCAAAGATAACTCCACTCCCCCTTACCTGTAATTAACTGTTAAGCCCGGTAGCCCCCGGTCACAACAATATTCACGAAACTGTGTCTCAGGGCTTCTTAACAACGCACTCAGCACATAACTCACGTTAGCGATCTTTCATACTTCATCGGATCTGCACAAACAAGATATCATCTGAAAGCTGAGTGGTATCATCACTGAGCGATCGAAACTTGCGACAGTGAAGGCTGGCAAAGACAACACACAACTTGACTTTACTGGGCCAAAACGGCAAATATGTCTTACCCCCTGATCCCACCGGGAGCGTCTGCGCTGCGTTACGTTGCGGCTGCGCCGTGCTGCGACCTCCTCCTGTGTCATAACCCACCAGGCGCGTTTCAAAACGTTGCGCAAGCGGAGCGTCATATGTGCAGCCTCGCAGTTGTTGTTGATTTTGGAATATTTCCTGGACATTTGTACTTCTACAAGTAGGCTACGTAGTTACATGGTTTATGTTTGTGTCTGTTTAAATCGTGTTTATTGTTGTTATTTCCTATGTTGTTGTGTTGTAGACTACAGACAAAGTTAATAATAATTGTAATATCCCAGTTATAAACGACATGAATCAAAGATATGTTGCTGTATTTTAGTGGTAAAAAAATTCATTCATCATCATAATTATTCTATATATATAATTTACACAGTGCCTGTAAACCGGAGGAGAACGCTGGCATTTCTCCTCCTACTTGAAAGACTGGAGGGATAGGGGCTGCAAAATTAGTTTGTGTGTGTGTGTATGCTATATGGTCTGAACGTTCCACTTCCTGCCTGCCCGACATTACCTTAGCTGTGGCCGCGATCGCTAAAAACCCCGCGGCGCAGCCGTAACGCGGCGCAGACGCTCCCGGTGGGGGTTACCGTTGCTGTTTCCTGATCAAAAGTTGTGTTCAATGGCATTAAAACGCACATAAACGTGGCTGAATGTCTCTGTCACTTTGAAATGATTACTGATAATCCATCGTAATATTTATGGCAATAAGCCTAGTTTTCAGTTTTCAGAGCGTAACGTAGCTTTCGGTTAGGGCAAGCTGCGTGCACATCCAACCCAGTCTCACAGCATTTCGTGTATTAGTCACGAAATTAATTTAATCTATTGATTCGTGTTCACCAACACGATTTTCCGATTTTTTTCGTGTCACACAGAACGATTTTAAAAGCAATGTATTTTTACATTACATTACATGTCACTTTTATCCAAAGTGACTTACATACTCAATACTGTGGGCAATCCTCACAGGAGCAATTTGGGGTGAAGTGTCTCAGGGACACAACGACATGCTGACTGCAGTGGGGTTTGAACCATGTGTCAGAATACTGAAATCTGTATTTCTTTAATATTTTGTTCCTTCTAATTTGTTATTATTTACATTGCTTTTAAAATCGTAAAACGAAAGAAATGGGGAAATGATGTTGGTGAACACGAATCAATAGATTAATTTCATGACTATAACACGAAATGCCGTGAGACTGGGTTGGCGCATCACTCTCACTCCTCAATGGTAACGTGTAGGTGTATTTAGAGGTGTCAATCACCAAAATCGACTAATGGGTTCCAGAGATATAGCAAATGCACCCAAATGACCCCAGAGGTGGGGTTTTTTCTAAACCTCTCTAAAAAGGTCAAATGTCACTTGTTTTGCATCAATCTTGATACAGGGTACTTAGTATATGTTATAGTTTGGATTCTGAAAGCTTTTTGTCTCCTATCCCATCATCCAAGGTTAGTTTTCACTATAAGTAGTGGGGGGTTTTTTGGACGGAAGCTATCATTTAAATTGTTTGTGTATGTTCAATCTGAATTTTCTTTCAAATAAAAACATCTATATTGATTCTGACTTTTTCTCCATCCAACTCACAGGTTTATCATTACTTTGAGAAAAAAGATTATTAATTGAACCCTTTTAGAAGATATGGTCATTTGTTCTGGGCATGTCATTTTCGAGCCTGAGACCTGAAAAACAGGCTCCGGGCTGAACAGGTTAAAGAGGCCCTATTCTGCTATTGGGTTTTTCCCTTTCCTGTAGTGAGTTATATCGGTTTGTATGCATGTGAATAGTTTGTAAAGGCTAAAATGCCAGAGTTCCCTCCAGAGGGAGTTTCTCTCCCTGAAACGCCTCCATTGGACTCCTTTGTCTACTTCCGTAACATAGTGCCATCACTATATAACACTTGCTCTTCTATTGGCTAGCTCTCCAACACATTGTATGTAACAGGGTAGGGAGCGGGAAATTTACCGACACACCTCTAAGCCGTTGACCAATCACAACAGAGCCAGCCAGCTAACCAACCAGAGCAGACTGGGCTCTGGTTTCAGACAGGGTGAAAAATAGGTGCTGCAGCACAGGCAGGATGAACAAATGTGCTTTAGGCTACATCAAAATGCTAACATGTTCTTTATGACAAGGTCTACCATGCCTACCATTATTATTTAGCAAACACCTTACCTACCAGGAATCCCTGATTAACTAAGTGATGAGATTTCCTCCCTCTGACCTCAAGTATCTGGACCAAATTTCATGACGGTCCAATAGATCAAGTCCAAAAAGGTTTGGGGTCCATGAATATTTGTACTAAATACTATAAAGTATAGTTTAGTATGTGTATACCTCCCAGCAAGGAAAGCCTTCAGTACTTCTTTCAATTAAGAAATCTCCAGTTCTGATTTGAGATGCCTCTCGGTTTCACGTCACATTGACATAAACGCGTCCGTAGCTGCTAGAAGCTCCACAGCAATTTGATTGGTCTAGTGACTAGTCCACTGGGTGTTTGGAAACAAACACATTATCTATAGCCAGACTAAGCATGGATCCTCACGATTTCACAATATCACACAGAAGCTGCCTGTTAGCGTAAGGACTGACTGACCGACTGGTTGATGTGGTCGTCCACAACTCTCAATTTAAATATTGTTTTTTAGCACAAGACAGTTTTCCTCTGATATAAAATCCAAATCAGTAAAATATGATGAAGAGCTTGTTAGTTTAAGTATCATCAAAGCCATTTTTGATTACGGCAACACTCAGTGGGAGTATACAAAACCCAAGGACACTGAAGCAAATGGGATGAAAGCAACTCAGTCTGCACCCATTTTCAATCGTCTCAACAGAATACCACAAACCTCATTCAAATGTATACATTGAGAGAGAACATGTATAACGTGGGAATGACTGGTCCTGACAGAATGCATTCAGTGCCAAGGTTAAAGCCAATATGTTCGCATCAGTTCTACTAATTGAGAATGTATCCAACAGAATAACAGGCTGTACACTGTTCTTTTTTGTACTTTCTTTTCACAGGCATTGCAACTTTCACCCTGTCTAGAGGTTGAATACTAAATACTGATGTTTCCCAAATGTACTCTCCAGCTAGGCTTAAAGCTCAAGCCTTGGGCAGAATATGATTGAACGCAATAATAGCTCAAACCCCTGCATGCTGGATCACAGTATGCGGGGAGGAAGGATTTGTGAGACAGCCATATTAAACCCCTGTTCAATGACTCCTTAGACTGTGATGCAAGCAACGGTTTTGAAAGGCAAAAATGTCTCCTAGAAGCCTTGGATTGCTTATGTGTAGATACATTGTACTGTACATGTTTCTTAACTCCTTTTTGTCTTCATGCTTTTGATCAGTTCTTGTATTTAAAGAGGCTTAACATATAGGGAGCTACAGGAATGAGTCCTAAAACATGAAAAAAACGCTTTTTTCTGGTTTGATGCCTGAAATAAGGTCTGTGGGTAACTTAGCTGAACATATTGTTTACGTTTTGGTTTATTTAATAAATCAGTAATCACCCCACTGGTGAATTTCTGAAACTTCTATGTATTAAAAAATATCTGACTACTAAATGTCATCACGCAGAACATTAGTTCGTTTTAGCTTAGCGGTGGTATCACGTAGCCATGCGTCCCTAATGTTTGTTTATAGCCTAACCTTAGTTTATTAAAAAAAATATGAGAACATGATCCTGCTGTACAAAATGGGCAAGTAACTTAAACAATCTTATTTCTGCGATATTCCAAATTCCAATGGAAGAATCCCATTGCTTTTTGCCCGTTCACCATTCTAATATGAGAGACACATATATAGGGATGGGTATCGTTTGAAATGTATCGATTCCGATTCCGGTTCTGCTTATCGATTCCGGTTCTTATCGATTCCCCGTTTCGATTCCAAAATTGTAAAAGAAAGAGGTCAAATGTTTAGATAGCCTAACAAAAATATCTTTATTCTTTCAAGCTTTAAGGTACTGACATTTTTATAAATAAATCAAATACACAATAGCTGTGCTTTATATCAACTGAGGTAGCAGCAGGAAACCTACTGACATAATAAGTCATATAAGTCCTCCTGTTTGAGAAAAAAGAAAAAGTCAGTCCGAGCAACAATAACAAGGGCGAAATGGTTGAACTAAAGTGCAGTCAGTGCACAACATCTGGCTAACTCAACAGGCAGGAATCAATTCATTGCTTAAGCTATCTCTGGAGGGAGGCGTGTACTTTGGATTTAGGGCCTTTGTCGATTTCCCTGCAAAAAAAGATTCAACCGTTTTATAACAGTACCTGGCTTTTACTACCCTACTATCGTCACACTTTTTTTTAACCTTGCCTACCTAAATGACGGAGCTTCGACAACCGAGAAGGGATGTAGCCCTTTGACTACAAATGATGTTACTGCTCTGTGAAATTCCTCCGTTTTTTCTTTGGTCAGCTTTCCTTTTATTGCAAAAGAGAACGGTGTGTCGCGGCGAGGTGTACCCGGCTCTTCTGGACATGCAAGCGGCGGGTCCGTGGTGCTAGTGCTGGCTATACTCGGGCTCGGAGACCGCAAGCCACTAAAGACTGTACATTCTTTAATCTCGATGCCATGCTGTCTTAAATGTTTACTTAAATTTGAAGTGCAACCTAACGAACAAGCTATTAGCTTGCCACAGGCATTGCATTGTGCCTTGCCTTTCTCTTTCAGTGTGAAGTGGAGCCACACTTTTGAGCGTTTCCCGCGATCCATTTTTGTTGTTATGAAGTGACTGAGCCGGCCCGTGCATGGGGTATGTAAACAAATCAAATCACACGCTGCTGTTCCGTTGATGCGTGACGTCGTCACGTTACAGCCAGGTCCTTACAGATAGCTACAAATCCTTATCCTACGTCCGTGCAGATATGTAGGCTTTCTAACAGGTTAGTCTACCGCGTTTAGGAACCGTCAAGCAGAACCGAAATTGTGTATTTCGTCTGGGTACCCGGTACCCGCCATTTTCTTATCGGTTCTCATCTGGAACCGAGTTTCGGTTCCCAACCCTACACATATAGAGCCAATGGTGTTATGGTATATTTCCAATGCCACCAGCTTTGACGCATTTAGCATGGTTTAAACCAACAGAGGAATATGTGTGTCAGAGTGAGATAGCGCAACGCATTCAGCTGCTGATGTTTGGAGACAATGTCATAAAGGGATCAAGGAGAAAAAGAGTGCCAGCATGAGAAACGGACGGGTAGAGAGAGAAAGTATAAACCATCGTGCAGGCAGCATGGGCAACACTTTACTTCCCCCTGTTCCGCCACCCTCTTTTTGCCCATCGTGTTGCTTTGGAATAGTCTTTGCAAGATTAGGTCCGACATTTACAAAAAAATAGTTAAATTCATTTATTTGTATATGCCTTGTATTGCTTTTTAACTGCCTTTGTCCTAAATGTTATGAAGTCTTTATAAAGGTTATTTCTCTTCTTGCAAGCATTTTGTAAGCCCTTGGTTATCCAAGGCTTTTGATGATAAGTACCTTTATTTGTACGGAGTGGGACAATGTTTGTCATACAGTGATATGTAGATTTTTAGGAAGGACTCATATGCAGCATTTACGTCTTCTACATAAACCCCTCTCCACTCTTCCTTTAAGAGGTCACTCCTAAACTTGTCTTTTGCTTCAGCACTCCTTACCCAGGTCTACTGCGAGTCTCTTCCTTCTCTTCCTTTAAGAGGTCAGTCCTTACCCGGACATATCTACTGCGAGTCTCTTCCTTCTCTTCCTTTAAGAGGTCAGTCCTTACCCGGACATATCTACTGCGAGTCTCTTCCTTCTCTTCCTTTAAGAGGTCACTCCTTACCCGGACATATCTACTGCGAGTCTCTTCCTTCTTTTTCTTTAATTGCCAATCATATGCTACAAATACAGGTAAATGGTCGCTTATGTCATTTATTATCAGCCCACTCTTAGCATTGTTTTCCATGACATTTGTAAAGATATTGTCGATCAATGTTGCACAGGTTGATGTTATTCTACTGGGCTTGGTGATTAGGGGATAAAGCCCCCTGCTGTACAATGCATCCAGGAAATCAGAAGTTGTTTTGTGTTTGGATTCATTTAGAAGGTCAATGTTAAAATCCCCACAAATAACACATGTTTTATTTTCATTTAGGCCATCCATTAATACTCCTAAACTATCTTTAAACACCTCTACATTTGATCCTGGTGCTCTATATGCACAAGTCACAACAACATTTCTCTTCCTTTCCATTTCAATTTCTATAGTTATGCATTCCATTAAATCATCAGTCACAATTGTCATTTTTTCAACCAGTGTGCATTTTAGGACGCTGTCCACATAAAGAGCCACACCCCCTCCTCTCTTATTGGTTCTGTTGATATGGTGTAGCATGTAACCCTCAATTTGGAAATCAGTGACGTCGTCTTTATTTAACCGAGTCTCCGATATGGCAATTACTTTGAATTTACTTTTAAATGTATGTCGGTAGTCAGTGATCTTATTAAAGTTTGCATACAGACTCCTGCAGTTGAAATGTATTAACCAACATTGTCATTAAATTGATCATCGGTATAATATTTACACGAGTCCCTTATATGATTAAACACATGATTCTCTGAATCGACATCTTATGCTCTGTGTTGTCAAATCTGGAAAAGATTCCGAGTGGCTCAGTCTTTAATGTGTTGTTATTGTTTTCCATGTACGTCTGCAAGGAGTTAACTCCCTCCACACATACCTGTTAATTCCTTTGCTCTTTAATGCCGATCAAGCGAGTCAATTAATGTCTTTACGTCCGACACCAGCTCACATCCTGGGGTTCTCCGGTTCCTGGAGCGGTGTATCTGCCATCCTGAAGCCTGAAGAGTAGACTCCGGTTCTCCTGCTGGGCTCTCCATGTTGACACCATACTCCAGTAGACCCTGTGCCGCATCTTGTGGGTTGTTAAACACCCTGATTGTTCAGTTTTCTCGAATAGTTTCAGTTTAGGAACAGAATGCAGGATTTGATGTTTCTTTCCTGGAGCTGCTTCCTTGCTTGTCTGTATTTTGCGCGCTCCTTGAACACTTGGTGGTGAAGTCCTCATCAAAGAAAATCCTTCAATCTTTCACCCTAATGTCCTTCTTTGCCCAGGCGGCTTGTAGCACCCTTTGCCTCACGTTGTAGTTTTGGACTATTATTGATCGGGGACGGTCGCTGTGCCCAGTGAGATGCCCCGTTGCCCGGTGCGCTCTCTCAATGGGAATGTCGCCACTCACATCCAGTTTCTCGCGTGTTACGTTTTGCACAAAGTCCATCATGCTGTTTCCCTCACATTTTTCGGGCACTGAATATATCCTCAGGTGGTTCGGTCGATCACGGCCTTCAAGTTCCTCACATTTATTTTCCAGTTGCTTTTGCATGCGTAAACTGTGAAGGAGTACTTTTGTCATACCGATTTCACGGTCTTCATTTTCTGCGATTCTTAATTCTGTTGCATCCGCTCTTATTTTCAGCTCTCCGAAGCCTTCTCTCAAGTCCTTTATTTCCTCCTTCGATACTCCAAACTTCCCAGCAGTTTCCATGCGGAATTCTCTGATTCCTTTTAATATTTCAGAGAGGCCTTCCCCTCCCTCCTCTGGTTGATTTGCCTCAGGCGGATTCCTTGTGCCGGCCTGTTTCTGTTTTTCTTTCTGGCTGAAACGTGTTGACATTTCCCTTTCCTTTTTCTCTACCTTCTGCAAGAAAAAGTATTTGCGCAACCCGCCCTTTAGTTCCAGGATTCCTTTTTTTTCACCTCCGCACCAGCTAGGCAGCCATCTTATCCAGTTAAACTATTAAACTGCTAGCAGCCTGCCTTTTCATTATTACCATACAACAGATTTAAGAATAAATTAAACAAATAATACAACATTGACCTAAAAGAGCAGACAGATGTTGCAACCCTGATCTCCTCAGGCAGGTTGTTTACGACCAGCAGTGATGCCTCTGAGGGTCTCAGGGTGCAGGACGGGGCATGGGGTTTATACAAGGTCACAAACATATCTTAACATACCAGCAATACAATTTAAAATGTATTCTTAAAGCAATATAAATACCAGCAATACAATTTAAGAATGTACTGTTAAAGCGATATAATCTACTTTTCTTCTTACACCTACAGCGCACACCCTGAACCGTGTGCTTCTTGTTTACATGTTCCTCTGCACACTCAGAGGCAGGACATAAAAACACTCTTTTGCTATTTATTTTCATTTTGCAGCACATTTATACTATTAGAACTTTGCTTTACATCTTTATATTATTTATTTGTCTTAAGTCGTTTAACGTGAGTTATGTGCTAAGTGCGTTAGCACTCTTTCGCTTAGTACTAATTCAGAGGCTCTGCGTTAGACTTGTGTCAGGTAGCTGAGCTTATTCCCGTTAAGTGGGTATGACATATTCATAGTTTGTTAAATGTTAAGAAGCACTCAGACGCTGTTTCTTGCAAGATGCTGTTAATACATTATTATGATTGATTGATTGATTATCTGCAATGTGGACATGAAAATCAATTATGAAACGTAACCCCAGCACCATGTTTATACAAAGGGTTAGGGTTAGGCAATATCTCAGGGTCCGACCTGAACTGTCATTTTCGCATTCAAGTATCTAAAAGTTCGACTCTATTTTATTCAGGTTTCTTGAATTCCTTAATAGTGTGACAGTGTGGTCTCCGGAACTTCAAAGAAAGTCCTCAAATGTGTAACTTCACACTTTTATATGCATGCTAACTTTTGAGTTTCCTGAATGAAGAATTGACTCTGGGCGATACAAATCGAGCTGTCCTGAAACAATCCACCAAGCGAGGAACTTTCTGCGAGTAGTCGAGCAAAATCTGAATATGAGAGTCGGGGAAGACTCCTCTTCTGGTAGAGGTATTTTCTGCTGGTTAATTCACTTTGAGTTAAATACATTAGTTTCACTGTTTTTCATTATGCTGTAAGGCATGGGGATTCTAAGAGTTTGGGCAGGCTAAGGAAAGTTATCTTTCCTCATCAAGTTAAGCACCTAAGTCATGTTACTCTTCAAACTCTAGGTAACTTCACTTACTTGTGTTCAATTTCATGTATTACTCTTTCTGTTCTCTCTTCGGGCTCACCATGTCTAAATAGAGCTTTTAGATGTGGCTGATTTGAATGGATTTCAATCGCAGATAAACCCACTTATTCAAGTGTTAGAAATACCTTCTGGGAGTTATTTCCCATGAATAGGAGATAGCTTTTCCCTTTTCATTGCTCACTCTGCTTTGGAGTGCCAAATGCAGAAATTGCCTCTGTAATATAGAAAACCAGCTGAAAGCCCGCGTCTTCAGTGGCAGGCTTTCATTCACGGTGTCTATTGCCGAACAGCATTTGCGCCTCGCTGTCAAACCTCTCCGCCTCATTATAGAGTGCTATTGATTTCAGAAAAACAACCTCTATACGGTAACACTTTAAAGAAGCCAGAGTTAGACAGTAGAAATATACACTCTGAGATGTTGTGCAGGGTAGTCGGGAGTTTCTTTTCCAATTCAATCGGTAAGTATCTGATGTAAATTGATAAAGCGTACTGTTTGTTTCACATAGTTTCTGGGTGCAATACGAGATTCTCTTTGTGAAATATTAAATGGATTTCCTCTCTAGAGATATAGAGGGAATTTATACTGGGCTGTCTGCAAGTTAACAAATACATTCCTCCGTATTTCAAACTATTTCATCACTGAGAAAAACTGATTTATTTTTCTGTTTTTCTGTTATTTTGGAATAACAAAAAACAGGGCCTTTAAAAAAAACGAATGTATTTGTATAGAAACTCTCTAAATGACACAGAAGTAAGAACACATTTTAAAAGAGCTACATTTACAAAGACAGGCTGCATTATTACAGGACTGTTTCTCAAGTCTCATTTGTAAAAGTGCTTTACGCTGGGGTGTGACTATCAGTCGTGCCAAATGTGTTTATGATGAAATAGATTACAGCACAAGGTGTATCATCTTAATCTAGCCACATCATGTTGGCCTTAAAGTGCACCAGATTGGTGCAAACCTTTCTGTCATTTTTTCTGTATTTTTTCAAATTGCATGCAAGTGTTTTTGACATGCAATCACACTCTATATGAAAAATACAAATATTGCCATAAATATGAGGATGATTATCAGTAATCATTTTAAAGTGACACAGAGACATTGGATTAACCTTCAGCAGCGTTGTAATGCCATTGAACACAACTTTTGATCAGAACACATGACAGTAAAACGTGTTTGCCGTTGGCTCCGTGAAGCTTCCCTGAGTTTTGGAGTGATGATACTTATAACATTGTAACCTGTGGAATCTCAGCTTTCATTTGATATCTTGTTTGTGCAGAACCGATTACGTTTACAAATATTTCTACCCTGAGTTCTGTGCGTTTTCGCTTTTTGGGGGGCATGCCCTCGAACCCCCATAGCAGGCAGATTTTGGACCTTGGCATTAAGAAAATCCTGCATACTCCAATCGGCGAGGGTTGCCTGATTTCAACCATTTTTGTTTAGGTTGAAAACATTTTTAGAGTCGGAAAAAGTCCACAAGTCTCTCTTTGCTTTATATACTTAATTGTCAGAGCATATATTCAGATTTAAATTACTTTAACACATTTCATTTTGGGTTGTTTTATGTTTCTATATTAACATGTGCTAGATCGTGCTGCTGTTTCTGTCCTTACCTTCTCCTCACATGTGCTGAATTGAGTTTCATGAACATGTATATCTGATAGCCTTACTTTGAGCAATGCTTGTTACTTTAAAGCTGTGTATAATGATTTGTGTTATATAGTTGGGGACAAAATAAAGGGCAAGTGTTATTTTGTGGGTATAAGGACTGCAGCTGAGTCCTTAATATTAACTTAGTTTACTCATTTACACTTATTACATTTTGAGTGCCCTGGTCAATTCAACAGAATCCCTTAATAGTTTGTTTGGGTCCCTCACTTCCGTTTGGCTTCTCATGCACTGATTCGCTAGCTGAACAGCCAATCAGAGTGATTTCTTTTACCGACTGCCGTTGGCCGATGGCGGATTTTTGGCCGAAAAGGCGTCGGCACGGCTGAAAAGACACAACGGTGCGGGACACACCAATCTGAGTAGGGCGTGTCGACGCTCATCGTCGGCCTGACGCCCACCGACGGCCAGAATCGGCTTGGTGTGTCCGGGCCTTTAAACAACAATCCAGGGCGGTGGAGGCGAAGACTTGGCTTGGCAACTGGAAGGTCACCAGTTCAAGTCCCGGCAAGATCAAGTGCTACCGAGGTGTCCCTGAGCAAGGCACCGTTCCCTGCACTGCTCCCCAGGCGCCGTACATAACGGCTGCCCACTGCTCCTAACACTAGGGTAGGTCAAATGCAGAGAAACCTGTACTATGTAATGACAATAAAGTTGAATCTTCAAGAATGAAACTTCTTATGACGGATTAAGAACATTTGAAGAAAAGCATTTGATTGAATCAGCTGAATTTGTTCTTTGGCTCGACAGCAAACATTAAGGCAATTTGTCTGTTTTTTGGCTCACAACATCACGGACACTTTCAAGCCTGATGAATTCAGGAAATGCCCACCATGTCATTTTTCAAAGTCACAGTTAATGCTAACACAGTAATTAAGCCACATTATAAATCACTGAGATGTAATGGTGGTTTATTAACAATAACACCGACACTGCTTTTATTGTTTTTTGTCCTGTTGCTTTTTTATTGAGGTATAATGAGATAAGCAGATTTTGTCATGCTTAGCATAGGAAAAAGCTGATTTATAGTCATTCAGCTGCTGACTTGTAAAGGCATTGTGTGTATTTGTGCCTACTGTGGATAATTTGTTGAAAACCTGTGGCTTAAAACTTGCCTTAAGAAAATCATTACTCAGGTGGAGCTCAGCATTGTAAAGAGCTAAAGCTCGATTGGCCCACACACACACACACACGCACACACACACACACACACACACACACACACACACACACACACAGTGTCTCAATGTGCAGATGCCAAATAATCGCACACACAAATATAATCTCTCTGAATCAGCAGCATTAATTTTCTGCTTCGGTACTGTGAAAAGTTGAGCATTACATATTGAAAAGCCTGAAGCACTATATATATATATATATATATATATATATATATATATATATATAATGATGACTGTGTACTCCACTAATAAAACACCCATCTTTAATATCATATCTTCCTTATTACTGCTCCCCAGGAGAAGGTAAATGACCCTGGGAGCAAGAAAATATTGATAACAGATGTAAGACGTAGTGTAAATTAAATGAAGCAGCCGATAGGAAGGGATGGGATATTTCACGTGTGGGAAACAGCTCCTGCGGTGATGCGAGGTTTCCTTGTGGACATTGTGATGATACTTTCTGCTGCATTTTGAAACCCCCCCATGGCAAAGCCTGAGGGTGATGTTACAATAAGACACTCAACCCTTCACCCTTATAACACACTGTTGTATACTTAAAGGGAGAAACCCACAGGGCACACACAGAGCTGTGCCTCAAGAGGTAATCACTGCTGGTAATTGGAATACTCTTGCCAAATTACACAAAACCACAGCTTAAGGCACTTAGTGAAAGATTACTTTAGTAGCTTCATTAGGAAAACACAAACACAAAGGTTATCAGAAGAATCCAAGGTTAGGGTTAGCATGCTAAACATGCATGCTTTGTAGGTGACTGGAACTACACTCCATCAGGGACTTGGCCAGGACAGGGTTGCTTATTACTGGCTGCTAAACAACTCAGAGCATAAGGGGCGGATGTGCCTCATGTAAATGGTGCCTTAGTAGTGGATAGAGAATGAGAGTTATCATCAAAGCAAACTAGTACAAAATAGTAACAGCACAATATTGCCGTAATAAATAATAAAGCCTCAAATCTCACAGAAAAGCTGTTACTTATTTAGACCTCTAATCTAAGAGACAATGCATGTAGCAGCTAACTATATATGCGGATGGTATTCACACAGAACCATCTGAGAAGTAATTGGAGACTGTAGGGGAAAGAAACCTGACTTGCTGAAATTGGGATGATACTTTCTGCTTTTGAAACCCCCCCCATGGCAAAGCCTGAGGGTTACAGTGAGGCACTCAGCCCTTCACCCTTATTAACCTCTTGAGCCCGATTGCCCCGGGTACCAGGGGCAGACGCAGCATCTCGTAAGAAAGACCATCTCAGGGCTTCTTAACACAGGGTATATGCAGGAATGCTGAAGTCAAATTTAAGACCCTTTCCATACATGTTAGGACCTCATCTCCACCTCGAGTTCTAACCGGTTACCTTGGCGACACACTTTACCTCACATTGACTATATACAGTATTGATTGTCCTTCCTCCTTATCTTCCAACCATTTGGACGCAGACTTGCATTTCCCCATAACGATGTTGTTTAACAACCGGCGTAAACGGAGCTTCGCGCGCTATCAAGCAGTGAGCGTGCGATGTCCTGTTCAGATGACGTCAAACCCAACGGGATGCCATCAATAAACTACACAGAATCACACTACACACCTACGCAATGATTACATTCAGGCACACTGTAGAATACAACCTCTTTGGACCATTGATATACTTATTGACAACAAGCTACAAAATGTAATACCTTGGAAAATACTGTTTAATACTTTTTAATAGCCTTCATTTTTTTTTAAGACCCTGCGGACACCCTGTAGCAACCTATTAATGTGGCATACGCACTTAACGGGAAGAAACAGACGATAATAACCATTTTTACCTAAACGAAACACAATTCCAACACCAAGCGTCTAATACTCTGGGCTCCCTAAAAAAAAACATCCTCCCCTCTGTCAAGAACCTTGGAGTGACCTTCGATAGCACTTTTAAATTTGATAAGCAGGTCAGCAGCGTAGTTCAAACCTGCTTTTTTTAAATACGACTATTGGCTAAGACCAAGTCGTTTTTATCTTTTAAAGACTTGGAAAGGGTCATCAACGCCTTTGTTACCTCAAGGTTGGATTACTGTAATGGTCTGTATGTGGGTATGGACCAGGCCTCAATTAGACGCCTTCAGCTAGTGCAGAACGCCGCTGCACGTCTTCTTACTGGCCACAAAAAGCGTGACCACATTACCCCAATTCTGGCCTCACTGCACTGGCTTCCAATTCGGTTCCGAATTGATTTTAAACTCCTTTTATTTGTTTTTAAAGCACTAAATGGGCTGGCTCCGGCCTATATAGCCGAACTCCTCCAGCGCTACACCCCAACCAGAGCCTTAAGGTCTGCTGACCAGCTGCTGCTGGTAGTGCCTAAGACCAGGCTCAAAACCCGAGGGCACCGAGCCTTCGCAGCAGCTGGCCCCAGGCTCTGGAACACTCTGCCCCTCCATGTGAGGTCGGCCCAGACCCTAGGGGTTTTTAAATCCACTCTTAAAACGCACTTCTTCTCTCTGGCCTTCTAGTCAGAGCGGAGCACGACTCCTGACATTTCGCTGTGTGTTATTTTGTATTTGTGCTGTTGTATTTGTTGTAAAGTGTTTTTATTGTAAAGCATTTTTATTGTATGTACAGCACTTTGGGCTCGACCAAAAATCGTTTTAAAATGTGCTCTATAAATAAAACTTGATTTGATTTGATTTGATTAAATCAGCACTTAACGAAAACATGCTAACGCACCGTTAGCACATACTTGGCGATAGCTAATTTTCTACTTCTACTATTTGCACAAACGACATGTGAAAGAAAAAACTCACTGAACTAGCAGCCATATGTCTTACCTGTGCTGTTTTGTGATCAAAAGTTGTGTTCAAGGGCATGACAATGCTTCTGAAGGTTAATCCAATGTCTCTGTGTCACTTTGAAATGATTACTGGTTATCCATCATTAAATGTATTTGTAATAAACAGGGTATATTGTTGAGCAGGTTGGGGCGTCTGGTTTAGGACATGCTGTGTTGGAGTCATTCTAACTGACCAATGGTAATGTTTACATGGATTTATGAAGCGCCCCTCGATTCTATTGGCTCTAACGGCTACAAAGAGGTGTCAATCACCCAATTTGACCAATGGGTTCCAGAGATATGGCCTTGCGTAGTGTATAGGTCTGACTGCCAGCTGGCGCACCATTACGCTTTGTTGCGATAAAAGGTATAGAGGTCATGGTGAATTTTCCAAAAAGGTCAAAAACAGTTGTATTTGGATGAAATGAATACTTATAGTGATATTTTAATTAAATAAAATGAGTTTTACAGTGTGGTACCTGAGAAAGGTTAAATGGCACTGATGGTAACCAAATGTACGCAAATGGCACCATTTGGTGAGTCCGCCTGGACCTACCTGTTCTAAACCTCTCTAAAACATTTCAAGTTTCACTAAAGTAGCATCTATCTTGACACAGGGTACTTGACATATTGTGGTTTGGATCCCTAAAGGTTTTGGGCTACTATTCCATCATTCAAGGGTGGTTTTCACTATAAATTCACTATATTTTTTTACTATGTTCAATCTGAATTTACACAGCAACATCTACATTGATTCTGACACTTCTACAGCCAACTCACAGGTGTATTATTGCTTTGATAAATAATATTATTCATATACCCCTTTTAGTTGTGAAGAAATACTCATTCATTCTGGGCATGTCATTTTCGAGCCTGAGGCATGAAAAATAGGCCCAAAGCCCAGAGGTTAAACAAGGCTGTATTGAAGGGGGAACCCACAGGGCACACAAACATCTGTGTCGTAAGAGGTCATCCATAATGGGTAATTGGAATAAATGATTGCAAGGTTCAAGTTAGGGTTAGATTCCGAACCTTCATGCTTGTTTTGCAGGCTGAAAACCTGAAACTACACCCCACCAGGGATTTGGCCAGCATGAAGTTTCTTATTATTGGCTGCTGAGCAACTCCTTTAAAGAGCATGTGGAACTAATTAGCTTCTTATTTATTCAGGTGTCGGTGAAAGATGGAATATGAGAGTTGACATCAATGCAAAAAAGTAAGACTTCTCACAGCAGAATGTTGTTTGGTTGCCTAAAAAAATCACTTTAAAACAGCTTTGAATACTAATTTAAACATCAATATTAACCTGTTAAGGCCCAAGCCTGTTTTTCATGTTTCAGGCTTGAAAATGACATTCCCACAACAAATGACCATATCTTCTAAAAGGGTTAAATTAATAATCTTTTTCCTCAAAGTAATGATAAACCTGTGAGTTGGATGTAGAAAAGTCAGAATCAATATAGATGTTTTTATTTTAAAGAAAATTCAGATTGAACATAAATTAAATTATAGTGTCCGTCCAAAAAATATTTTGTACTTATAGTGAAAACTAACCTTGGATGATGGGTTAGTAGACTAAAAGCTTTAGGAATCCAAAGTACAACATATAATAAGTACCCTGTATCAAGATTGATGCAAAACAAGTGATATTTGACCTTTTTTAGAGACATTTAGAAAAAAAACTCCACCTCTGAGGTGATTTGGGTGGAAATGGGCGTATTTGCCGTTTCTCTGGAACCCATTGGTCGATTTTGATTGACATCTCTTTTGAACTGTTAGAGCCAATATAATCAAAGGGGGATTTCCACATACACACACACGTTACCATTGTGAAGTGGGGGCTATGCGAACGCAGTTTGCCAAAAGCGAAACCTATCTCTCGCTCTGACATCTGAAATCTTAAAACTAGGTTTATTGCTGATGGATTATCAGAAATCATTTCAAAGTGACACAGACACATTGGATTAAGCTATGGATTAACTTCAGCAGCGTTTTTTTATCGTTTTAATGCCATTGAAGACAACTTTTGATCAGACAATAACAAAGGTAAGACATATTGCCGTTTTTGCTACCTAATGCCATGTGTTGTCTGTTTTTGTTTCTAATGTTGCAAGTTCTGATCATGGAGTGATGATCTAGATACATATCGATTATGTGTATTCTCACAATGCTAATCGATGGGTTGGATGTGCAGTTACGATAAGTAATAAGGGTGTTATACCGTGTTTTCTGTGCTAACAGCGTTAGCATTTTTTCAACTCAGGGCTAATTCAGAGGCTAAGCGTCAGTCTTGTGTTTTCTTTTGCTAAAATAAAATAAAATCATCAGTTAACATTCATAGTTTATTACATCTTAAGAAGCCCTCAGACACTGTTGCTTGCAGATGTTGTAGTTTCGGACCCGCCGAAGGGTCCGTGGGGCTTAACAGGAGATAATGCAGGTAGAAGCTAAATTGTTGCGCTAAATGGTTTATTTACAGAGAATCATTTCAGAAGCCATCATAAGAGCCAGTTTGGAAAAAGGGCAGTTCGTTAAAAATAAGCAGCAGGTGATTGGAGAAGCCATCTGTCAATCACATTGTCCACTTTAATTGTTAAACACGGCAAGTGTTTGACTTGAAAAGCTACAATTATGCTATTGTATACTGCATTTGCTTGTCATTTTTAAACCTAAGATATCCAAATGATGTATTATAAAACTACATATGCATTTATAAAACAGCTACATATATAAATATTCTAGTAATATTAATTTGTTTTGCTCTGGTTCTCATTCACATCAACTTCTGTCTTCTCTTGCAAAACACTGATGAAATGACATTCCTGATTCATCCCTGACCATTTTCTGCAAAAAAAGATGTCCACTCATCCAGATTGCATTGTGTCCATTTTACTGGTCACTGGTCATAAACTCTACACCTCCATGAGGAAAATAATCTCTATGTGGAAGAGTGGGTGAAAGGAAACGTGTTACCTTCCTGGTATGGGCTGTAAACCACTCTTTATATTAAAGGGACGGTCCAAATGTTTTGAAGTGGGGTTTTATGAGGTACTTATCTATAGTAAGTGAGGGGTCTTACTCCCCTATAGTAAGTACACTCCCCCAGTTTGGAAAAACAGGCAGGAGTAACGGTACGGGAGTAAAGCAATGTACTGCTGTGGATACAAGCAGCAGCATATTTAATTAAGAAACCTTAAAGAATGGCCAATCTATAAAATCATCATTACTGTAAGCAAGGGTGTAACTTTGGTTTGAGAAGTGGGGGGGGGGGGCACAAAACAGAGGGTCTGTGGGCCCTCTGCAATCAAAAATGTTCTCGATTTGAATCCCTTTTCCTGCCTTTTCTAAAAACATTTGTGTTAGGACTATGGTGTTAACAAATCCAAGAAAATGTGTAGTGTAAAATGCCTGGTAAACATATCTGGTATCTAGAGGGGATGAGCCGACTCTATTCCTGAGGACGCTGAGATCCTTCCACGTGTGCAGCAAGATGCTGGAGATCTTCTACCAGTCTGTGGCCAGTGCACTCTTCTTTGCTGCGGTCTGCTGGGGGGGGGGGGCAGAGCCGGTGACACCAGCAGGATCAATAAACTGATCAGGAAAGCTGGGTCTGTCATCGGCATCAAGCTGGACCCCTCTGAAGCTGTGGTGGATAGGAGGACACTGAACAGGCTGTTGTCCATGATGGATAACCCCACCCATCCTCTCCACCTGCAGCTGGACCGTCAGGAGCTCCTTCTCCAACAGACTGCTGCAGCTCCGCGTCTCAAGGACCGATACAGGAACACACTCCTGCCCACTGCAATAACTCTGTACAATAAATCACCTCTGGCTGGAAGAGAACTCTCTGCTCCATAGTTTCTCTTGGAATAAAACCTCGCTGTACATTTTACACATATATAATCTGTTCAATATTTAATATTCCAAATGTCATATATTTTTGTATATATATTTGAATATGAGGAGTTCTTTTCCAAAACGCTATAAAAGCCAAATTGAAAATTGAGTTTGTTGTGCCATTTTGCTGTGTACTGAACCTATTCACTGCTCTATCAAAGTTTCACGCCAAATCGCTATATATCCTATATATATATATATACATTTAATATTGACAAAATGTGTGGGTCTAGGTAAAAAATGTCATTTTCCTGAAAACTATTAAAATGGATATATAGCGTTTTGGAAAAGAACTCCTCATATATAATATCTACATGTATATTTTCTATTTTCTTTTCTTTCTATTGTTGTTTATTTGTTGTTTTGTTTTATTGTAAAATACCTTGTCTTTTATGCTGCTGCAACAAAAACTATTTCCCAAATTGGGATCAATAAAGTACCGTCTTATCTTATCTCTTTTTCTTCTCTCAATTATTTTATTTCTATTGTGCACTCTCTAATCAATATTAATCAAACTATTTTAAGAATGAGTTCTTATTTTATTTAATGTATTTGGGTCTACAACAGAGGATACACATGTTTGTGTCAGTACATGTGTACTAACAGAGGCGGGTGTGTGTGTGGAAATAACGGGGACAGATCTGCTGTCAGACGATCAGCTGTGCGATCAGCTGTGCATCACAAACGGACGACGCTTCACGTGACGCTCCGGAGGAAAGGACGTCCCATGGCTCTTAAAACTCATTTCCCTGCTTCTCGTGGTTTCCTTGCGTCCCTCCATGCTTCCCTGGTGGGAGGGACTAGACGCAGGGAAACGACGCAAGTGAGGGACGCAAGGACCGAAGTGAAACGCAGCCTAAGACAACTGGGTGAACTTAGGTCTTCAGTTTGTTTGCAGCTCTGCAGTTGTGTTTGCTGAATAGCATTTAATCACTTATTTGTTATGGTTTTCACAGGCTACTATAACGAAAAAACATCAATATTTTAGATCAAATAAAGTATATCTAATCTTATTATCTTAATTGTAATTCAATAATATATAGTCGATCGAAGTAAATCAACTTATACATTATCATGTATTATACTGTGTTGTATTATCATACATTAACCCCATTATAGCAGATGCCACATTGAATGGATGAACACATTTATGCATCAATAATTACAACAGAGTATTTCTAAATATAAGTTGTAAAAATACTTATATATTACATGTTTGTTAGACGCTTTTATCCAAAGTGATTAACATACTCAATACTGTGGACAATCCCCACAGGAGCAATTTGGGGTGAAGTGTCTCAGGGACACAACGACATGCTGACTGCAGTGGGGTTTGAACCTGCGCCCCCCTGATCCGTACACCAACGCACTTATTTGTAATCTTTTATTATTAGAAAGAAAGCTTTTACACATTACATATCACAATTAACATTACTGATCCCCCAAAAAAGGACCCCAATGATTTCAAACCATCACATACATCAAATCAAAATCCCATCACCCTACATACCACAACATATCAACATTAACTCACACATTTAAAACTTCAAATCACTTTCAAATATATACTTAAAACATTATAAACTATATATTTAGCCAGAACAATATTACACACTCCACACTTAACCACCTTCACCACAACTATTATCAAACCATCTTAATCATAATTTAAGCACTTTTTAGCCAAAACATAATTAAACCACCATTCTTAAACATCATATGACTTACACACGTATCACTTAATCCCCATTAGAACTCCCCTCATTTAAATAAAACCCTCTGTTTAGTCAAAACAACATCCCCTTCATTTAACCACTTTATTAAACTAAACCATTTGAAACCAATCTAAATGTTTCCCCTATACCCTCGAACAGTATGCTAACCATTACATATTTATTTTTGCAAAACACTTTGCAGCAGCAGCAACAAATATAGCCGCAACAGCAGGAGGGGCAGAGTGTTCCAGAGCCTGGGGCCAGCTGCTGCGAAGGCTCGGTGCCCTCGGGTTTTGAGCCTGGTCTGGGGCACTACCAGCAGCAGCTGGTCAGCAGACCTTAAAGCTCTGGCTGGGGTGTAGCGATGGAGGAGTTCGACTATATAGGCCGGAGCCAGCCCATTTAGGGCTTTGAAAACAAATAAAAAGGAGTTTAAAATCAATTCTGAACCGAACTGGAAGCCAGGATTGGGGTGATGTGGTCTACTCCTGTTTTTCAGTTTTGTCCGTTCGCATCTTCGTTGTCATTGTCCTTTCCTTGTTCATTCACAGTTTTCCCGTCCCTCTCCACACTCCGCTGTAATTGATCAATATATAATATATATACTAATAAAGGACTGGCTTATCTAAAGCGAGTTGAGTAGCACTTGAAATGTTTTAGCTCTATGAAACCTGATGTACTTATATGATTCTGTTTTCTTCAAGTTTGTATTTTGTTGGTCGAACGCACTTATTGTAAGTCGCTTTGGATAAAAGCGTCAGCTAAATGCAATGTTTTGTAATGTAATGTAATCAATGTCCGTGATCCGCCACGCATTCGGTAAAGCCATTCCAGATTTCGTTGCCAGTAAATCCATCAAAACGAAAAACACACGGGTCGGGGGAAACCCCCAGACAGCAAAAGCTGTTTGAGGTCTCTTTGTCTAAAAATCTACGACATAATATACCCCACTCGTAAATGTCCAAAGCATCTGTTTTATAATAACGGGGGTTGCTAACAGGTAACTAAATGACCTAAACTTCATCAGTGCGAACATTAGCCTTTAGCTTAGCGGTGGTGATATGACCGTCATGTAGAGTGTTTATAGCTTAACATAAACTTGCGTTTGGATTTAGAATTCAAACATCACAAATGAGTGTCCGTAATCCTGCTGAACAAAATGGGAAAGTGTCATAAATGTGTGTCTGCCACATATCTTATTTTCTGTAATATACCAAAATCTAATGGAAAAATCGCATACAAAAATACACAATTGGTGCAAAACTCTATTGCATGGCTTTTGAAGTGCATTGCAATACACGGTGCAGGTTTTTGTTCATGGTCATAATAAAGCTGCTGTTCCCTGCCCAGAAGAGTAATCTGCATCTCTCTGCTCTGCGGCCCTCTGACAGTGTCATTTTGGCTAATCCATTCTAGCCTGACTATCTCTGTAGCTCTGCACTGCTCCATTTTCTCTACACCGTCTCCTTGGCAGATTTTTGATTTGACTACAGTGTCAGCCAACGCTCTACATTTATACCTGTAATCTCAAGGGAAAGCTAATAAGGCTTCAACGGCCTCCCCCACTCCTCTTGTCTTTTTTTAAAAAGCATCCATAAAGTTCATATTACAGTTTAATAAGGCAACGAGATCAGTGAGGGAAAGTACAAGAGACACCATCTCCCACTTCACTTCCTGCTATCAATTCCAAAGCAATTAAGGCCTGCAAAGGGGTTTAATTTCAGATCGTAAATTGAATTCTGTCAAGATATGATCTGCAAGAGGATTTCAGAGCTTACCAATATACATACGTGTATGTGTGAGTGTGCTATGCAAAGACTGTTTTATCGCAGCTTGGCAGGATGGGATCAATATAAAGATATTGGAATAAATTAAGTGATAATGGCATCTTAATAAGAAAGCCTTACACTTTGAGGAATGACATCCTTATGAAGATGCTGCTGCTTTGACACCACATATGGAGGAGGCAGCAGATGTTAATAATTAATCAAATCAACTTTAATAAACAGGTAACAGTTAGACCTGTTTGAATGTTATCAGCACATCAAATGATCGTTATCAGTTATTCTCACCACCATAATAATGCTCCAGATGGGTAAACTGCTCTGACTTGCAACTAGTAACATGGGGAAGTTCTAAAATAAGTAGTTAACATCAGGAATTTAAACCACACTACGTGATCAGGTTAAAGAAAAGATCATGGTTTGGATTTACATAACTATATTAAGTTACGTTGTGTACCTAAGTCAAGTTACATATTTCAAGTTAATCAACGTTGTGTAAGCTAGCTGTTGTGCATAAGGACATATTATGCTCAATTTAAGCTTCATATTTGAATTGTGTGCCTCTACTGTGACATTCTTCTCATACTGCCTGTGCTGTTGCTTAGAGATGTCCCAGCACTTAGCGTATCAGGAACAGTGTGTTGGGGCGCTAACAGTGGATTACGTATTGTAACCCTAGAGCGGAGCCCTCTACTGGACTCTGGGTACTGCCCTTGACCTCACTATGCGAGCATTCACCTACTGCGCGCGCAGGCCCACAGTATATAAGGCGGCCTCGCCTCCCGCCCGTCATCCTACACCCTCTTCAGCGAGCGGCATAGACAGGGCCCCTAGTAGAGGTGCGCTCCCCCTGCCTGCCCTTAGGCCTGTATGGGGCTCACTGCGCCTCATGTTTCTCAGGTCCCTAAGGAGCATGGGAAACAATAAGTGCATTATGTCCAGGGGGTGGGGGTCAGATACCTAGTGACCCACAGCCCGCCTCCCCCCCTCACCAGTCCTGTGTTGCCCCAGCAAGGACAGACGACGAGAAGGAGCCAGACATGTCCAAGAGATAAAACCTTATGAAGGGGCCTGGCGTGGACCAAGATGCCACCGTGCATATATCCTCCACACTCACGCCGTTAAATAAGGCTTTTGACACAGCCATACCCCGTGTAGAGTGTGCCCGGACCCCCGTGGGGAAGGCTCTCCCGTATGTGCAATGCACTCACAGAGCCATCCTGCCAGGCGTTTCTTGGACAGAGTTGTTCAGTCCGCCTAATGGCAGCCGTGCGCTCCACATAACATGCTAGCGCACGCACTGGGCAGAGGAGGTGCAGTTTGGCCTCCCTGGCCCCAATATGGTATGGAAGACTAAAGCCGCCCAGCTGAATAGCCCTTGACCTGAACGAACTCCTTACACTCTTGGGAGCAAAGGAGGGGTTCGGTCTGAGTGTCTCCCCGCTACGGTCACCCCGGATCCACAGGCAACACGGGTGCACCGACAGAGTGGTCAGTTCGGACACTCTCTTGGCTGAAGTCAGGGCCAGCAGAAAAGCTGTTATTAATGACAGCGCCTTCAGGGAGGAGAGCTCCAGAGGCTCAAATGATTCTGTGACCAGAGCCTCGAGCACCAACGGCAGGTCCCATTGCGGGGCGCAGCCTCCTGACCCCCTGCAAAAACCGCAACATAATCGGCTGACTGAAGGCTGACCTGCCGCCAAATCCCTCATGACAGGATTAAATGGCTGCTGCATACACTTTAACTGTGGAATATGCAAGCCCTCTGTCCACCAGTATCTGTAAGTAGGACAGAATAGAGCCCATTGTACAAGATAGGGGCTCTAGACTTCCCATTTCACACTATGGCTGGAATGCCAACCACTTTGGCCTGTAACAGGCTGTGGTGGATCCTGCTCTTGCTGCCTGGATAGTCTGGATAACTTCGTCAGACAATCCCCCCTGTCTCAGCCTGTCCCTCTCAGGAGCCAAGCCTGGAGAGGTTGGCCCAGAGAGGATAACGCCCCTATTGCACCAGCCCCCTGAGACCGGAGGTTGCCCACCACTGAGGGGGGATAGCCACCAGACGTTGTTTGTGCCTCTTGGGATCTAAACGAAGGCCGGCAAACCACCTTTGCAGGCGGCGCATATGCAGCAACCCCAGCGGCACCACGGAGTGAGCAGCCGCCATGAGACCCAGAGTCTGCATGATAGTCAAAGCTGTCACTGTTGCCCCCTGTCGCATTCTGCAAACTGCCCGCAGCAGGGACGCCTGTCTGCTTTCTGACAGGGTGGGGCGTAGCCTGCCTGCACCGAGCACCATCCCCAGATACTGCACCTGCTGGTGATGTATGGGACTGCTCTTCTTGCAAAACCCAACTTGGTTAGGTGTAGGATCAATTGGGCTGTGTGAACCATTGCCCATTCCCTGGACCTGGCCATGACTATGAGGTCGTCTAGATAAAAGAAGACCCTCATGCCATGGTCGCAAAGCGGCTGAAGCGCTGTGGTCACACATTTGCTGAACGTGCGTGGGCACAGGGAGTAGCCGAACGGTAATCTGTTGTACTCGTAGGCTATCCCCTACACAAATACTTTCTGTGTCTTGGAACAATTTCGACATGAAAGTAAGCGTCCTTCAGGTCGATGGTTGTAAACCAATCGCCCGGCTGCACCAGCCCCAGTAACTGTCTCACAGTTAACATCTGGAATTCTTTGCAGGCGATGTGCCGATTTAGGCTGCGGAGATCTAGGATGGGTCTGAATTCTCCTGTCTTCTTGGAAACCAGGAAGTACATAGAATAAAGCCCCCTCTCCCTTTGCTGGGGGTGCACAACAGACACCGCTTGTTTTTTAACAGGGTCTGAATCTCTGCTGAACCTCCTGGGATGGTAGATTTAACCCTTACGCCGTTGAATAGAGGTAATTCATACCCCCTCTCTGGTTCTTTTGAAGACAATCATCTGTTAGTGACATTATAATGGGGACTTGTCCTCATGCATCTCCATTCCTTCCAAATGATTCCTATCCAACACACACTCATTCATATCGATCCAGCTTCATCTCCTATTCATTCCCAATCATTCCCTTTCTATCCTAGCCTCTTGCACTCTGCATTCACAGCGTGACGGCAGTAGCCTTGACATTTGATTAATTCTCCAATAAACACCTTCTTTGTTGTGCGGTTGTGTGTGTCTGATCCTCCACAATCATCATCGGAATTCTAGCAGTCCACGCTGTTGTCCCCAGTTGCCCTCTGCCGCTCCCGAAACCCAGACAAATGGTAAATATAACCTTTAGTGGGCCAGACATGCTTACACACACATCCACACTCCAAGACCTTTATAGATCACACATGAAAAGAGTCAAAAATGGGGATTTCCAAAAATGAGTTCTCAAACTTTATTTTAGCGGCTCTGCTATATTAATTTCCAGACCTGCTGGCCATGTTTAATGCATCAGGCAGCAGATAAGCCTGGTGGTTAGGGTGACAGGTTTGATCCCTAATGTGTGGAGATATAATAATGACTGAAGTTTGGACGCTCAAACTTTGAAACGCTGCTCGTTATCTGTTAAAGTAAAGCATCATATTTCCAAAGTGGATATTCAGACTAACTATTCATCACCTTAATACAAAAATAATTATTGGGAATTACTGTTTATGTTAAGAAGATCCCCGGAATGTAAGTGTCGGAAAATCCTAGGGCGTTAAGAAAAAAGCAATTTCTGAAGATAAACAGTTTGCATAGTTGTTAGTGTTTTATCATGCATATAGTTCAGAATGTGGGATCAACACTTGCTGTTTTAGAGTTTCATCATTTGAACCACTACATATTCATTGTTAAGCTGAATATATCTTTTTTACACATTGAATTATAAAATGTAATCATCTAATACAGTGGTTCCCAAACTTTTTCAGTCGGGCCCCCCTTGGGTAATTGGAAATATTTTCGGGACCCCCCCAACCCGGTTCCCATCTATATTTGTAGGATTAATTGTATATTGTTGTAAAAACATTACATTTTCTCTGCTAATAATAAGAAGATACAAAGATCCAACTATACTTGTATATTTTATTATGGATTACACATGAACAAAAGTGCTTGTAATAGATAATGTGAATTCATTTGGCCTAATTAAAACTGGTTGGCCTTCTTCCCTGAGTAGTAGATTTCTGAAGATTTAATTCAAATGTCATTAATATATGAATGAACTACTATTTCTACTGCAGGTTGCAAATGATCACATCACTTTACCATTCCTATTCCACACATAGCTTATCAATGACTTGTGTGTGCTTGCTTTCCCTCGCAGATCTTCTCAAACCGGGGCTGTTGTTTTGAGACTGCCTCTCAGTTCATTCTCAATGTTCAGCTTTGATCTGTATTTCGTTTTGATGGCAGCAACAGCAGAAAAGCCTATCTCACACATAGGATGTTGCAAAAGTAGGATGTTGCAAAAGGCAGCATTATGCCCACAGCTCTCTGACCAATGAGATACTTTCAAGCTGTGTTTGTTTACAATTGAATAATAATATTAATAATAATACATTTGATTCATATAGCGCACTTTAAAAACAACGTCATCTCAAGGTGCTTCACAAAGCTAAAAGGAGAAAATAATAAAATTAAAATATCTTCCCGCGCCCCCCCTGCAGTACCTCCGCGACCCACCAGGGGTCACGCCCCACAGTTTGAAAACCACTGATCTAATACAAAACAGGGATTTTTAAAGAGGCCCTATAATGCTTCTATAATTCCCCGTAGTGTGTTATATAGGTGTCTGTGCATATAAATAATCAGCAAAGGCTAAAATCTCAAAGTTCACCCCCTGCCCGAAATGCCTCAATTGGACTCCTTTGTTTACTACATACTTAAGCGTAATGTTGTTTAGGGAAGTTTGTGAGTTATAAGAGGCGTATCTTGCCATGATTTCTAGTTTGATGTACGTGTATTTAGACTTTGACATGCAAGCTCGTAAGAACGTTACAAGTTCTTTAGCTATGATTTTGCCAAAACGCCTGCAACATTTCAAATGTTTTATAAGTCATATGGCAAATGAATTTGGAATTGCAGCATCACTGAGGAAATGTTGGCTTTGAAGTCCTTTGTTACTGACAGCGGTGGGCTGCTTTCTTCAAATGTATTTTTCATGGTTCTTGATCCGCTGCTCTTTGATACCAATGGAGAGCCCATTAGACAGTCCGATGACATGCTGGTTTGACTGTAGAAGGCCATTTCCAATTTCCTTCAATCTCTTTATAGAACAGTAAAGGGGGAAGTGAGAAAGAAATTGAAAAGCCCTCGTTCTTTCATTCTCTCTCGCTTGATTGACCAGAGATGTCAGTGAAAAGTGAAATATGAGCACATTTCTTTATACACTACCTACATAATAGTTAGAAGAGTATTCCAATATGCAGCGGTTTTTTTCAAATGTTCACTTTTAGGGTAAGGGCATAAGGCTATTTTACATATTTGTGGAAAGAGCCTTTTAGGTTTAAGCTTTTGATGATGCTTTTGAGAACGAAAATGAATATACGTAACAAAGAACGAGCAAGTTGAAGACAACACATGTCCACACTAGAGAGTTAGTTTTATTTTGGACTTTATTCAAGAAAAGTACACTTTGAGTTTGTATAAGGTAGAATGCATTGCACTTGCTTTATATTTAAAGCATTTGCTTAAATATTCTCCTCTTTCTGACAAGGGGGCATGGTGATAGGGTCCCAAAGAGCCCAATTAAATGTACAATAATGCTCGAGCAACATTTACAATGTATTGTTTGGTTTGTTACTTGTTTCTACCAAGAATCAGTCTTCTAGCCATGTGGGGCAGCGAGAGGACAGCGCTGGTCCGTCTGTCCACAACTTTGTTACAGACTGAAATGTAATACTAATTTGGTGATCCTCTTGTGCCACAATGAGATTAGCTTTTTAGTGAGATATCTCAAAAACTACCACTCCCAGTACCAAGTACCAGATCTTTGCTGCTACGAAACATAATATGAGAGTACACTGAGTACCGAAATCAATCACGACTACTGCAGCCTTACACGGTGATTCACAGGAAGCGAAAAGTTAAAAAGTTAGTCACTCTTTCCCCTTTTTTCCCCCAATCTTTCTTCTTATTTCCGTAACTCTGAGGAACTTTCCTTCCACTTCCTTTGTTTATTCCATTCCTTCTGTCCCCAAACCACTACTGAAGAACCTGTCTTCCCCCTTTCTTCTTCCTCCTCACCCCTGGGTCTGTTGCTCTCAGCTCAAAGGCCAACATGTTTGCAGAGAAGAGGCAATGCGCAGAAGGCTTCTCCCCAGCATACATAACTGAGTCCGATGCAATGTAGGAGCAGGGAAGGAGGAGGAGAGACAACAGGAGACCGGAGGACACATAAAAAGGTAGGGAAGGAGAGGCCGCGTCTTTGCAAAGCCCTCAGAGGATACACAAACTATATATCACGCCTCAACACTGGTGACGCAGGGAAAAACCTCCTCGGAAAAATCCCTGTAGGAGCAAGCAAAACAGACTTTATCACTTTGATTTAAAGCAAGGTGAAGAGAAACCAGGCAGTGCTCCTCACCATTAGTGTGCAGTCAGGAACAAGAGACATGTACCCCAGCTATTCCTCTCCAAAGCAATGCAACAACAATAACAAGACGTTTTTGATTATTCCGAGAGGCAGAGAGAGACAAAGGAAATAATGGATTTAAACCCTTCAAACTTTCACAGCGAAACATATCCTTCACAAAGCCTTTTATTTCAGTCTGGAGCCTCAGGAGTCTTTTTGGAAGTACACAACTCTGTGAAATTGGTGATAATTGATCTTTCTTCCAATGCAAATGAAAATGTTCCAAGAACTTTGTGGAAATGAATAATGAGGCGTTTGTTTCTTTTAACCAATGATAGACTTCTGACACAAAACAAAGACGGACATTTGTTGTCCTGGTTGGCATATTTTCTCTGAACATGTTAAAACCCCTTGCAGCAAGGGAAGTCAATTTGAGCTGGTTGTGTATGCTTACAAGTACCCCTCATTGTTATTTCGGATGCGCTCGGCTGCCTCTCTGCTACTCCTTTCAAACTCCCAACAACAGAAAGTGTTCTTGGAGGCTGTAGAGAGGATTGGGTAGAATTTAAGTCGAAGGACGTTTTGTTGATTGAGGAAGGAAATACTTGCTGAATGAAATCAGGGATGTGGAAGACCAACCAAGAAACTAATGCGTATATATTCTAGAATTCTTCACCTACATTTTCATTTCTCTTCTTGCTTGTATTATTTGCATATATGTGACCCGCTCTATCGAAATCAGTCGGAAGTCGCAACGGCTCATTTCAAAATAAACGTGGATTTGTGTAAAAAACTATTCTTTCTGGGTTTTGGTGTTTTGTTTGATTTCAAATAAACAAAGTCTTGGCTTTCAGAATCTGAAACTTTTATTTCCAAAATCACACGATAAATACATGTTTGAAGCTTGTAAAGGAAAGATGACAGCTCTCACGCTGCTCTTCCGCAGTGCTGCTCCCCCTCCCTCCGGCTGACATTATGAATGAAAAGCGTATAGTAATCATACCTAACACGGCAGAGTCCGTGACAGTTTATTTTCATCTGATTTCAAATAAACAAAGTCTTGGCTTTCAGAATATTAAACTTGTTTTGCCAAATTCAGATGATAAATACAACTTTGAAGCTTGTAAAGACATAATTACAAGCGGAGAACGGAGTAACTTGACGTCACAGCTGGCATAACAACAGCCGGTGTTTCTCGTGAGTGTTTTCCCCGGGAAACAAACACAATACACACACACTATATAAACCAACATTATTCCTCGCGACCTTCCCCCAGTAAAACGAAAATATTTTTCCTCCGTACTTTGACAATTTATTAGCCGCTTATCAGATCGATGGATTCCAGAGAAGAACATATCGCAAGACTGTTGAACTCCAACATTGTGAGAGTGACAGCCTCTGATGAGCAATGGGTTCAGCTGATCACTGATTACTTTTTGACGGCACCGGTTGAAGTTGCCCCGTTATCTGGCTCCGATTCAGAGTCAGACAGCCCTGACACTGACAGCAGCAGCCCTCAGACCACGGATGCTGAAGAGGATGAGGACACCACCGAGGAGCGACCACTGCTGAACGACCCGGTGTCTGAGACACTTCAGTCCGTACGGCATTATGTGAGCGAGGACAGC
>CALSBZ010042012.1:1710-23336 GCA_943591055.1 Gobionotothen gibberifrons | reverse complement strand
TGTGTGTGTGTGTGTGTGTGTGTGTGTGTGTGTGTGTGTGTGTGTGTTTGTTTGACAGTGGGTGAAGTGGGAGTATCACAAGGCCAACAGCTGCTGGTGTGACCAGCAGCAGGTGCTCCAAGGTAAAGCAGAGGTACAGCAGAAAGACACGCGGACCTTCAACATATTTAGTCAAATACCTCTTTGTCGATACCTACACTATATATCGGCCCACTTCAGATACAACCTAGCCCCTTGCAAAAAAACTCGATTAGGTGTATTTTTGGTGGTGGTCCGTTTTTTTTGCATTGCCATAATCTTTTGTATGCAGATCCAGAAATGGATAGTCAAAATAGCAATCAGAACAGGACAGATGTTGTACGAGAAGACACTCAGATGCAATGACAGATATATACCAAGAGTGTGCCATGATGATGAGCGTGGCTGGCAACAGGGGACAGGGACATTTATTTATAGCAACATTACAAGTTTCCATGATAGTTTCCACCACGAAGGCCAGAGACCCTGGAAACACATCTATCACCGCTATCAACCAGTGTGCTTATCATCACACAAGTACCAAAGCTAGTCCGTCTGCAGCAGCTTATCAAACACTGCAGGGAGCAAGAGTGGCCCAAATCACAATCTACTGTGTGGTCTGGGGCTGCAAAAGTCAACAGTGCTTTAACCTTATTCTCCATTCTCAATGAGAAAGTCAATTATCTCAAAGGATTTAATGTTGCAATTTAGTGTCAGGCTTGGGGAGTAATGGATTACATGTAGCTGGATTACATAATCAGGATTTTTTTTAAATGGTATCTGTATTCCCTTACAGTTACATGAAAAAATACGTAATCAGATGACTGGTACATTTATTTAAAAAGAGGGGATTCCTTGTTGTTACAATGCTACAATGCATTTAAAAATAAAGATTGATATATATAGGTACTGCCTGAATTTTCTTTTTCTCAATTTATATTTAGGCTCATTCTTCTATATATAATATATTTTTACTTTAACCTCTTATACACCGCACCCCCGATACCGGGGGGAAAAACGCGTCATCTGCAGGAAACAGCGTCTGAGGGCATCTTAATATTCAATAAACTATGAATGTTTTATATCCATGTAACGGGAAGAAACTCAGCTAACTGATCTTTTTTTTAATTTTATTTTTAAAACCCACAAAGCTAGCGCTGAGCCTATGAATTAGCCACGAGCGAAAAATGCTAACGGCGTTTTGCACAGAGACTCACTCATAACACCCTTATTACTTATCGTAGCTGCACGTCCAACCCATCGATCTGATCGTGAGATGACACAGAATCGATCGGTACATACATCACTCCGAAGATATTAACAAGAACAGACATCAAAACAGGTGGCGCTAGGTAGCTAAAAATGGCAACATGGCTCACCTTGGTCGTTGTCTGGTCAAAAGTGGTCTTCAATGGCATTAAAACGTTAAAAACGCTGCTGAAGTTAATCCATAGGTTAATCCAATGTGTCTGTGTCCCTTTGAAATGATTTCTGATCATCCAAAAGCAATAAACCTGCTTTTCCGTTTCCAGATGTCAGAGCGAGAGATAGGTTCACTCTGATGCAAACCTGCATGCGCAAAGCCCCCACCTTCTTTTTACCATGTGTGTGTATGTAGAATTCCCCTTCGATTCTATTGGCTCTAACGGTCAAAAAGAGATGTCAATCACCAAAATCGACCAATGGGTTCCAGAGAAACGGCAAAACGGCCATTTCCACCTAAATCACCTCAGAGGTGGAGTTTTCTTTTGCTAAACCTCTCTAAAAAGGTCAAATGTCACTTGTTTTGCATCAATCTTGATACAGGGTACTTATTATATATTGTACTTTGGATTCCTAAAGCTTTTAGTCTACTAACCCATTATTCAAGGGTAGTTTTCCCTATAAGTCAAAAAACAATTTTTGGACGGACACTATAATTTACAGTTTTTTACTTTGTTCAATCTGAATTTTCTTTAAAATAAAAAACATCTATATTGATTCTGACTTTTCTACATCCAACTCACAGGTTTATTATTACTTTGAGAAAAAAGATTACTAATTTAACCCTTTTAGAAGGGAAGATATGGTCATTTGTTCTGGGAATGTCATTTTCCAGCCTGAGACCTGAAAAACAGGGTCGGGGCTTAACAGGTTAAAGCACAAGGCAGACACCTTATTTATTAAATAAAAACTGTGACATGTCTCCATGCTTTAATGTTCAAAAAGCTCTTTATTTTTCTCATACTGTCTCTGCTGCAGCACCTCTTTTCACCCTCTGTCTGAAACCAGAGCCCAGTCTGCTCTGAAGGGTTAGCTGGCCAGCTTTGTTTTGATATGTCAACCGTTTAGAGGGGGGGAGACCCCGCGATTTTAGCCACAAACCTAAGACACTACAGGAAAGGGAAAATACCAAAAAGCATAATAGGGCCCCTTTACGGTAATCCAAAAGTAACGGAAATTAATCAGGTTACATTACTTTTGAATTGTGATACTCAGAATAGTTTACTGGTTACTTTGTTGGCATGTTCTGTTGTAAATTCCCCCTCTTTGGGACTGTCAGGGACCAAGCAGTAAGGCAACAGGACACAGGAGTGGTTTAAATAAACTAGGGTTTTTATTTACCCAAAAGTCCACAAAAAACATCATACGATAACTAGGCCTATAAAAGAGGTCAACATAAAATACCTCAAAGAAACATAACAGGTGTTAACTCAACAAAACTGACCTCCCACAATGGAAAAACCAAGGAACCTATATAGTCGCTTGGCCAAACCAAGTTGAACCCAAGGGATAATTAATAGTCACATCATACACAAAGGACACTGACAAAACCCAAATCCCCCCTTTGACATGGAAGCAGGTGGTTTGTCCCAATCTGTCCCAATTGGCTCCTTGCAGTATTTATGAGTCCTCAGCGCTCGGCCACGCCCTTTGCTGAACCAGGAAGTAAACTCCCCCAATGGACATGGTAACTCAAGAGACAAAGAAAGTAATTAATGCAAACAAATACTTGTGTTAGCTGTGCTAAAATGTTTGAAGTAATGTCATATCACAATCAAATAAAGAGTTTACCATTTAGAGCAAATGTGTGGTGTTAATTGGCATGTTTTATTGTAGCTGCACTGAAGCAAAACTACTGAAGATGAGGATGCAGTGTAGTTAGTTTACCCTGTGTGGCTGTGGCCATCACAGGGACGAATAAAGGTATTCTGATTCTGATGTTACATACATCGTAGCATGCTTGAAGTAACCCTCCCAACCATTGGTTTGTATATGATGGATGGAGTACACTATCACGGCATGCTATAGTGTGGACTTAAAGCCTTAAACTTAGTATAATATGTGAAGTCAATGAACCCCTATTAAGGAGTTGAATACCATAGGTACATTAATATTTAATAAAGCATCGTGCAATACTTCAGGCTAAGATATTCCGAATTGTGTTGAGCAAATCTTTCTAACGGCTCATTCCCAGTTTGTGAGGCAGGCTTTCTTAAGTCTCCAAGCCCAATCTCAGATAACCCTGATGACATCACCAGTGTTATTTAATCACACTTGACATAGCTCCCTTCAGAGCCACAGAATACGCAACTGTTTTCAGAGACTCAGTAGTGCTCCTCATGACGAGTAAACTGATGTGTAACTGGAGTCCCTTTTTAACATCCATTTCCTTTCACTTCCTTTTAAAGTTACTTTAACATCTTAAACACACTTTGTGACAGTACTATCATTCTGTATCAGCTTGTTCCAACTCTTTATAGGTGCTTAAGCAGATGGAAATACTCCATGTTTTTCTAAGGCTGCAGAAAAAAAACATTCAACCCCATGTTCTCACATTTTTTGTATCTTTGTTGCCATAAATATAGCAGACCCATTTTTAAAAACATCTCACTAAGTTTCCAAAAACTGTTTTTAACAAATGTTACTCAAACAGGAGTGAAACCTGCATTTATAAGGAACTATTTTCAGCGGTGGAATAACACGTGATGTTTACAGCTCCAAGATGGCAAACGTGTGACTCAAAATAAACTGCCTATGGTGGAACATGTAACCGAGTGTCGCTCATTCACTTGTTTTTATTAGTTTCCAGGTCCTAGATTTATGAATACTGCCAAAGAATCTCACGAGACTCGCTTCCCGACGACCTATCCTAACCTTAACGATTCAGGGTCAATGCCCAACCTTAACCCAGCTTGCTTCGCAAATCGAGGGTTACTATCTAAACACAGCCACAGTTTTGGGAGAGTGAAGCTCTTTTGCACAGAGGAATAAGATATATCAGGCTTAGCAGGATCAGTAATATCAGTTCATTGTGGATTTTGATCTTTTCTGGGACAGTAGAATAAGAAAAATGAAGCCTTTAAAATAAAGTTCAGTGTGTTTAAACAGTGTTTGGCTGCACAGTGTGGGTTTGTTATGATGGTCCTGCTGCTGGAACCTGATCTTAAAGAGGACACATTCTTAGTTCTCAAATGTCCATAATATCTTTTAGAATAAAAGCAAAAGACCAGGTGAGTTAAGAGTTTCCCATCTACTGTGCCGGTATCCGTGACTTATGGTGGCCGAAATGTGCAAATGTGCTAAATACATGCAAATGAAAACACAACGGAAACAGGGACACTAAAAAGTGATGCACACAGCTGGGACCCGAGTGCTTGTTGACTTTCGGAGATTATAAAGTTGGCCCATATTTTATTGTTGTTGGAAACTTACACCTCACATGTGAGTTGTATTGCCTTATTTCGACAATGTGATAGCATGGTTCCTTCCAATATCTCTAGTTTAGCTAAGTTAGCTAGTAGTCCTGAATGTCCCCTTAGCAAATAAATCTATAGAATCCTATAGAATCTTGTAGAAATCTATAGCATGTTATAGAACATAGTCGTATATGTAAGCCATGCTAAAGAATTCTATAGAATACTATAGAAATTTCTAGATCATTCTGTAGAATACTATACATTTGTACTTTTCTATAAACTTCTATAATTAAAACTATAACAATCTAAAGAATTCTATAGGACAGAACCGACTCATGACATATCTGTAGAAATCTATAGAAATCTATAGAAATCTGTAGAAATCTATAGCATTCAAAGAAAACATTCATGAAATGTTCTCTCTGATGCAACCTATACTGAATTCTATAGAATTCTATAGAATGATATAAAACTCGTCTTTAAATTGGAATAGAGAAAATCATAGTAATCTACATCATTTTGTGGAACTGAGCTGCTTTGCAAAAGCTGTACGGGTAGATCCCTTTGAAATCTTTACAACTGTATACTGGATTATGTGCCCAATTAAATTATGTAACCTATCTAAACAAGTTTCTATGATACAGTATTCTATAGAATTATATTGAGAAAAACAATGATCCATAACATTTTATGAAACACATTTAATAATCTGTAGATTTTTTATATCATTCTACAGAACCAGAATTATACCAAATAAATACTATTCTATACAGCAGATATACCGGTAGTTGGCTATTATACCAAATGCTGGATATCCATATATTTGCACAATTTTGAACGGACTTAATTGTTGCTTATATGGGGATATACAAACAAACAAAACAGTAGAGTCACTATTAATGCATTTATTACAATGAAAGGTTCACCCTGTACAAAATCTAGAGTATGTGTATAAGAGTTATTTACAGTGAGAAAGACGGTAAACTGGAACTCTAAATACAAAATATATATATATCTAGTCCAGCTCAAACTTTGCGAGTTTGCACAAATACATCTTGTATGAATCTCATATACAAATGAATAAGACATATTTTGTGACCTGAACCAGTTGCATAACCATGTATTTTTTACCAGTTTTAAACAACTTCATATTACAATTGTCTTCAATTTGACACACCTAATCACAAACTTTATATTTATATAATATTTACAGTATTTTTGCACTTTCAGAAAATACATGCAGATGTACGTAAAATAAAAAGTATTATCTGTAATTAAATATGTAACTCGTAATATAAAAGTGTATTATTATAAGACTTTAAGATATTTCTTTGTAATTTTAAGGTAAACATAAAACTGTAAAAGAAAGCGTCAAATAAAAAAAACCTAAAACATTTTTACATAAATCATTTTCTCAATATTCGATTGAATCCACCACAAACACAAAATATCCAATGTTGAAAGAAAAGTAAATAAATATGTTTTCATTACATTCCTAACTTACTATATTGTAAACATCTACAGTTGACAATATCATTAAAAAAAAAAAAAATCATAGAAAGTGGAGAAATCTCTGCAGGGAGGACCAAGGTTTAAAACACACACTGTTATTTACTCAACAATAAGTCACAGTTATCCTTGTTTTATTTATGTGTTCTGTTTATATATACAGTCTATGGTTCTGTTGCTGTGTTTTTTTTTCCATTGGTCAATATACAGTAATACACCTTAGTTTTACACATTGCGCTCAATAGTGATGGGATTTATGGCTCTTTGAAGGGAGCCGGATCTTATGGCTCCGTTCCTTTCAAAGAGCCGTTCAAAAGAGTCGTTCAAAAGAGCCGTTTTTTTAAAAGGGGGCGGGGTTACTAGGTTTATCTGCGAAATGATCACCAGGATAATGATTGACTGTATTGCCAGACCTAATGTCAATAATCTGCATTGTAAACATGACACAAGGTGGCGCCATATCCATGTCATTCATGTCAGTGAATGTAGCCTACTTTGAATTGACCCTCTGTATATGTTAGGCTAAGTAAATAAAGTTGCCTTGCCTTGAATGAAATTCATGCAACTCTTAATATTAGATACTGTATTTTTAAGTGGCGATGGAGATTATTTGTTGACCCTGCTTTAAAGGATATTTTGCCTTTACAAATGGTGCGCTTTATCACTGCCTGGGTTTTGGTTGAAGTGCATTTAACTGCGTTTTCGCGTTTGGCTCATTTTCCATCCGAAAAACACATTGTCTACCTGTCCTGTACCACTTGTTATGACTGACTTCTCTGTCGCGTATTCCGTTAAGACGCTCAAAGTACGCGCTCACGTGGCGGCGGCGTAGCTTTGAAAGTGCTATCTTTAGATATGCGTGTTGATAACGTGTTGATAACGTACGTGTGGATAAGCATGTGAATAACGTACGTGTGGATAAGCGTGTGAATAACGTACGTCTCGCCTCCGTTAGCATTGTATAGTATCAGGGGGATTCACCCCTCGATTCCACCGGGTCCGTCTGCGTCGCGTAACGGCTGCGCCGCGGTTTTGGTCCGGTCTCCTCCCGGCGTCATACCCTACCGGGCGCGTTTCAGAAGCATTACAGAAGCGGAGCGTCTTTCCTGTCTGCTCGCAGTTTTTGTTGATTTGGGCATATTTCCTGGGCAGGCTACTTTGTACAGACAAAGTTAATAATAATTGTAATATCCCAGTTATAAACGACATGAATCAAAGATGTGTTGCTGTATTTTAGTGGTAAAAAAAAGGCATTCATCATCATAATTATTCTATATATATAATGTACACAGTGCCTGTAAACCGGAGGAGAACGCTGGCATTTCTCCTCCTACTTGAACGACTACGGAGGGATAGGGGCTGCAAAATGAGTTTGTGTGTGTGTGTATATATGCTATATATGGTCGTCATTACCTTACGGCTGCGCCGCGACAAAAATAGGATTCATCCTAATTTTAGAGGAGCCCTGCGCCGAGCCGCTTCTGGGACGTAACGCGGCGTGTGTGGTGGAATAGCACCCATTGACTAGCGCGTCACGGCCGTAACGCGTCGCAGACGGACTCGGTGGAATCGAGGGGTAAGAGTTGTAGCAGCTCTCTCTCGCTCGGGAACAGCTGATTGCTGCACGGCGATCAGCTGTCCCTCCCTCAAGGTGTGTGTGTGTGGGTGTGTCTGTGTGTCTCGTTCACTGTCCCTCAGGTTGTGGCATGATTCGATTGCCAGTTTGTGGCTTGTATGTCTTGTGAACGCAACGACGATAGCATAATATGATGTGGCCGGCTGACATGGCCTCTAATAAACACACAGGACTAAAATAATACGTGTTTAATTCAGCCCAGATGCGGTGACTGCAGGCCAGATCCATTAATGCGGCAAGTTGTTCAAAGTTGCACCGGTATGAGGCGCAGTGAGAACCACGCACCTGTCAGACTAGCGAATGGGCATATTTGAATTTCAGGAGAATAATGAAGATGTGATTGGTTGTTCCACTCTCCGTTTCTCACGAGACCAGCGCGCTGCTGTTTACATGACTGTGTACTGGACCGACTGAAACTGACGGCGATGGTGTGTGTGTAACACAAACATAATAAATCATTGGATAGTGTTTCTCAAATGAAGGGGGAAATAAGGAAATAAAGTAATGTTTTAAGACTCAGTGCGAGTTATTACTTTCTTCCTTTACTTGGCATTCTTCAAAAATACACAGACATTGCAGCACAGCGTTTCACGTCTTTGTGCAGCCTTTCTCAGCAGTAGAGCAATGTGTTGGCGAACCTTGGTTTCCTCCTGACAGCTCACTTAAAGGTATACTCAATTCAATGCAATAGCTTTATTAGCATAACCTTAGTTACATATAGTATTGCCAACGCTCTGTATAGTTGCAACATATATAAAAAGAATATTATACAATATATATACTCTCCCTTGTGGCCAAAGGGGGGAACAACTCTTGTCTTCAGATGTATGCTTGAGTGCAGGAAAATGTAGCTCAGTGACTATTTTGTCAACTAAATATCATAAAACAATACATATTTTAGTAAACGGGACATTATAATCTCTGCACATTAACTCTATATTTGCCTCTGCCATGGTGCCAAAATGAAACGAAATAAAATAAACAATATATAGGGGTTGCTTCTTCTCTGAACTTCTATGTATACTGCATCCCTCCATATCAAATAAACCATAAACAAATACATAAAGTCGTGTTCACTGCAGCGATCTATTTCACACACCAAACTATGAAAACTTAGTGATATACAGTTTTCTCCTGGAGACCAAGGGAAGACAGGCTTCTCCTGTTTTTTCAGCCTTTGTTATCATTTTGATAATTAAACATATTCTTGTTTGTGGTTGTTTTTGCATTCAGGGCATACAAGGGGTGTAGCATTATTTGAATGAATACCAAAACTATATTGAAATAGAGTCTCGCTTGAACAGCAACTAAGTAGCTGTAACATTACTGGGTTATTTGGTGATAACTGAGTCATTCTACAGAAAAGGTGGAATCTGAGTGATACAAATCTGCTGAAATATATTCCTTCTAAACACATCTAAAACCTGTTAAATAGCAATAACTAACTCTTAACTTGATGAATCCACAACAAGTAGAGCTTAAAGTATTGTTATAATTTGTATTATTTGTATACATTATACAAAGCTTATTTATATAGGAACGTCACTGGTACGTGTTACCAGGAAGAAGAGTAACACCAGTGACGGTAACACCAGTGACAATTTGGAGAAAAAGCTACCATTTTAACAAAATTGCTGCCATGTGTCAGACCAAATATGGCTTCAGTCAATATCAAAATCGTTTAACTCTTCAATAGCCTACAATACATTTTCCCATTCAAATGCTCACCCCTAGGGCTATGAAATGAGTAACACTAATGACAGACTTGAAAGACGCACATAACATTTGAAGATAAAATGACACCTTTAACAAACAAAATAAGAAGTATCTGACTTTCCTTATGTCTTTGTCCACTGCCTCAAATTATCTCTTGTTCCAGGAGGCACTTCAGAGACAGTACATTACTTCAAAAATAAAAGCGTTTTGTGTAGCAGTAACACCAATGACGTAATTTTGGGTGACTGACATTTATTGAATATTATTCATAATAATTTGCGTTTTTTTTTTACCATTTCAGTGTTATATTTAATGTATGTAATGTTATGTAAATATGAATGAGATTTATTTATTGAAAATATTTTAAATGAAAACTATAGGCTCCACTTCAATGTATGATCAAAGTGACTAGGCATGGCATTTTAAATAAATTGCAATTTATGTATAAAACCATTTTTTTAATGTTCCTATTTAGTACCATTGCAAAGACAATCTCTATGTATTCAACATATATAATGAATGTGAGTATTAGGTCATGTATTTTGGTGTCTGCAAAAGTAAGTGACAGTACTTCCACCTTTTCTGTAGAATGACCAAGCGGCAAACTCTGGGGAAGAGCCGGGACGCCAATACGGAAGTGCCACACACTGCAGTTCATATATTGGCCGATAGAGACTGACTGCAGAAAGGAGCAATTTCCATAGACCCCCATGTTAAAATGCCCAACTTTACAGCAGAAAAAAACATGTTTCTACCCATGGATGCAATACATTTTATTATGAATATAGGTAGATTCCACCTTCATGATTATGAATCTGTGAGTGAATTGTTTTCTAACACGACCCTTTTATTTATATTAGGTCTTAAAGTTTTTGCATAAATTAGGTCGTGGTCACATTGAGTGACGGCTCTGTCAAGTGACTGCTGCTGTTAGCTTCTTGTCTCCCTGCTAGCTGCTCCGTGAAGCTACAGGGACTCTGCCTGCTCAGCTCATCCAGGGAACACAACTTGACCCCGGCCGTGTTTGTTCGTTCTTCATGCTTATATATCGGACTATTGTGACTCACTCTGCGTTTGAAACAGACGGTAAGTAACATTTGAGTACTTATGTATGTGTTAATGATTTTAATCAGCTACGTAATTGATGTTAAGGCTTGGGTTAGCGTGTCGAGTGGTAGCTACGTCGGTGCTAACGATGCTAATCGTAGCCTCCAAGTTAAAATCATAGACTGTATATATAAAGGTTTAAACTAAATAGACAAGTGTTAAGCGGGATAATACTGTAGAACAAACGGCTTCTGTTTGAGCTTGATAAAATAAGGTCATCCTTGTAACTTAGAGAGATATTTTATTATGTAGAAGGAACTGTATGCATCGCTAAGGTTAATTTAAATTGGCTATGCTCAAGTATGTAGACAAGCTAATGTCGAAGTAGTGTATGTGAAATCAACCTCACAATAAGATGTATGTATTACAATTATTAATGTCATATTTCAAGATGATTACGTTAACGTCACAGTCATCTGAAGAACAAACCCAAACCGTGTTGTTTTTATTAATTGCATTACCAAATTGGTATCAAATAAACAGTAAGCATTGGTAACACAACTTCCAAAGTTACAGTAAAATAAAAAGGACCCTGACTCGGACAATACACAATCCAACATGTTCAACAGAAGAGAATCAGTTATATTGTTTGTACACATGGTACATATATATCTGTTTGTTTAAGGTGTCCAGGTGATGCAGACAGGCTGGACCACAGAGTGAGAGACAGAACTGGACTCCTCACAGCAGTGAACTTCAGCACAGGTACAAAGACTCTTTCTTCATACTGTACAAAGAATCAAGAAAGATATTGGTTTAAATAAATGAAGTATTGACTTTAATACACTGATATACATTCCATTAAACAATACTAAATACTAGATCACCTACACATCAGTTAAGTTGAGGGTTTTTTCCATGCACAAAGTTACATTTAGATGTTAACAAGCAATATGATTTTGTCAGCTTTCTAATTTAATGTAATGAAGGCAAAGATATTTAACACATAGTGAGAACTGCTACTATTTATCTCTCAATATTGTCTCTAAAAAACGTGGTAAAAGTTATTCTTTCAGTGAGACAACAGAGCAAGCTTCTACAGTTGCACTACGTTTTGATAACAGTTAAATATTATTTTGATAATAACATATATTTCAATGTTGATGAACTTCATACTGTTCATTCATAATCTGATTGTCTTTGTAGCTCACTGTTGAAATACAAAAAAAACATTACAATTACAAAATAGTTATATCTACAGCCACTACAACACACAAACACACCGCTTTCATAAATAACACACTTGTTCTGCAATAATATGTTTTATGTTTTATTAGCTTATTCGTTATTAACGCGTTCCAAGAGAGAAGTTTAGGATAAATGAGAACAATGAGTCTCGACTATACGTTTCAAATAGGTTACTTTAATGTAGTAAAAGGCACGGTAATGTAACAAACAGGGATCGTTCGAAAGAGGAGGAACACAACTGCAGCTGCGACTCCTTCGGGGGGAAGGTGAAGAAAGGGCAGAACGGAACTTCTCCCGTCCTTTTATAAGTCAGGTAGACTCCCCCTCTGTTTTCAGCTGGTCACTTCCGCTTGTTTCTTCAATGTCCGACGTCACACTAAACAGAGGATCTTTGCATTGCACATTCAACACATGACTCAACACACCTCTTCTCTACATATTCTCCTTCGTGTCTTTTCATTTGGTCAATTTAACGGCTTGTGGTTACGCTAGGTTACGTCTCTGAAGTCAAGTTGCTGTTAGTATTTCGGACATTACTTCCGGAAAGCTTTTCAAAATAAACACAGACTGGAGTCAAACCGGAAGTACCTTCACAATAAAAGCTTGACCTCAGAGATTGTGCGAAACTTCTGTTTTTTCAGTATAAGTCAGCATTTTAACTGATGGCATGTTTTAACTAAATTATGCCATAAAACATTGATTACAATTACTAACAGTCCCTCCTTACACACTATAAGAGTATGTACAAAATACTGAAATCAATGAGTTCTTCATCTGAACTTTACATAGTACATATATAAAAAACATACAGTCAAAATGGAATGGTTCAATAACCTCAACTTTATAAAAATACAAAACTACTTTGATGGTGCTGGAACATAGAAGTTTTCCCTTGTGCATAACTTCTAGTGTTAACATTCAATATCATTCTTAAAAATAGCAGCATGGCTTGGTATTGGAACATTTCTTTCTCCCTCCTTTCACAGAAACTGTTCACATACCACGCTCAGTGTTAAGGCACTTGTTTTTACAAAGTGTCACAGAAACAGAGTATTTCTGAATAGTGCAAAGTAATATAAAACACAAAATGTACTATCTTAGAATAGTATACAAGAATACAGAATACAAATTAACTATCTTGGAATAGTGTAAAGTAATTTGAAATGGATTCACTCTATTTTAGCATTTTGGCTTGTTCGCTTTTCACATAATTTGGACAATCTCATCATCTACATCCATCTCTGTTTCTGGGGGTAGGTTGTCTTATTCTGCTAGCATTTGTAACTGTTATCTCTTGCGAAATGTACCCTCCTTTCTATCATACCTTTTAAGGTTTGAAAGTAATATGTTCTCTAGAAGAGGCCGTCGTGATCAATTTGTCCTCCATATCACCAAACATCTACTCTGGCTTTCCAGACAGTCATTTCTGGGAGAAGATTTTAGTCGGTTACAACAGTTGCAGAATTTCATCATTTGAAAGTTCCTACTTCAGTACCTTTGGTGGTCTGTGCTTATGCAGTGATAAAGTCCCTGAAATGGTGAACACCAGTGTAATATCGCTAACTCATCATACTAATCACTAACTCATTATACTAATTACTCTTCAGTTCTGATCTACTTAAAGAACTATGCTAAATCCCTTTAACAGTGTGTGTGGCTTTGGGTGCCCGAGCATGTGATAATTACTCCCTCCTTTATCAAGGATCTTAAAAAACAGAAGTCATTGGGCTTGTTTGCAGTTTAATTTAGGAATTGTTCTTATGGCAGACATGTTTCTACTTTAAATAACATCTCTAAATGTCAGGTCATCTAGTTTAATGGATGACCTTTAAAAGGTGGTAGCACTTGTCTTTTTAAAACTCTACATCTTGAACGACAAACAAATGTTACTTCTCTGGTAATAACTATGCTACAATGGTGAAAACAATACTCTTGGCTAGAATCCCATCTCTGGCTTGGTACTTAGCTCTACCTTTAACATTTTCCATACACATACAGATATGTCTGCTTTCATAGAGTGGTTACTAAAACTATCCCTTTAAACTGTAGATCTATATTGTAACAAATTAAATCTTCCCCAAATTCACACATGAATAAGAATCTCTAAAAGAATAATTTGTTTATATTATGAAAAGATTGAATATGTTCCACCCTCAGTGTGTTTTAGGATTATTCTCTCATTTGACTGTAATAGTTTCCTCTTTCATAAATGTGTTTATGTGTAAAACTCACTCCCGTTTTCCTTCTCTCCCCCTCTGGTCGTGCCACGACCCCCTCACGTTCTGCTGGCCCCCTTCTTCTCCTCCTGGTTCTTGAATCCTTCCGCTGCAACTCTCTTCAGTGGCACAACTGCTTTGCCTGTACAGTCTCTTTGCTGTTGGATGGAGGGCGTATTCTGCTCTCATGTCTTGTGCAAAGTCTCGTAGCTCAGCTTGCAACTTTATGTCCTGTCTTGAGGGACCGATGAGATTATACCTCTTTCAGCATGCTGTCTTGGTCTTGGATGCCTCAGGTGAAGATGATTCAGCTTGAGTTCTCTGACTGCTGGATGGAGGAGGAGGAGTCTCTTGTGGTGAGGTCATTTGTCTTCTGGAGTTGGGGTCGTAGCAGTCTTTCAGGCAGAGAGAGAGAGAGATCTCGGGACGCATTATCTATAGATAATTCCAACACACTGAGGAAAAACAAATCCAATCCCTTCCACTCTATTCTCTTAATCATACTATCTGTCTTTGATGTTAAACACCCTCTAAACACAATAATTTTACCATATCCCAAAACACTGCTTTCAGCCACTGTAACATGTTTACCCCAAATACTCTTTTAGGAACCCATTTTCTTCTATAAACTGAAATACCTACATGCTTCGAGCACCTCATATTTCACACACTATAAAAGAACGTCCTCACTTTTTTCTCCATTATTTTAAATCTCACTGTTATTTAGAACATATGTAACTTCTGTGTCTGGACATATCTGTGCAATGTCGCCACAATCTGCTGGGGAATCTTATTCATAGAGTTTGTGCGTACAAAGCTGTACTTGTGGGTTGGTAGCCTGTTTCTACTGTAATCATTTTCAATAATTTTGCTCAGATAAGTTATGAACAACCGATCGGTGACCTATCAGGGGGTGTTATGGTACAGTCTAAAACATGGATCCAGTGAATTTGGTGATTCCCCTAATCTGTAAATCCCCATCACTTACATTCCTGATCACTTAAACCCATCTCATCATTTGATACAAAAACTGCATATATGGGGGGTGAATCATCTTGATTATAACCTCCTCACCTGGCAACCTTGAAGGGACTAGCGTTTCCAACTCCTTCTCTCGTTGCTCAGGTGATCTTTTGGCTCTGGGGATAAGTGAAAGTCTCTGAAACACAGCTGGAGTTTTGTTAGTGATGTGGGCATTCTCTCTTAGTGAACTAATGGATCCATGTCTTACTTGATATTGTACTCCCCTTCCAACCATAAAGGTTCCAACTGTAATGAGGATAATCAACAATGCTATTCTGACTCTTATCCCTCGTGGACCCCACAATTGCTTTGGCCTCGACTTAATCTCTATTTTCTCCATGGTTGTCAGTTACAAAATTCAAATTATGAGTACAAAAATAACTTATTCTAAAATTGGACTATTTTTCAGGTGTAAAACAAAAAATAGGTTTTCACTTTAGTGTACAATCTATACAAATGTAAAGACAATTCATCTATCGAGCTGTTTCTATCTTATTCTTATTTCTATTTATTGTTTTGTTCCAGCTCTGCCAAATCAGTCCTAACTTCCAATAATTTCTGGAAGGTGCCAGTGAAGGGTGATAATGTGTGAGGTGGTGTCAATTTGCTCCTTTTATCTTTACCTTTAAACCGGAGTGCATGTGAAGTTCGTTACAACTTCTCACGGTTCCGACCACCTGGGTTCAATCTCACTGTCTTTTGTGAACTTTCACCCTCACCCAATCACCTGGCCGAAACGGAGTGTCTTTTGGTGTCTCGTCTGGTGTCTCTGCAGTTCTCTGAACCTGTGTAGACAAGACTTGGATAATATTACTCAGAGCCCTAACATATTCATACACTACAAAGCTGGATCACTCCCTCCTTGGAGAAGGCCCAACCTCGGCATACTTGTTGTTGTTAAACACTTGTTATTATTTATTAACTACTACGTCACTGAAATCAACATATCTGTATAATCATGACACTCCCTCCTTTGAGCATAACATGCTCAATTAATATGATTACCCTATTATGTACAGAACATGTAAAACGCATAACATTGTACCAAATAAATATAACTGCTCCGTGTACCCTTAAGGCGTACAAAAATATCATATGATGTATTGTATAAAAACATATTCACTAAAAACCTGCCATTAGTACAAAAAATAGTTTACTCTGTTTCAATAACGGCTTCAGTCATGGTATTATGCATCATTGTTTCTGCGAAAAACAATACCCCTGGTTTGGTTAATGCATCTCAATAATTCTTGAATTAGAGGCTTGTCTGACACTGCTGAACCAACATATGATAAAATATTTCTCTAAACTAGAGTGAAAATACGAACTATTTTCACAAAAGGTGACATGTAGAGGACATGAAGGGCTTGTGCCCCTCACTAAAAATGAGATATTGCCTTACGCACTACATTATAAATCAGTAAAGTCACTCAAGAATAAATAGATAAAGACTGATTTTTTAAACTGTTATAAAATCCTAGAATTCCTTCATCTAAGCTCTCAAGCAGTGTTATTCTATTTAGTTTGCAGCTCATGCCTTAGAACAGATACTTCAGACCTATTATAAAATTGTGTCTCTGTGAAAATGTAATCTGACTCCATAAATCACATAATTTGTTCTAAAAAACTAGACTACCACTAATAATAAATGAAGTTCCCCTTTAAACACAGCCCCGGTCTTCTGACGGGGTCTATCTATGTACTGGCTGGTTGGTTGTGCCAGTCTCTGTCGCTCCGTCACTGTTCTCCCTCCAACAGTCACTCTCTAGTTCTGCTGGGTTCTTGTTGACTTCTTCACTGGTTTGAGACAAGCGACCCTAACGGAACACCTCCCTTTGTAGCCAGACTTCACCACAGCAGAATCGAGTTTCTGTTTTCAGATCTCAACAGCTTCTCGTCAGGTGTATCGCCGTCCCTTGAACTGCAGTCGGTGTAAACAGGAGGACTTGGTAAGGATCTTCCGTCTTCATATTTTGGGTGGAAATCCATCGTCTTGACCTCACTAGCTGTGTGGACTCAATAGTTTTCTGTGTGGGGGAACAACATCACTCGTAATCTCTATCCTTCTCATAATTACAAAAATAGTCTGCTTAATGTTCTATTATATTTTAATCTTTACTTATCTATTCATGTTTTAATCTTAAATGCTATATGCTACTCTAATAAAAAATGTTCTAATAACATTCTACCTCTCCCTCCTGTGGTGTCAGATGTGGCTTAATGTAGCTAGATTTCAAGATACCTCTCTGGTCTGAAGATGCATCACCTGGTGGTCTGGCCCTCTGAGCTTCCTCATTGGAGAAGATGGCAGGCTGTCTGGGGTATTTGGTCCATGTTTGGAAATCCTGTTCCACTTTGACATCCATGGGAACCCCTGCCTCTGCCGTAGTCATGGAAACCTCCTCTTTGTTGGCAACTGCATGGAGGGCCGTTGTTTGGTACAATGTTCTGCGGACATTCTCTGGACCAATGTGTCAGCTCACCACATCTGTAGCAGCCTCCATCTGTTCTTCGTCTTAATCGTTTCTCTTCTTTCCACTGTCTCTTTTTCATGGGAGTGGAAACCTGTGCTGGTAGCTGTACTCGGGTAGGAGGATATGCAGGTGTTTGCTGTTGCAGAAATTGTGTGGGAAGATATTCTGGTACTTGCAACATCCTGTGTTGCGGACAATATCTGGCCCAATGTGAGATCTGACCACATATGGAGCATCCTTCACCTTGGAATCCTTCTCCTGTTGATCGATTACCCCCTTGGAAACGTCCTCTTTCTCTGCCACTTTGTCTTCCTCGGAAACCTCCTACCCCTCTTTGTTGATTGTGCACCTGAATCTCTGGCACTTCCTGAGCTTGAATTGTTGGAGGTGTTTGACCTGCCTTCTCTGGTTCTATGGCCATCTCTGAGAACTTCCCCTCCCATCCCCTTTCATCTGGTATGTCGGGAGGAGAGTCTTCGGTCAGGCTTGGATAATGCCTTGGAGTTTGGATAGCTGGAGCGGCTTCTGTTATTCCTGCCATGTCTCCCCTCCTTGGTAGGTCTGCTTCTTGGACCACATGTATGCTGTCTGCCGGCCCAATACCGACGTATTTTAGATGATGTAACAGACCTATAACTCTTGATTTCCTTTGGTCCGCTTTCACCCATGCACTTCGCTGTTGTAGGTGTTCTTCATGTTCATAGTCAAACACTGCTATTACATGGGCTTCTGTTGGTCCCGGCTGATCATCTGCTGGAATCAATCCCTCCGTTTGCCACTGTTCCAACAGATTCTCTATGTGGTTCCATGTTTCCTGTCTAAAATTTGGATGTGTTGTAGCATCTGATCTTATGTGTATCCTCTCTTTAACAGTTGCAGTTGAGCTTGTCACTGTGACAGGTCTCAACCTGGTGTCATTTGGCGACATGTTTCTTGAATACTAGGATAAAATTATTAAATTATCAAAGATGCAGCACTAATCCTCCGACTAGTACCCTTGTATTCCTAAAGTTAAAGATTTTATTTTTATTTTATTTAAAAAAATTAAATTTGCACAATGTTTGGATTTTTGAAATATGAAAAAGAAATATTGTGCAAATCCAAATCTGGTATTTAATGCGTATCCTGTAGTGCATGTAATTATGCAAATGTCGTAACTTGTGTTACATTGTGTTGCTTCAATACATCTGTGTTCGAATATTCTAGAGTCCAGCCTAAAAGACTATTATGCAAGGTCTCTCTTATCTTAAAAATAGAAACCACATGTGTTCTTTTAATAACACTTAAGATTAGACTTCAGAATATTTTTGCTGATATTATTACTGATTACTCTGTTCCCCTATCTGTAACTCTATGTCTCCTCGTCCAAACAACCTTAAACTGTTTAGTTGACCTTAAATCATTTACGTTATAGGGCTTAAAACCTAAAATCGTAATATAAGAGACACTTCATCGAAATGGGAAGAGAATTTCAATATGGTTTAACAATACAGCACAAACACGACAAAACACATCTGCAAACGAGAACACTGCAAAAAAATAGCCAAAACACACTCGCCAGTAGAGAACACCTCAAACACAGCCAATACACACATCCACCAGTAGAAATCACTCCAAACTCAGATTTGAGCCAGAAAATACAACACTGCCACTACTAATATCAAACTTCCATTGGTATAAATAAACTGTTTTAGCTAAATGCACTATTTTCTAGCTCAAACCCTGACAAAAAGTGACCTCTGTCTGGTGATCTCATGTGATCTGCCCTAAAAAGAATACCTCAATTAGCATTCCATCAAATGGCGACTTGGAGGGTCTTTGTTCTCCTCCCTGTGCTCTAAACAAGATGTCAGCTGAGTTTTTCAACCTCTAACCTGAAGAACAAAGGGATTTGAAAAAACCTTGTGTCTCTCTGGCTGGTGTGTAATAAAAATGGGCCTTAAAACCATTTGCTTCTAGATCTCCTATCTAGTCACGTAATATTTGACTTAAGGTCACTATGTTTTATCTGTTCATATTAAAACACGCCATCATGGGACAAATTAAGTCGCAAATCATACACCATCAGCAGAATATCTTCTAATCAAACGCACTTACGTCGCATTACTCGTCGTAAACCATGCGCAATATCTGGTTGCAAATAGAACAGAATAAACACTGAATTTAAAGCCTTAACTTTATTCAGGCCTTTTTTCACTAAAAGGACTTTTTTAAACAGACTTAACTGTTGATTTGATAAACACTCACTTCTCTCAGACTTCGACTGCTTCTCTACAGTATGTCTCCTCGTCCAAACAACCTTAAATGTTTGGTTGACCTTAAATCATTTACGTTATAGGGCACACAACCTAAAAACGTAATAAAAGAGACACTTCATCGAAGTTATGAGTGCTGGTATGACCAACCTTAAACCTTGCATACACTTATCAATATAAAAAAACAATATACAACACACACACAAATTAATAACATGCAGGGTTAAAAATAGAAAGGAATCTTTTTTGAACTCACCCTGGTTGTGAAAAAACAGCGCCACGTGTTTTAAAAAGATTATTTTTTATCAATTTGGGTTGGTTTTAACATTAAAATGAGGCAGTCTTTCGCAGGAGTACAACTTACCAGACAGACACACTCTCCTATTGTTTACTATGTAATCTAGTGAAGACTTTGAATAAACAGGTACTTCTTTACCTTTCAGCATGGGCCCATAGTGTGTGTCTGCCGGTGGCTGAAACTCCTGTGAAAAACTGCTGGTTCTCCCGGTTAGCGATATCACGTCTGGGAAACACCAACTATTAGCTTATTCGTTATTAACGCGTTCCAGGAGAGAAGTTTTGGATAAATGAGAACAATGAGTCTCGACTAGAAGTTTCAAATAGGTTACTTTAATGTAGTAAAAGGCACGGTAATGTAACAAACAGGGATCGTTCGAAAGAGGAGGAACACAACTGCAGCTGCGGCTCCTCCGGGGGGGTGAAGAAAGGGGAGAACGGAACTTCTCCCGTCCTTTTATAAGTCAGGTAGACTCCCCCTCTGTTTTCAGCTGGTCACTTCCGCTTGTTTCTTCAATGTCCGACGTCACACTAAACAGAGGATCTTTGCATTGCACATTCAACACATGACTAAACACACCTCTTCTCTACATATTCTCCTTCGTGTCTTTTCATTTGGTCAATTTAACGGCTTGTGGTTACGCTACGTTACGTCTCTGAAGTCAAGTTGCTGTTATTATTTCGGACATTACTTCCGGAAAGCTTTTCAAAATAAACACAGACTGGAGTCAATCCGGAAGTACCTTCACAATAAAAGCTTGACCTCAGAGATTGTGCGAAACTTCTGTTTTTTCAGTATAAGTCAGCATTTTAACTGATGGCATGTTTTAACTAAATTATGCCATAAAACATTGATTAAAATTACTAACAGTTTCCTGTAATTTTTGTTAGGAAAGGACATGCCTGAAAGACACGACATTTTCTCCTTCTCTGAAGGTCAAGAAGAACATCCAAGAGGAACATTAAAAGCTGATGTTATGAAATTTTAAGACCAGTACAGGACAGTCACTAAGAAACTACTTTTATTGTGAAAACACAGTCAGCTGATCGAATGCACCTATTTCCACGTCTACACTCCATCAGCTGCCTCACTTTATGAGCTTCACATCGCTTGTCCCTTGTACCGCAGAGTTTGCAACGTCACAAATAAATCGAGCCAATCTTCAGTCAGATGTGAATGTTTAATCTAACATTTTCAGTACGAATAATGGACGAAAGGAGTGCAAATACAAATACAATTTATTGAAATGTGAACCAAAAGTTAATCAAACATGTTTTAAATAAAAAGCACATATGGACAGAAGGTGTAAAAATGTCTAAGTAAACACATTTAGTCAAATAAAGTGACAGACTAGGCCTGTGCAGTTGGTATCAGCTTTGCCCAGCATGGGCTCCTCCATCAGGCCTGGTCCTCCTCGCTGAGGAAAGACCCTCAGTCCTCTCCAAAGCAACAGACAGGACGTCCATCACACGGAGGTTTCTCCCTGAAGTCTCTGCAGCTCTCTGGA
>CALSBZ010042009.1:0-10426 GCA_943591055.1 Gobionotothen gibberifrons | reverse complement strand
TTCTTGAGAGATCACAAAGATATTTGAATATAATAAATAACAAAGTGGATTCCTACCTGAGCTACAGACCAGTAGCATCATCAGCCGCAGCAGGTGATCCATGTCTCTCTTCTGTCTCTCTCTCTCTCTATTCTGAGCATCTCGTATTTTGCCCTGGCATTATATCAGCGTAAAGCGAGAGGTGGAGTCTCTCTGGAAACATATCTGATCGTATGGATATGGTATTGATATCTGATGGTCACTTCCCGCTCTCTTCTCTCTTCAGCGACATGTCACATCATCAGAGGCTGAACATGATCCTATTTTGAGGGAAATGATCCAACGCTAGTCTTTAGAAGGAGAACAAGTCAACGTAAATGTCTAATTTAAAATAATAAACTCTTTCACACAGATACAGAATGACTAACTTTGGGGTTTGCTGCTTAACATTTTGAAGCTGTGGGTCTTTTCTCACGACACTGTGTCTCAGGGCTTCTTACCTAGTTAGTATTCTTTCTTTTTATTCATGCATATTTGACTAATCACTCCCCTTTGAACCTGTTGTGTTACTGTCCTATAGTACACATTGGAATGATGTCTTACTCATTTTGTGATATTCACACTGAAGAGAATGATTTGCCCTAGACTTCTGAGAGAGTCAATAACGTATAATGCGTTATTTTACATATATTATATATTTATTTATTTATATAGTCTTAGAGTTACAACCGGCCCTTTGAGTGCAAACTTGATGCTGATGTGGCCCGAGATGAAATGGAGTTTCCTCCAAATTGACCAATCTGTGGACTTTGACCAATCTGTGGACTTCCTCACACACACACACTCCATCTTTTCTCAGCTTCAGCTCCGCCGATTTCTCCTCCCTGAGACGGTGGGACACGGCGAGGCTGTGAGTCCAACACACTCTCACTCCATAAACGTCCAGGAGCGACGCTTGGTCAGGGTCCCGAGGCGTGCAGTTGGGACGCTCCGAGGCTCCTTCAGCTTCATAAAGGGACGCAAATAGCTTTCAACTGATTGCAATGTATTCCCTTAAAGGCAATGTGAGCGTCCATTCCCATTGGATAACAGAGAATTGTACACCAGGAAGTAGCCTAAGTATTCTCCTTACTGTCATTTGATTTGACAGTGATATCTCCACTACTCATCAACTCAAAAACACCAGATTATCCTTGTTGATTAAACGACACATTTTCTTGTTGCCTCAGCTAGTCGACACCTCTTTTAGCAGAAACAAAGGCTACATTAATGTATTAAATCGATGTTAATCCAGGTGGATGTGGAATTAACGGACGTGACGTTGTGTGATTGCGTTGCCAGGCAACAGCTTCGGTTCATGTCAATTTATAAACTCTTCAACTACAACCGTAGTTATATTTAAAAACATGTTAGAAGGCCTCACGAAATACTTTAATGTAAATTAAAATTGAAATGTGAAGGAATGTGTGTACAACAAAATACATCCTTACGAAATACGAAACCGGAAACAGACGGAGGCAAGATCCTCAGCTCGATTTAGCCGCAAAGCACGCTGGGATTTGGTGTTTATAAGATGTGAAATCCAAAAACATATTTAAAAAATAAAATAATACATTATTCCGAGTGTGCTTGCTTTTCTCTCTATTTATAGAGCCCTGATGAGAAACATGAGGGCTTTGTAGAGACAAACAGGAGGAAATGCCGCCAAACTGAAAACGTGACGTGGATCCTAAATATATCAGCAGTTAAACAACATCTTAAGTCAAGTCAAGTTTATTTATATAGCCCAAAATCACAAATCCTATTTGTCTCAGAGGGCTTCACAAGTCAACAAACACAATTGGTAATGTAAAACAATGTAAAAACAACAAACGTATCTTACAGGATCAATGTGAAAATACCAATTTATAAAGGAACATAACACAATGACACAAATACAGTTAGAGTACAATAAATAAAACTCCATAAAACGTTTATAAAACATTTCTTTTCACACAATACGCCTCCTTGCAGTATCAACAATAATTCGGCTGACTTTTATATTTTATCCAATTGGTAGATTGACTGTATTTACACCATAACGGTGCACAGCTGATAGAAACGGGCACCTAGTGGTTAAAACGCGTTATTGCATTTTTATTATTTTTATTATTAGATATTAATAGAATCCTTATAAAGTATATTCATTACTCGTTATTCTCTACTACTAGTTCATTAAAGACTGTATATAATGACTATTTTGCACATCCCTTTCAAGATTTCAAGATATACACATACACATACACATACAGATATATACAACTACGGTGTAGTTATGCAATGAATGAAAAACTTGGGTCGCAGGTTCCTCAACAGTGCATTACATGACGTCTACTGTATCAATATGTGTGTATACCTCCACCATTAAACTGTCATATTGTGCACATTTCTTATTCTATCTACATACATCTTATAAGAGTATAAAACATGTATAATATCAGTTAAAAATAAGTGCTTAAACATAGTTAACATTGCTATGTTTAAGCAGATCATGCAAGTGTATTTCAAGTGTAGGCTACTATGTATTAATTTATTGAGCTGTACTTAAATCAGGTTTTAAAATTGTTTGACTGATAGAGATCATGCAATGTCATTATTTGTTTATTGATTGTTATGAACCTGCCTGAGGACCACAGATGGAAATGAGCTATTAGCTATAATCTGGCAGATTGCATCTCTTCCCTTTGCTGAGATTAATGTTTTTGTATGCATGGTCCTTCTATAAATAAATACAAATGCAAGTACACCGTAGTTGTGTATACTATGATATGTCAATAAACCTTCGAAAATCTTGAAATCTTGAAAGGGATGTGCAAAATAGTCATTATATACAGTCTTTAATGAACTAGTAGTAGAGAATAACGAGTAATGAATATACTTTATAGGGATTCTATTAATATCTAATAATAAAAATATAAAAAATGCAATAATGCGCTTTGACTACGAGGTGCCCGTTTCTATCAGCTGTGCACCGTTATGGTGTAAATACAGTCAATCTACCAATTGGATCAAATATAAAAGTCAGCCGAATTATTGTTGATACTGCAAGGAGGCGTATTGTGTGAAAATAAATGTAAGATGTTGTTTAACTGCTGATATATTTAGGATCCACATCATGTTTTCAGTTTGGCGGCATTTCCTCATGTTTGTCTCTGCAAAACCCTCATGTTTCTCATCAGGGCTCTATAAATAGAGAACTACGGCAGATATTTCATATTTAATGCAGCCGAACCGTGTATTACAATGCCGTTATGTGATGACTTTCAAAGAGAAAAGCAAGCACACTCGGAATAATGTATTATTTTTAGGGCCGGGACTCGATTAAAAAAAGTAATCTAATTAATTAATCGAAATTAATCGCATTTTTAATCTCATATAAATAAAGCTGCTGGATTCTTTTTGTCACTGTCTTTCTGCATGGCAGCTCATATGTTGTGTCAGACGATGCAATCTGTAGTACCTTTTGCAGCCCCTTATCTTCTACCACTCCAAGTGGTCTACAGTCGAGTGCAATCCAGTGAGCCAGGGAGTTGGTTATTTGTTCAGACGTGGACTTAGTTATCCTGGCCCTGAAACCAGTCATCTGGTTGAGTGTGGGTTGGGTGTGGGTCCTTGTACTCAGAGTCGGGCTAACGTCCACGCTAGCTTCCACGCTAGCTTCCACGCTAGCTGCTATATGTTTAGCATTGAGGTGATACTTGAGGCTTGATGTGCTGCGGTGATATGCAAATTCCTTTTTGCATAATTTGCACACAACCGTGCTCTTATCGACGCTTCCATCCATCCGTTTTTTAAAACAAAATGTCCCATCCACGGGGCCAACCAACGCGGTCTCATCAGCTTCTTCGTTCATGTTTGCTCTATTGTTCACTGTGGTTTGTTGTTGTCTGAAGTCATGCACGTTAGTTGGTGCTCCAGTATAATCGGCAAAAATAAGTGCGATTAAAATGCGTTCATTTTTTTAACGCGTTCATTTTTGTGTAATTAATTAATCTTAATTAACGCGTTAAAGTCCCGGCCCTAATTATTTTATTTTTAAAATATGTTTTCGGATTTCACATCTTATAAACACCAAATCCCAGCGTGCTTTGCGGCTAAATCGAGCTGAGGATCTTGCCTCTGTCTGTTTCCGGTTTCGTATTTGGTAAGGATGTATTTTGTTGTACACACATTCCTTCACATTTCAATTTTAATTTTCATTAAAGTATTTCGTGAGGCCTTCTAACATGTTTTTAAATATAACTACGGTTGTAGTTGAAGAGTTTGTAAATTGACATGAACCGAAGCTGTTGCCTGGCAACGCAATCACACAACGTCACGTCCGTTAATTCCACGTCCACCTGGATTAACATCGATTTAATACATTAATGTAGCCTTTGTTTCTGCTAAAAGAGGTGTCGACCAGCTGAGACAACAAGAACATGTTCACAAAACCTATCAATGTCGTTTAATTAACTTATTAAGTTAAATTATTAAGGATAATCTGGTGTTTTTGAGTTGATGAGTAGTGGAGATATCACACTCAAATACCAGTGAATACACATACTTTGCAGAGATGATGTAGGAGAAACCAATGTGAGTTTGGAAAATTGCACAGTATACATCTATTTAAGTAGACCTCAACAATGGAATTATGATCAGTAGAAATGGCCATGACATGGGACCTTTAAGACTCAGAAAACCGGTTCTTATCTGGCCGCCAAGAACCAAATACATCACGCTTCAGCAGGGGCGGCATGGGGTGGCCACCCTAAAAAATAGCCTTGCCACCCCAGCTGCCATCTTTGTTTTGAAAGAAATGTTGTGACTCATCGGACATTTATGAGAGAAAATCTCTAATGTAGCCCCTCCCCCGGCCCTGGCGCGAGCTTGGAAATATGATTGGCGGCGATTTCATTTGAACGGGAGGGGGGGGGGGCGCAAAACGAGAAGCATTCGGACCCAAGCAGACGGAAGGAATGAGGTATTTGCGTTCTACAATGACAGAGAAGAGACCGTGAAGTGTGGCTGTACTCAGCATTGAATCAAAACGCACTAAAGCTGTTGATCTTATTACGTTTGTGAGGCGTTTTGCTGATCAACATGGTAATCGCCGCATTCAGCTGTAATAGGCATGCCAACTTGATGCTCTGCTCACGGATGACTCGATGAGCATAAAAGACTGTTAAGATGATGACCTTGTATGTGTGTATATTTTTTTTTTCTTTGAGGGGGTCTGCCCCCAAAAAACTGTTTCAAGTCCTGAGAAAGTCAAATCAGACGGTGTGTAAAACTACACTGCCCAGCCAACAGAAAGTAACCACTTTGATTTAACTAGGCCAGTAGGTAAGGACTTTCCACTGGATCATAACTGCAGCGATGTTTATGTTTTAGCTGAATACACGTGTTTTAACCCTAACTGATGCAGTTAGTCACTTCTTTAATGTTTGTTCTTTCTGAAGTAAAGTCCAGGTTGTAACTGTTTGCAGTAAAGTCGTGGGGCGCTGAACTGTTGCTTTGAATCTTTTGAGTTTTGATACATGATATAATTACTTGTCTTTCAAATTTGAGGTAGGGTGAGCAAGCATCTTGAGGAACATTCATCATTAACTCCTCCAAAAAATATAGTTTATTCAATAATAAATGAATATGTGAATCATAACAGTGATTGACAGCTGATAGGAATAATATGATTGTTAATATTATCATATTCATTCAGACAAACATCGATGAGACAGTTAATTAATGTACTTATTGCAGCAGTCTGCATAGATTTGGTACCCCTGCTGCTCTAAGAGTGAAACAAACTAATTCAGTTATTGTTCAGTTAAAATTCATTACATGATGTCTGCCACCTTATATATTTATATGTATGGCTGTGTGTGTGTGTGGTTGTGTAATGTGCTTTAGTACATGTTTTTTTTATAATTCTCTTTAACTTTGATAAGATCACATTAAGACCACATGACGTGTTTGAAACAGTTCAGTAGGAAACCCATTTCAAATAACAAACTCTTTCACACACATACAGAATAACTAACTTTGGGGTTTGCTGCTTAACATTTCTAATCAACTAAAGAACTAAAAGCCAGACTGAACAAAGGCAGGTGCAAAAAACAAAGCGTGTAGAAAAGTAGAAGAAGGACTCTTCAGAGATCAGAGTCACAGAGCAGAGGGCCAGCGTCCGGGGAGGAACAGGTTCAGGTGGAACCAGCTTGGTTCTGACTATGGAGAGGTTCTGTAATCCTCATTGATAAAGACTCAACATGATTGGTTAGCTTGATTTGAGGTGTGAACTCTCAGGACCCCCCCCTTGTTTCAGACAAACCCCCCCGCTGTGTGAAGGCCTGTACAGTGAGTCACGTGATCATGTTTCTGTAGGCCATGATCTCAGTGTGAACAGCAGGTCGTGCTGCCGTCCAGTCGCTCTCTGTGTTCATCAGTGTGAGGTCTATAGAAGGAGACAGACTCTCTCTGAGGACGTCTTGATTCTCTGTCACTGCCTTTGTTCAATCGCTCCTTTGAAGGAAAGGCAAAGAAAGGTTATTGATAAAGCATCTTTCAACACGAGGCCATTCAAAGTGCTTTAAGAGCATCAAGAGACACATATATTCAAACATGGATTCAAGTGTCGCTCACTTCCCTGAACTGCCTTTCTGAGGAAGTGATCATGAAGACGCTGATGGATCACAGATTACAGAAACCGTTTCCTGTCTCCATGGCGACCAGGGCGCCCTATCAGATTCAAGCTGTCAGTGTGAGCAACAACTTGTGAGGCGTTCAGGTCTGAGGATGCCTTCAGTTACTTTATAATAATTAGAATAATAAAACATTTCATTTAAATAGCACACTTTAAAAACAACGTCATCTCAAGGGGCTTCACAAAGCTATCAGGAGAAAATAATAAAACTAATAAAATAAAAAACGGTTTGGTTACCATTTATGTAAACAAGTATTTGCGAGGAACACCTTTATATGATCATTATAGTTATTAAAAAATAAGAGAACAAATGAAAAACGGGTATGAAATATTATATGACAGTAAAACAAGAATACAGTTTAAAAGGAGAGTGATTAGTAAAATATCCATAAAGAAAATCTGCTTACATTTCTGTTTCATATGGGTGTTGAGAGATGTATCCATAGATCTCTTAATGTAGCCTTCAAAGTGCCCCAGATTGATGCATTTAACTTCAATATTTAAAAAACAAATCTTCCCGGGGGAGCATGCCCCCAGACCCTCCTAGAGGAGGTTAGGTACCACCCCCACCTAAAACATGTTCACATGGATAGGATACTAAATATATTTGCACACTTTTTATATGGTGGCCTATGTCCATATGTTTCTGTTTTGGTGGTCGTGCCACAACCGTGCATGTATGCACAAGTCATAGGTGCGCTATTCAATAGCACTACACCCCTGCAGTGTGTGTGAAAGACAATAGACTTTTTTAATTGAACTTGCTTTGGTGTTTGTGTGTTGGTTGTTGACGGCAGTGTGTGCCCCCCGTGGTAAATTATTTCCCCCCCATTCGATTTGTTCTAGAGCCGACCCTGTTTGTAGCCAATGGGTGTGTTCTTTCAGAGTTTCCCTCGGTTCCAGGTGCTCTAGAAGGCCCGGTAGTTCACTGGAGAGAGACAGAGGATCCAGAGAAATGCCACGCAGCAATTCATCTGAAGTTTTATTGTTTTAACGTTGAAATGGAAACAGGTGAAGATGATGTTGTTGCAGAATTGTTGTCAGTACTTTTTCAAGACGACAATTCAGTGAAAAGACGGACATTATAACGACGTGGGGGGGCGGTGGGTGTGTGTCTACAGAAGGTCCAGTTGTGATAGACACGGTTCTCCACTGGTGTTAACGGGGCTGAATTGTTGTGTAGACTCACATCAATGTTGGAAATGCTCTAAAAACATACTTAAGAAAAACCCTTTATTTCTACATTTGTCATATCGTGATTTAATATAAAGAAAATGTTGTTCAACTGCATTTTAAAATAAAAACAAATGTGGTCTTTATTTATAATTGTGATCCAACAAAGGTAAAGGGCAAACATGAACCTTACATGCTGTTTGTACGGCTTGTAGTTACATTACATTACATTACATTACATTACATTACATTACATTTCATTTAGCTGACGCTTTTATCCAAAGCGACTTACAATTACAGGGACATTCTCCCTGGAGTAACTAAGGGCTAAGTGCCTTACTCAAGGGCACACTAGTGGTGGTGTGTTTAGTTGGGATAAAGGGAACATCTGTTGAGTATGTTTACATCCAATTGTTTGGTTGTGTTCATTTACAAACCCAGTAGCTCAGCGGGACTCCAGACCCCCGAACACCGGCTGAATAACAACGATATGAACGCCATCCAAGGGTTAAAGTGAACTCAGATAACCAAGACCACTCTCAGGGGGCTCTAGAAGGTACAGCACCCCCCCACTGTAGATACATATGTGCAAAGCGTGTACATATAGAATGATGCAGCACACTGGTATTCTTCACCTGTATATAGCATGACATGTTGAAGCCTATATGATGATTGTATGTACGTGTCAGAGTCCTGTGAACAGTGTGTGCTTACAGAGGGAGTGATTGAGACATCAGAGAGCAAAGTTAGCATGTTGCTATCTCTCTGTCAGATCTCAGCTGTCACCAGGAAGTGATGGAGGGGGGGGGATCAGTCCCTGCTGTCACTCTGTTCTCAGGAACTAACTCAATACTCTCTGATCCATCCCATAAAGTGCATGCAGAGTCTGACCTCTGAGAAAACCGTATCAGAGTAAACTCAATCCTTTGAAACACTTCCTGCCTCCATAAGAAATGTGTAACTTTGATAAGACCATATTAGGACCGCATGTCGACTGTGCCACATTTGAGACTCTTTTAAACACATTATAATGTTACCTAAGACAAAAGAAAGACCCCACAGAATCAAAGTGTTTTTGAGATAGAAGCTTAACTTAATCGTTATCAACATATCATCATTTATTAGGTGTTAGGCGTAACTAGTACCTCTAGCTGAGAAAGGAATGTAGTGGAGACAAACACTATGGCCCATTCCCAAACCGCCCCCTACACCCTACCCCTCCGTTTGCGCGTTCACGGGGAGGGTCCGCCACATTGAGGGCTGTTCCAAAGCAATCAGGGCGGAGGGGTAGTGGGTTATAAAAGCCTCCGACAGCGAGTTTGCATGGATGCAGGCTTGATAATCTCACTCACAGGTGTGCAACCGTTTTTCGGGCATGGAGGAAACAACATCATACAAATGTGAGTTCCATGTGGTTCTTTTTGTAAACGATAATTAATATGTTGTCTTAACTAAAACATGCCTTTGTGAACATGTATTTAGAAATCTGCACGTGTTAATTTGATTTACCAAGATTACATTAGATTTTTATTTTTATAAAATTGTGTATATTTACAGACTGTTGCAAAAACTAAGAAGCTTATAAACATCAGGTTTAAAACTAAAAGAGCTTTACAAAAAAGTAACACCATGAAAGATGTTTGGAGTTTTATTTGAGTTATTAATTTACATTTTTTGTCAAAGAGATGCTGATTTGAAACCATTGTTACATACAGTTACGGCATTTCCTGTTTCTGCCGGAGAGAGGGGAGGCCGTCCCAAAGCTTGCCGCTGGATTTATACCCTTAACCCTTAATGGAGGGAACTTCATTCAGCTGCGAGTGTGCCTACAGACGGAGTTCACTCCGTCACGGAGGGGTAGGGTCGAGGGAGTGGTTTGGGATTGGGCCTATATTTCTGTCTGAACTGAAAAGGAGTGGAGGATTAAAGAAGCTTAAGATGGTAAGACTCCATTAAAGTATATCAAATGTACACTTCAGTCAGAGGGGGTGGAAGTACACAGATCTGGTACTTCAGTAAAAGTAGAAGTACCAGAGTGTAGGAATACTCTGTCGTTATTGTTGTACTCTTTCACGTCTGAAAACATCTCCGACCTTCCAAAGACAAGTGAGGCCATATCTTTATAATAATGCCAGACTTTTCCCAAGATATTTTTATTCAAGAAGTTTCCTTAATATTGTTATTTTTAAGTAAATGTCCTTGCATACTTTCCAGGACTGACTGAACTCTACCAAGTGTTCTTCTCTTTCCCCGATACTCTCTTCTTTCCAAAGAAGAAGGAGTGCATGAATCTGTTTCCAGGCTTCAGTGTTCCTCCTCCACACCGACCCTGATGTGCGTCTTATGCAAACATCTCCCCAATCAGCTGGCGTTTGACTGACAAGAGTGCGTCTCCGCCCGGAGGACAGAGGACAGAGGACAGAGGACAGAGGACAGAAGAAGAAGTCTCTCTGAAGGCGAGGCTGCTGACGACTAACGAGCAGGTGAGAATTCAACATTTCACCTCAGAGAAAATCATTTACAGATCGTCTGTTTGCTGGAAGCGCTAACAGAGAG
>CALSBZ010042008.1:1615-16538 GCA_943591055.1 Gobionotothen gibberifrons | reverse complement strand
GTGGCGGGCGAGATCGACTCCGTCAGCTCCTCCGGCACCGCCCCCAGCACCACGGTCAGCACCGCCGCCACCACCCCGGGATCAGCCATCGACACTCGGGAAGAGGTAGGCCCTGCATGGCCCACGCAGCCGGACATACAGGAGTGCATGAGAAAGGTGCCTGTTCCTCTTCTTCTTCACTGCCTTGCTTTCATTGCGCCTCTGCCACCCCTCCTGAGTTGCTTGGGTAAAACTGGCCCTGTTGCTTTTCATTTGCCAAGAGAGGTATTCTTTTTTTACACTACCATTTGCTTCACTTTCATTCCTTTATTATATTTGCTATTATATGCTTTACATACTTACTCACGTTCGTTCGTTCTTTCTTTCTTTCTTACTTACTTACTTACTTACTAACTAACAAAACAACTAACTAACCAACTAACGTAATAACTAACCAACTAACTAACTTAATAACTAACTTAATAACCAACTAACTAACTTAATAACCAACTAACTAACTTAATAACCAACTAACTTAATAACTAACTAACGTAATAACTAACTTAATAACCAACTAACTAACTTAATAACCAACTAACTAACTTAATAACTAACCAACTAACTAACTTAATAACTAACTTAATAACCAACTAAATAATTAAGATGGACTTTTATTAATCCCTCATGGGGAAATAGTTTCTCTGCATTTGACCCATCCTAGTGTTAGGAGCAGTGTGCTGCCATTTTGAACGGCGCCCGGGGAGCAGTGTAGGGAACGGTGCCTTGCTCAGGGACACCTCGGTAGCACTTGGTCTTGCAGGGACTTGAACTGGTGACCTTACAGTTGCCAAGCCAAGTCCCTATCGACTTCGCCACCAACCAACTAACTTAATAACTAACTAACTATGGGATTAAATCTGAATTTTCGACCTTTAACTTTAGTGTGACAGAGTTCACGTTTCTTTCCTTTCTTAAAAACCTGATTTTAATCAAATAAAACTAAACAAACTAAACAAAATAAAGCTGGGATAAAATTCCAAGAAATATCTTTACGTTTTTCAATTGTATTTCTCCATCTCTCCCGGTCCTTGCCCAGTTGGTGGATCGGGTGTTTGACGAGAGCCTGAACTTCAGGAAGATCCCACCTGTGATTTCAACCAATAAGGCTCCAGAGATCAACGGCAAGCCAGTGGAGCTCCGCCCCCGGGCCCCTGACACTCTGGAGCCCCGAGCGCTGAGGAGACGCACCTGGAACCGAGAGGAGGTGAGACAGGACATCAAAAACATACCAACATGGCGGCTTTCGGCAGTCACGTTCAGGTTGTTAAACGTCCTTGCCTCTGTGTCTCCAGGCCGTGTTGGACAGCCTGCTGCTCAACTCAGTCTCCCAGCTGTCCACTAAGATCAGGCACTCCATCGACAAAACAGCAGGGAAAATCAGGTAATTATACGTTGCGATATTATAACTGCTGGGAGTATTTAATAGTTTATTGATCAGTCAGTGTGCCGTTGTGTTGCTCTGTCTATCCACTGTGAAAAAAACAATATTGTGTTTTTTCTTCAGGATTTTGTTTAAAGATAAGGACAGGAACTGGGACGAAATTGAGAGTAAACTGCGGACAGAGAGTGAGATACCAATGCTGAAAACCACCAACAAGGTACAGAGTCTCTGAGTACTATTTGCTGACGGAAATGCAGTTTTATTGACTCATAATAATTGTTTTTTTCTTCCTCTCTGTAGGAGTTCTCCTCAATTCTGTTGGAATTGAGGAGAGTTGAGAAGCAGCTTCAAGGTAAAAACACAAACATAATCCCACCAGTACTCATCATCATCATCATCTTTATTTGAAGAGACTCTTGGTCCATTATTAAAAGACATACAACACTCAAATATACATTTAAAAAGGCAGTTATACCAATGTTTCCACAGAGGTGAGAGGTATCGTATAGCACTGAGACATGGATTTGAAATCAGCATAATGACAGTTATCACAAACATTCAATCGACAGATGAATTTGTAAATCAGATTTCTCAAGAGAGCATGGAACGTGTTGACTCGTGCACTACAGAACATTTCACTTGTACTGCAACTAATAACATTTGTGAATTTAGACGTTTTTTACATTTATGTGATAAGATGCATGATTTTATGTATTTATTTGAACTTCGTAGATGAGGGCATACTTAATGAAGACAGAAAGAAGCAAAACTAAAGCTCTGAACACTTTGCTTCCAATCTGAAGTATTTCTCAATAATGTTCAAAAGCAATAACTGTGAGGGAATAATTCTGTCTTCACTCCAGGAATTTGACCCTTTCCTGCATCTGTCTATTTACGATCAGCCCTGATCGTTATCTCCCGTAAGGAACGTGATAAAGCAGCTATATGTGTTTATACAATACGTTTTACGACTTGATCTGGTGGAGGTAATTATAAAACTCTGAGAATGCTATCATCAAAGGACAGCAGGGGGGACAGAGACAGTCTCCAGGTATCAAGGCCCATCCCAATATGTTGATTTGACTCTCTGTAAACTAGTTAAATGGTCTACCAAGACACAGGCTGATTCAGAATTGACCTGGCAACCCACCCGTGCAGTCAGAACCTCTGACTGCTGTGACTTGTTATGTGAATTTCTCCGGCCGAGACTTGTATTAAATCTCAGTGTTTGACATCAGAACTCCAGCTCTCCTCGTGTCTTCTTCATGAGTCGGTGACTCCCACTGCATTGCTACACAGAAGTTTCCTCCACAATAACCATAGAAGCAACAATGAACACTCCAAGGCAAAACATGTTTTAGGGAATTCAAATACAAACCAAGAGCTTAATCCAAAGTTTATTTTAATTTTCAAAACACTTCAATCACTAGACATGACCCGTGCACACTTTAATCTTCTCTCTGTTTCTGTCCCAGTGATCAATGTGATGGTGGACCCTGACGGGACCCTGGATGCTCTGGCCAGCCTGGGTCTGACCAGCCCCACGACTCCCACCAAGCCCCTAACGGCCAAAACAACTGCCACCAGCCCGGGGTCTGCTCCCCCAGCCAAAGAGTCCCTGCTGGAGACCCTCCCGGGGCCCGGAGCCTCTGCCAGGGTCCAGGTCTCCTCCGCCATCACAGAGGAGACGGCTCGAGACCCCGGCCTGAGTCTCAGTCTGACGGCGGTCGGGCGGCGTCCCCTCAACCGCATGAGGCCGAGCGGAGAGGAGGCCATCGCACAGAAGTGAAGTTTCAATTGTCATGTGAATAAACTTTTGATTTGGAGTGAAGGCGGCTAGTTATCAGAACAACAAAGAAACATTCAAACAGTTGCCATTCAGCTGACTCCAGGAATATAACACAAACACAATTTAGTTCAAGTTTCACCAGACCTGTCCGGAAATGAAGTGCTTCAGCTGACTGGAAGCCAAACCGATGCGTCATGGATACACCCTGCAATGGAAATTCACCCATGAGTGATTTGGAGGATCCTTTCAGCTGTTATTGCTTACAGGACGACCTCAAGCTACCTGGCTGCTCTCAGTGGACACATCTCTGTTCAGCCTCTCTCCTCCTCTTGCCTTCTCCATGTGTCTGGACCCCACCTACACTAAGGACATGCCTTAAAACACTTCCTCTATAGTAGCCGCCCCTTCAACCTCAAATAATATACAGAACAACTTTATTACAGTACTTTCAGACAAACAGAATGCATTGTAACATAACATCTTATGCAGAATACGTTTTATTTACACTATGCTGGAACACTGCAGTGATTTTATAAGCTCTTGTTCAATACAAAGGATATGTCAGCAGCCACCCCCAACATACATGTTTTATGCCTAAAGGATAACCCTAACCGTCCATTGATGCGTCTCTGAAACTGACTGACTAATAAGTAGTGCCTCCCAATATCTGTCCCCCCCTGTTTCTACTTCTTTCATTATGTTTGACTCTTTCCCTCCCTTCCTTTTGCTCCCAAATAGAACAAGGTTGTCCCTCCAGTAGCATGTACAGGACCGAGCTGAGAGCTTTCCTCCTGCAAGTTGGTGTCTGTGTTGATCTTACTAATACTGAATGGTAGTTTTACACAAGAGTAGTAACGGCCTTTGGGAAACCAATGATCATTTTCAGGCTAAATAATCACTTACCAAAGTTAACACGTTATGTTTCAAACAGTGGAGCCATCTTGAAATGTGTTGTGCAAAAACCTGAGAATCTGAATTTTAAAATATGGCAATTCGTCTCATCGTCCTCTGCAGTTCATCCCTTTCTCTGAATGTCAAGATCATTTTCATTCAAAAGGCATATTTATTTTAACGAAACACTAGTTTAATCATCGCTGCCATCTTGTTTTTGGCCCATGTGACATTGCCTCTGAGAATCTGTGCCCTTTCCACTCAAGTGCCCTATGATTTCCAATTGGCTTTTTTCTACTTTTTACAGTTGCGGGTGATTTTTTTTAAATAAGTAATGATGAGAAGAAAAAAAAACATGGTTCCAACTAAATATTTTATAATATTTAAATACCGATATTGTAGATATTTTAAACCTTTTACTTTTTAATACTTAAAATGCACATTCTCACATTACAACGTTTTGTATCACACCCCAGTGTACATACACACAAAACCTAAGAAGCTACTGGAATTGGTTTTAAGGAACTTTTTGTTGAAAAAAAAAATTAAGATGTGTATTTGGGGAACGTCAGCGAGTAGAAATGAACACAGCTTTGAAAATAAGCCCCCTGTCGACTCTATCTATTTAGCTTGTAATGCGGCTCATATCAACGTTGCATTGTTCTTCACCAAGGAGGGGGATTTCCAACGTAATGATACTGCAGACACAGTATGGTTAACCTCACTTTCATTGCATTTGCTGCTTTTCTTTATGGGACTAACCATTTTTCTAATTTCCCCTTCAGCGTATAGTCTGTGTTCTAGAGCAAGATGACTTAAAGGCAGTGTATTAGTACTTAGATGCTCTTGCAATAGTGAATTTAGGTACCAGAATACGTTCATTTTGTTCTCTCTATACTGTACTGTACATTTGTTTTCAATGCCTCAAAGTGCCCGTTTTGACTATTCAAGGGCATTGATTAAAAGAAAAGAAAAAGACGTAGCTGTCTGAAAGATTTCTCTTATTTTGCACATCAGATTGTGGCGTTTTTCATACAGAAGAAGTGAAGAAGCAGTGGGGGGGGCTGCATCAAATGTCAATTGGTTTGACAGGAATGATATCACTTTGATATGAGAAGTGACTGCCTTGCCACTCTGGAGCTTTTCTGTCTGTAAAATCAAAGCCGCTAATCATGATTTCCCCCTCCCCCCCATTGTATCAAAAGACATGAAATGAGGGGACTGTGAATGCTAGGTACATGTTTATTTTTGAAATTCTACATGTGTCATCTGATCAGTGTTCTTTGTCATTTTTGTAAAGAAAAAACATCATTTTATTTTATTTATTTTTTGTTTAATATTCTGTGGATTTGTCATGTATTTTATATTTGTTCCACTATCTGCAATGTTTCTTACTGTTAATAAAACAGAGCCATTCACTTGTGTCCATATTTTTATTTGACTGGATATTAAACATGTAAAGGCATTCAACTTGATTTCCTTCAGACTAGTTTCTTTGTATTTTTGCTTTTAAAGTTAAACTGTGTTTCAACGACCAATGTCACAACGAACTATATACATTTATTCCAAAACTGGACTGCTTAACACCTCTACAGAGAAGAAAGAAAATACATGAATTCAGACCTAATGTCCCTAATTCTTAGATTAAAAAAACAACATTTATCATGTCTTGTCTTGAAAATGGCAGTTTGCTTTTGCATTTTTATAATATTTGTAATTATTTTAGGCATTCAAAACATTTTATATAAAAAATGAATGTGTTAGTACAAATGTAAGCCCCAATATTGAAGTTCCAGCGTCAGCTAAATGCTGTGCCGAGAACAGAGGATCGAACTCTATTAAACTAAGCTGACTACATGATACTTTCTCTAGCGCAGGGTAATGAATCACAAAGTGTAATGTGAGGTGTGTAGTCCTCCAGCAGCCGGTGTGCTTTCTCTTACTGCAGATAATTCTGTCTTTCACTTAAATGCTTGTAAAAGGCACCAAGGTAAAGAGAGCAGCAGTGCTTGAAATCCCTTCAGTGTTGATATCTTAAAGGTTATACTGTTTTTCATCAATATATTATAGGTCTCAGATATATACAAAACATGTCTCTGAAGTGTTTGGCTTGAAACACCAAACAGATCATTGCAGCATTACCCATAATCCCCTCTGTTTCAGCCCTGTTTCCAAAGTGCTGATTCTCTGTCTGTTACTTTAGATGAAAATAAGGAGCCCCTCCCCACGCCCCTCTGAGAGACATTTGGTTAAAAATAACACAATGGTGCTCTAGGAGGAGATTCAGGTGATAAGGTGGGGGTGGGGGGTTCCTTGGTTGGTGATTGGCTAATGGTTACACAAGCCAAACAAACGTTATGACATCATAAAGTGGCCACAATCTGATCAGCTCATTTTCAGACAGGTTTTATAGAAATGGATCAGGACAAAAAGAGAGAGAATCTTTTTTTTCCTGAAACTTCCAGAATCTCTTTCCACAGAGGGGACACATGTTGATGTAGAAGAGACATGAAAAGGTGGATTTTGCATAATAGGTGACCTTTAAAAAAGCCAGGTTTTAAAAATGTAACATAAAGACAAGGTTCTGTTTTTGTGAAGTGCTCTTTATTATCATGAATGAATTTCCAGGTTTTGTCTGACTCTTAATTCACATGGTTTATTCTGGCTGTTTGACAACAGACAAACAACACTGATGGCAGGATGTTCTGTGTGTGGGGGGGGGGGGGGGGGGTTAGCCGGGGGGCCATGCCAGTGGACGTCCACCCAGGACGTGGATGTGGATGTGGTAGACAGACTGGCCTCCATCCGGACCATCATTCACGACAATCCGGTAGCCTTTAGTCAGACCCGCCTCTTTAGCACACTTCTTCGCAACGAGCATCAAGTGGCCCAACAACTGAGAGACAGAGAGAGAAAGATGTATGACACTAAAGTTAGAGACATACATGTATAAAGTATAAGCAGACAACCCAGTGTGCAAAAAAGTGCACGTCCCACCGTCCGGGACGTGTTATTTACAATATCGGACAAGTAGATCTTTCAATTGACTTGTCCGGCGGACAAGTGAAGTTTTTCGCCCTCATTTATTGACAAATTATTGATAACTTCAGTTGACAAAAGGCAGAACTCATTCGCAAATTGTACGTGTCCGCAATTGTTCGTTTAGAAATGTTAGTTTCGGTTCTGCTTGTCGATTCCTAGGAAATACATTTCGCCGCTGTCTGTACTGTTAGACGGGGGCGGGGCAGGGCGGGGCGGGGCGGGGCGGGAAGCACGGGAAGCACAGTGGCAGGGTTGGGAAGCGAAACTCGGTTCCGTGTAAGAACAAATAACAATTGTCCGGTCCCGGGATTAATAAGAGTTGTGAGGACAGGAGGCGAGGCCGAGCCCCGCGGACCGCAGCTCTCTCTCTCTATGCTCCGGATCCGCTGATCGCTGCACGGTGCGGTGCAGCTCAGCGTCTCCCTCTCCCTCTCTTTCTACACACAGCGGATCCACTGCCCGTTTAACAGCCTCATCTTTGTCAAACTTTCTTATGTTGTTTCTCTAACACGTAATGAAGGTTATTACGCGTTTTAGCTCCTGTGTTGTTAATATTGACCGCCATTTCCTTTATGAAGTAAAGCAGCCTCCCTGTCTGTGTCCTCGCGCTGTCCTCACATCCCCGGACCCCCAGAATCGGAGGAGCACAGGGATGTCAGTATTGTTTGAAGCAGGGTAAAGAAAGTAAATTATTGAAATGAAAATACTATTTATTTACTTTTACAAACAGTGAGCAGCTGGGCAGCTGCATCATGTGTATTGCAGGACATGTGTAAGCATGCAAGCATCTTTGAGTTGTAGAAAAGCGCTAGGCCTATAGGCTATACATATAATGTATTATTATTATTATTGGGCCTATGTGTTGGACATGTGTGGTTGGACTCTGTCTCACAGGCAGGTTGCAGTGTAACATCAGAGGAGCCTGGGCCAATTGTACATTCTCAAACTGCACCACTTAGAACTAACTAAACAATGCAGAGATTATTTTTATATAATTGTATTCAATAACCGTAAGAAATTAAACAGTATGATGTGATTTGTAAATAGGAATACAGATTTGACTTAATGTTTTCATGAATATATTTTTCTCCCAGTTTGTCATGGGACTTATTTTTACCCTCTCAAAGAACCGGAATCGAGAACCGAAAATAACCGTAATCGAAAAGCAGAACCGGAATCGTTAAAATCCAAACCCAACCCTATGTGTGATGCAGTAAAATCTTACCGCTCACTTACGTTAGCGGTATCGTAAAAAACGTGGGAAAATGTAAAATACGATGGCGAAGAAGAAGATTCCAGTGGCCCCAATTTTTGTCCATTCTGGACAAGTGAAAAATGTATTCGGACAAGTAAATTGCCAAAGTCACTTGTCCATGGACAAGTACTCTCTAAAAACTTTTTCTCACACTGCAACCCCTGCATTACAACAGTGTTCACAGTAACTGTAAGACAAGCATTAAGTCTTGTGAAGGTTTCCATCTAGTGGTCACAGTTCTTGGACAAATACTTAACAATAGTGGGGATTCAGTCATGTTCAGTGGACTTATTCAAAGTCAAATTCAATCACTTTTCAAGCATTTTAAGATACATTTGTAATCTTTTCCAGCCCCTCATAGAGTGGTAAATGATGTAAACATTTCTTACAACATACAAATCATTGCACTTCAATATTATAGTGCTTAAAAAACACAAGAACAAAATTAAAAACACATTTGAAATTCAAGTGTTTTAAAGGATTTCCAGCAAGCGTATGGAACTCTATTATAGGATTGTACTTACTGCAGCATCACTATCCTCAGCTTGTGACAGCTGAACGATTGGCTTTTTAGGGACGACGAGGATGTGGGTGGGAGCTTGAGGTGAAACGTCAGGGAAGGCAATACACTGAAATACAAATAACACACATTTAAAACAAGAATTTAGCCAGTTCAAATGTACAACCATGAATATGATGCAATGCAAAAGATGCTACCTAAATATAGTGACTTCCACCCCACAAACTGTACGTATATATATAGATATTGTGCTGTTACTGTATGATGGGTTAACTTCAAGACGAGGTATTGCAAAGAAATTAAATCCTGGTAATCAAATATCTTAAAAAAAAAATGCACCATGTGTTTCAATGTAACCATTTTTAAAGTTGATATTGACCATTTCTGGCACAACAATCTTACAGTATTTGTGTGTTATGATGTTGCATGTGTGGTCTCAAATATGCCACATTGTATCATTGAGTTGTATTTGTGTAAATACTACAATAGCTGCTTTAAGAATTCAATTCACGGCAACCATGTATGCTCACAGTCAGTACTGGCTAAACATGAAATGAATCAGCTGGAGTAGCAGGCAGACAAGTGGACCTTTCCGTACTTTGGTGTAAAGCCAACTAAAGCAATGACTTCAATATGCAGACACACATATAAACCATGACTAGGAGCCCTTCTACTGTTTAAAAGCATTTATGTACTCGGGGTTGCTATTTTGGTTTGGTTTTATTCTGAGAAAAACGACCTACACAAACACACGTGTCTGAATATTCACAACATTATACGGTACAGTTTCTACACAGCTAGCATGAAGCTAACGTTAGCTTCACGTCTCCTGCAGGGCGCAGTGCGGATAACTGCACAGAAACAGTGTTTATGAATTGAAATGCTGAATGCATACCAAGTCATCTTCATGGAGCAGGGTGGCAGGGATCTCTTTTCTTATGATTTTTCCAAATATAGTGTCTCCACCGGGCTTGGCAACCTGCGCTTTAGCCATTTCATCAGCCATGTTGGTGCATATGAGAGGAACTGTCAGCGACCGTCGGTTTTGGCTGCTTTGTGAAACTACAGAAACGCGTCATCGCAAAGTCTTCACTGATTGGTCCTTGGTACTTCCTCCAAACCGGAAGTGAGCTAAAGAAGTCAAGATGGGCACACGTCTGAAGGTGAGTTCGGGAAATAATCATGCGTTTATATAAATAACATCATAATAACAATGTTTTATTTTAGTTTATATAGTTTGTTTGTTTCTCAATACACATATTTGCATTTTCTATGAAGTAGATTGCCAAAAGGACAGGGAATTATAGTGTCATAAGTGCGACTGTCAAGGTCCTGATGTTGTGAAAGCTTCGTGTTTACATACAGTCTGTGGTTTATATAATGTGTATTACATTTGCAGATCCTCAGCACGTTTAAATCGTTGCACAGAACCAGGATGGCTGTATTCAAAGATGATGGCAAAGCACTGACAGGTGAGACTAATGTTGGTTTGATTCCCAGCAGAAGAATATCCGTGGCTATCTTTCTGACGGATTATTAGAATCAGAATCGTAACTTTTTACAGCAAAGTATAGATAGAGACAAAGAAAATAGAACATTATTATTTAAGAAAGTAGTGCTTTACAATATTACAATTTACAGAAGTACACATTCAGATTTATAAGTAAGTGGCAGCAGTATTTTATACATTAAACTAAGTGTAGCACTGCAGAATGAAGTGTGTATAACAGTGGTGAACTTATTATTCAAACGTCTAAATCCTTTCTCTCCACAAAGCTGCAAGACTAAAGATCAACGATGAGTTCCGGAAAAACAAAGAGGAAACGTCAGAAGAAAACATTAAGAAGGTACAATGAAAGTGCAACATGAAGGGACATCGTGTGTTCATGTTCATATCAAGTCTGTACTTTAGCAGTTGTGCATCTAAATAACATGTCGCTTCTTATACTAATCTAAGTTATTTTCCTATTAGGTATCTGGTGATTCAAAGTCCAATCCAAAATATGTTTTAATTATATTTGTCTACACAGTGAGGGCTACAGCATTCAGTAATACACATAATAGCACATCTGTTAACCCTCATTACCCTTCTTGTTTGTTTTTTTACAGATGATGAAAATGGGCTCATCCGTGGAAGCTATTCTGCGCGAAGGCGTGTTGCAAGTGGAACATGTTGGAGATAAGAAACTCTGTATGTTGTTATGTTCCATAATCTTGTCTTTTTTCAACAAATATAAAACATACATCTTGACTCTGATTTTACATTTCTCTCACAGTGCTTCGACCCAGAGAGAGCCTTCTACTCGAAAATGTACCTTATTGTGACGAGCCACGGAAAAAGGCATGAAAGACCATCTGATTACATATTTTTCGTAAACAAGAAACTCACCATCATCCGCTCTGTTCCTCTGCATTTAAAGGATTCAACGCACAATATTTCAAGTTGTTCACGATCTCCTGAACTAAGAACATTTTAAAGATCATCGCTACACGGAGAAATGTCTTGTTCTGATTTACTCAAGGTATCATTTGCGCTGCTTAAGGAAATCTGTGCTATGAATGAGATGCCCTTACTGTACAGTATTTCGTCAAATGATATTATGTATTGATTTACTGTCTGAGTGTTCTGCCTACTTTGTTGTGGTTTTCTATTTAACTGATTTAGGGAAAACTTCTTCCTTGCTTCTGATCATTTTCATTGTGTTCTGATTAAAGAGGAGTATTCCCAAAGCTTTCATTTATTGTTCAAATCACGATAAATGATGTATGAATCTAACATGACAGTGGGTCAACATTAAGGGCAAAGACCTAGGTAGGTTTTCCACAAAAAAAAGGTTTTAAAAATACAATACAATTGGAGTAATTCCAAGACTTGTTTGACTGACAACAAATACTGTTTTAAACCCTGGAAGATAACATTACAATTGTACTTCTACTGGCACCTACAGTCTAACAACTATCCTGAGTTGTCTTATCTTGTGCCCCCTCAATTTTGCTCGAGGAATAACCAAGGTATGGTGTAGTTTAACAGAAAAACATATGCTTTTATTTTACAGACGATATCTAACACAGTCTAAGATACACGCATTGTAGATCATGTTTTTTTTTAAAAAGCTAATATTTTGTATAATTGGAGCTTTGAAAATGTTGAACAAAACTGACAAACCTTGACTGTGTTAATGAAGACACTACATTACCCACAATGCTCACCAAGGAGTCCCAATCATGACATCATCTAAGTGCGCCGTTACTCTGGCAACGTTTGTTTCTTTTGGTTGTAGCCGTTTAGCTAGCTTGTTAAAGTTAGGGGGAAATCAAATTTGATGCCGAAAATAAGGTGAGAATAAGTTTGTATAGGACTTTTCTTATTTATAACCCTATCACTGACATAATAACATGTTTTTTTACAAACAATGTTTTAACTTCGTGTGGTATTTGACAGCTCGGACTCGCTATGGGAGCAGGCTGCGGCGGAGGTGCAGAGCCTGGAGGCTGCAGGCGGGGAGGAGGAGGAGGCGGCGGTCAGCGAGAGGACCGTGTTCCTCATGGGGAGCAAGGCTGGGGTTGGTTCACTGCCAAGCCACAACACTGACAGTACATGTATTGCTTTTTAATGGAAACAGTCTTGCTATAAGATAAGTTGTAGCTACTAAGTTCTCCTTTGTTTTCTTTTTCAGGGTAAAACGTCCATTCTCCTCAGATGCCTCGACAGGTGAGCATGGGGTTAGTCTAGTAGTCTATGTTATCAACTATAACCTGAACAGTGATGCAATCTAGCCTAACACACATAAAAAACGACTTTAAATGTGTTTTCTGTATGATTGGAAGAGACCATTCTCTAGAAAACAAATGCTAACTATCAACATTAATACTTGGAGCATCAGAGGAACATCTTGGCCCGAGGAACAGGATGCAATATGTATAATATATGTTCAAATGTGCAGCTCAATTTGAGAAGCAGACAGAGATGAAATCACTGAAAGATTGTTAATTGACCTTTTTGCATTTGTGTTGTTTTTAAACACCAATAATGCTGTTTTTCTACCAGGGATGAACCATCCAAGCCAACTCTGGCTCTGGAGTATACTTTTGGCAGGAGGGCCCGAGGACACAACACAGTAAGAAAGCCCTGTTGGTCTTGGACACTTTGTAAAAAATAGGATTAAGACAAACAACAGATGATCCTGACAAATACTTTCAATACCATCTTGTAATCTATATTGATGAGAAGGAGTTGTGTGAAATGTAAGCCTGCTAAATATTACATTTAGCCATCATAACTTCTAGTAATTCTATTATATTTTTGTATTCGGGATTGTGGGAAGCGGTATTTTGAACTCTCTGTCTGTACACACACACTGAAAGATTGACAATAAAGTTGACTTTGACTTGACTTTGACTAGTTCTCCAGCACATTGAGAATAATAGACCATGTTAAAGGTAGGGTATGTAAGTTTGAGAAACCGGCTCGAGATACACTTTTTGTTATATTCCATGGAATGCTCTTAACATCCCGATAGCAATGAATATCTTAAGTGCTTTGACAAAAAATCCATAAAAAAATGTCATCTGTGGAAGCCGTGGCGCTGTAAAAAGCACGACCAATCATCTGAGCCGGCCCGGCTAAAATAACTGGATGGCCTACCTGCCTGTCAGCCTTCCATCTGTGTACAAACTTATCTCGTGCCCTCATTGGTCATGTGCGCGTTCGTGTGTGTTGGAGGAGGGGCTCTGTATTTTCAAATTCTAGCGATCTCGAGCTGGTTTCTCAAACTTGCATACCCTACCTTTAATTCTGTATTTAAGTGACATTAAAGTCTCTTTACTAAAACCAGAAATTCTGAATTGATGTGCAATACAATGTTACTTTAAATGAGATAGTGTAATAATACTGTTGGTGGTGGCTTCCTCTTTCAGCCCAAAGACATAGCCCACCTATGGGAGCTGGGAGGAGGGACCTCTTTGTCAGACCTGGTCCAGATCCCCATCTCTCCAGCCAGCATCAGGTAGGTACCTCACACACATTCCTGATCATAAATGTACTTTGTTACATAGTTAAGCCACATTTCTCAACACACTATTTGGATTGGTTGTTTTTGACTCTATATTTAAATCGGTAGGAACATTTTAGTCATCTATATAGTCATCATGGTTTGGACAGCAGTGTCAGGGGTTCCTTGCTCTGCGCCTCAGTGCTGAAGCAACACTTTTCTTGATGTCTATTACCAGGTCCCTCTCTGTCATCCTCATTTTGGACCTCTCTAAACCCAACGCCCTGTGGGGAACCCTGGAGAGGCTGCTGCAGGCATCACAAGCTCAGCTGGAGAAAGTCTCTTCCCAGGCACAGAAAGCACAGAAAGCCAAACATCAGACGCCTGTCCACTCAGCATGCGTCCTCCCGAAAGACTATCCTGTAAGACCTCAGCTCATCACACTCGACATTATATCAGCATTATCTATTCTTCGGTCCAGGGCAATAGTAGCATATAAACTATAAACTAATTATACGTTACAAATCAAAATGTGAAAAGAGAAATACTAATAAACTAAACAAACAAGGTGAAAACCCAGAGAAAAGTTCACCAACACTTTCCTCACAGTAGACACAAAGTTGGAATAATGTGTCTAATGCCTTCAGGTCAGATGTAGGATGGTAAACAGGGGCGGACTGGGACTTGAAATCAGCCCGGGCATCTTGACCGGCCCACTTCGGTCCCGCTAGTAAATTGTCAAGGAGGGGTGGCGGGTGGCGGGTGGCTAGTGACTTATCCGACCGGCCCAATTCGGTACCGCTAGTAAATTGTCAACGCGGGGGGGTGGCGGGTGGCTAGTGACTTATCCGACCGGCTCACTTTGGTACCGCTAGTAAATTGTCAAGGAGGGGTGGCAGGTGGCTAGTGACTTATCCGACCGGCCCACTTCGGTACCGCTAGTAAATTGTCAACGCGGGGGGGTGGCGGGTGGCTAGTGACTTATCCGACCGGCCCACTTCGGTACCGCTAGTAA
>CALSBZ010042005.1:0-17510 GCA_943591055.1 Gobionotothen gibberifrons | reverse complement strand
ACTGAAGTGTCTCTGTCCTGAAGTGTCTCTGTCCTGAAGTGTCTCTGTCCTGAAGTGTCTCTGTCCTGAAGTGTCTCTGCTACACTTCTTCTTGTAAAGTCAGATTGTGTTTCTGTTCATCATCACATTGCTTTAGAAAGTTATCAGGAGGTTTTCTCGTGCACGGGTCGATTGATTGATCTGATGCACCGTTACGTGGACAGTGTAAAACGTGTCTGACTGATAAAGGTTTTTTTATTTGTCGGCTCCGAGACTTCCTGCCTGACTGCCTTCACTACTGACCTGAATTCAGAGTGTGATGGCTCTGCTGCACAGCGAGGAGAAACTGGAACATCACATTACCATTTGAGTTATTTAGGGAGAAAGAAAAAACAGTCCTCATCCAGAGAGACCTGAGAGGAGGAACCCAGATGCCCCCCATCACACATGCACTGCAAAGATACAACAATTCCCCCAAGATAATCCCCGGGAGGATCGCTTCGTTGTTCAGACCTGACATCAAAAAAAAGATTTCACCTGAGGTCCAAGTGTGTGAGCAGCTGCTCGTTGAGCGGGGGATTAAACGCGGGCGAGTTGCCGCGTTGATGACGCAAAACTGAAGGGAAAAAACATCCGACTGTCAGGAAGAAAAAAGATCATCGACACCAAGATAACAAACTGGACGAGACTCAGCCAGCAGGTTTCCCTTCGGCTGAATGACTAAGCGTGATGCTGAAACTCAAATAATGATGCCTAGTTAATATAAAAACAACTAATGTAATGTCATAGACAGACTATGGTTTACACACACACACGTCTTATCAGAACATGAAGTTCTAATTGTGATTCAATAACGTCAGGAGGAGAATCTGCCACAGCTCCGCCCAGATGTCTTTCCCTAGTGGAAACATCGCAGCGTGCACATTTTAGTCCTCGCTCAGCAAAGTGTACATTTACTACGGAATCCACTTTAGGACATTTCCGGCGAGAACATCTGTATCAGGTCTGAGTCTCCTGGTTCTACGCCACAGGTCTGAGTCTCCTGGTTCTACCCCACAGGTCTGAGTCTCCTGGTTCTACCCCACAGGTCTGAGTCTCCTGGTTCTACCCCTGAGGTCTCCTGGTTATACCCCACAGGTCTGAGTCTCCTGGTTCTACCCCCGAGGTCTCCTGGTTCTACCCCTGAGGCCTCCTGGTTCTACCCCCAGCTGTGAGTCTCCTGGTTCTACCACCACAGGTCGTCCTCCACGCTGCTCCGGCTGCTTGCCCTCTCCTCCCTGTGCAGCCTCATCATCTCCAGGACGCTGCGGGCGTAGGCGTCCCTCAGGTTCACGCCCACCCCCCCCACAGAGCCCCGCTCCAGCATCTTCAGCATCTCTGCGTGCTGCATGGCCGCCTCCTTCACCTGCAAGCTGAAGTAACGGGTGGAGAAGCGCTCGTTGATGACGGCGATGGGCAGCGCCAGGATCAGGATCCCGGACAGGATGCAGAGGAAGGCCAGCAGCTTCCCCACGGCCGTGTCCGGGCGCACGTCTCCGTATCCCACCGTGGTCATGGAGGTGGTCGCCCACCACCAGGCAGCCGGCACGCTGGTGAAGGTGGTGGCGGGAACGTCGTGCTCCAGAGCGAAGATCACCGCGGAGAAGATGGAGATGCCCACAGCGAGGAAGAGGAGCAGGATGCCCACCTCCTCGTAGCACTGAGCGATGGTCAAACCCAGAGACTTCAGGCCTGGGCAGAAAGGAGGAACATTTTATGAACATATCTCGAGTACTTATTCGTCAAGAGGGCGACTTAGATGCAACCGTCAGTAGACTGATGCACTTCTGGACATGGCTATTAACAAAGCTGTTTTTTGGTGCCTTAAAATCAGAATCAGGATCCCTTTATTAATCCCACAGAGGGGACGTTTGCATTCCTACAGCAAAGTAAAGAGGCGTGCATTAAATATACGAGATAGAAATTACACAAGCTAGTACCAATCCAGGTGGGCGAGGATAACAAAAAGAAATGAACTTTGTTCTAGGTGCTATATACAAATATATTTAGTCTCGGCCCCTTTTCTAGACCTCAAGATTCCTTCAAGTGAAAATGCAGAATAACCCCCAAATGTATTTCTGTCAGACTAGTCTCTATTTCAAGGTAACTGTATTTCATCCAAGATTACGTTTGTTTTTGGCGTGTCACAAATCACTGGTGGATAGGATGGGTTGATAAAAACTGATTTTGAACCCAACAGACTGCAGCCAACGTTCAGTGAGTAAATGTCCCATCTGTATTTATTTAACAACAGATTCATTTTAAGCCAAACCACACTCTTTACTAAACCAAACCGGCTGCATCTTATTACCTGTGGAGTGCCGTCCCAGCTTCAACATACGGAGCGACCTGAAGAGTCGGAGTACCTGCACCACGCGGCCCACGCTCACCAGATCCGCAGACTCTCCGTAAATCCGCTCCACCGCCAGCGTCACGTAGAACGGCAGGACGGCCAGCAGGTCGATGACGTTGGGAACACTTCGACTGAAGCCAGCCTTATCCCTCACGCAGAGAAAGCGCAGTGCCAGCTCCACCGTGAACCAAACCATGCACACGTTCTCCAGGACGACGGAGAGCAGTGGTGCATCGAAGCCAACGTCACTCTCATCGAAGCCCTCCTCGAAGTCTACCGAGATGAGCACCATGTTGATGACTGACAGCACCACGAAGGAGAATGAGAGCAGACCAAAGGTTCGAGCAGCGCGGGAAGACTTGGGTTTCTCCAGCAGGTCCCACAGCCCGCGACGCAAAGCCGGGAATGCTGCACCCACAAAGTCCTCATCGTGGTCCTCGGGCTCAAACTCTCTCTGAATGTCGAGGGTCTCCTTCTGCTCCTTGCGGCGATGGTAGCGCTCGTGGCAGCACGCGTCGATGCAATGCTCGTCGATGCCCCAGTACTGGATCTCCTGCAGGAAGGAGATCTCACACAGCTCCTCCCTCACGTGCAGGTGACCCGTCCGGTAGAAGTTCATCACATACCTGTCAGCAGAGGCATCACAATCACAAGGTTTACTGCCAGTACGTTTTGAATGAAGCAGGATCCCTCCTAGAGGAACTAAGAGGTTCCTTCAGCCCAATGTTGCATTTCCACCTAAAGATGTGTTCACCTACTACATGCCGTTACATTGCAAAATGTTTCCAAACAGGCCTTATTTCGATAAATTGTCCACATATTCGAAATTGGGATACATGCAGGATAACAGAAAGAAACTTCTGGTCTGATTTACATTTAACTTGGTGGAAGCAGCGGCGAAGGAACCCATTAAATCTGGGAAGGATCCAAAAGTTTTAACTGGGTGAATTAGCATGCGTCTAGTCGGAACAAGTTCTCTGAAAAAGATGAGTTTTTTTAATGCTCTGAGCAATAAATACTACTCATCTTCTTTCTAGCGTCCATGATGTTTCCATCTTACGACTGAAAGCTCATGAACAAACAGAAATGGGAAGAACGATCCCAACTTGCGAATTGGGACCACCTGAGACGCCCATGAATGCACCACTGCCTTTCTACCAGTGCCTTTCTAGTATTGGGTGGACATAAGTCACTGTCATATCCACCCTATACAAATATTAATTATGCAATATATACATGCGAAATATAAGGACAATATTTTTGTTCTTTTTGATACTGATCACCCTGCATGATTCTGATTCTTTATAGTGGGAATATTCTTCACATTGAAGGTTGCACTGTTGTTATGACAACAGGTCAACATGCATGCCTCAGGTGAGAGACTGAGGCGCCACCTACTGGAAGGTCTGTGAGTTTCGATCAAAGAAGAACTCATTTTCCAGGAAGTCTGCGTCGTCACAGAGCTCCAGCGCAGACTCTCGGCTGCATCGGGCCAGTTTCCCCAGCCGGGTCTCCGGGTGCGACGCCAGCAGATCCTGCGACAGCACGTGGCGACTTCCCCCGACGTTTACGATGAAGAACTCCAGAAAGTCTGCGGTGGAGGAAGACGGCGTCTCGGTGAAGAAAACACTGGAGTCCAGAGACACCGTGGAGGAGCTGGTGCTGTACACCTCCTCCCGCGACACACAGCTGGAGGGGAGGATCATGGTGGAGGAGGAGGGGGCAGCTGGTGGACAAGGGGAGAATAAGAACCAAAGTATTTTTCAAACTACAATCATGCAAGCAACTTCAAAAAGTCCAGGGAACCTTAAAGCTGTACACTGTAAAAACTGAGACTTTAATTAAATGTATTAAGTCAACAGATTTCAGATAACTGTATTAGGTTTAAAGCAATAATATTAGGTTTAAATAAAAGGTTCAACTTAATATTATTGCTTTGAACTAACTAAACTAATACAGTTATGTGAAATCTGTTGACATGTTGTGTATTATTATATTATTATTGCGCTGTCTTCCAGAAGCTGTCATAAATGAAATATTTCCAGTTGTAAGCCACATTTGTACCGTATATTCCTAACATCTTTTTAACACTATATTTTACAAGGATTAATGATTTCAGTGACAAGCTGAGCTAACGTTATCGTCAGCCCAACAGCGTCCAGAGAGAGAAACGTGGAATTTGAACATCAAACGGCTATTTACTGATAGAGGAAGAAACATCGTGGTAAAAAAAGTTATCATAATTACAGTGTTTTGATTGAGAGCCCCGAGTGACAGAAAATGACACATTGTGCCTTTAAAATGAAGTTTGGAGTTTGGCTCCAAAGAAATGATGAATTGTTGGCATACACCTCCAGATGTTTTCATCTGATACAAAAGTGTCCCAACAGACCCTGCTAATCCCCCACTCATTATCACCATGACATCTCTCCCTTCAACACATGGCATGCTTTTATATAAATAGTTTAACTTTAATATATATTCACAGATGTTGGTTCACAGCTACGAGTTTTCCAATGTCATTCTTTATATTTGTAAACATGTTAATGTTACATTAAGATGAGTGTTAGTGAATAGTAGTGATAGGATATTAGTAGTACTGCTTTAGCTGGTGGAGGAGATCAGCGCACATTTTGAATTTTGAATGAGTGTCCTCACTTCATCTTGAATCCGTCAATGAAGGACAAAAGAAGAGAAGCAGCCTCTGGTAGTGTCCTACTTCCTGCAGATCTCTGACGGTTTTAAATATTCAGCTGCTTACCATATAAATATATCTAAAGCTCTTATTCCTGTGATCATGTATTCCCTTTAGCAAGATGCTGCTCTGTCTAACGGTGTCCTCTCACTCATTCTTACAAATCTACATGAGGCCATTTGAGCAGAGCCTGAGGTGTGATGACAGACGTAAAGGAATACACTAACATTTAGAGACGTTTGGCTAATTTCTTTTTTTGTGTGACCAACTTTTTATTGTTGTTTTCTCACAAAAAGGGACTTATACAGATACAAATTATATAGACAATACAAAAAGAAAAGACAAAGAAAGAAAAAAATAAAAAAATATAGGGAATCCCTTTCCCATGCCACCCCGTCCCTCCCTCTTCCCACCCATCTTGCCATTTCACAGAAAATCCTACCTGATGTTTTTTAGCAATCGTCTGAGTTCATCTATATATTATATATATTATTTATATTATAGCATAACAATTTATCCACATAAAATACATTCATACCTTTTTTTTACCTTCCCCATAACATTTCATCTGTTTAAGCTGAATTGCGATTAACTCCTAATAATCTACAATTGCACCAAGGTGTGCGTATATGTACAATCATCATTTACATGAATGATATTACACGATCAGCAGCTCTTTGAATAGCATTACAGCTAATTTCTTAAATAACATATAATAATAACAAGTGGAAAGAAAACATCCAGGAGTGTATCTCACAAAATGTGTCCGTTTGTGTCAAATGTCCCCTAAATTCACCAGAAGTTGACATTACATAAAGCCTCATTAGCATATCTATGCAGAACTTGTGATAAAAAGTAATTGTGTTATTAGTCAGTATTGAAGAGGGGAAGCAGAAACCTCTTCACACCAAACTGTCCACGCTCATCCCTCTCTCTATTCTGAAGGTGTTTACAGAGGCTGGCTTCAACATGTTTGAGGTAATACTGCACACGTTGAAAGTATAATATGCATTGCAGCAGGAAAAGTAGAAGTATTCAGGTCTTGAAAGTAGTCATTGTGCAGATTGGTCCATTTCAGAATAATATATGATATGTTTTATAATGATTGATCATGAAAGTGTTCTCAAAGCTGGTAAAGGTGCAGCTAGTTTGAATGACTTTGTATACTGCAGGGTAGCTTGTGGATTTACTCCAGGTGGAACTACAGTCTGATTTAACACTTGGTTAGATTTCACATCATTCATCCACATCTGTGAAGTAACTAAAGGTATTAAATACATGTAGTGGAGGAAAAGTACACCATGTACCTCTGAACTGTAGAGGAGTAGAAATACACGGTAGCACAGCATGGAAATACTCAAGTAAAATACTAGTACCTCAGAATTGTAAATGTACTCAGTTACTTTCCAGCTCTGCATTGAAGGTAATATTGCCTGTGAGTTTAAAGGTAACAAAGGGGTCTTCATTAACAGGGAGATGATGTGAACCTGCAGGAGCATCTTACCGTGGTCGGGCCGGAGAGGATCTCTGTCTCAGCTTTACTCCACGTTCTCACACGGGAAATCCCACGATACACTCCGGGTACGATCAGAGAACGATCACAGACAGACAGACGGAGGAGGAAGCAGCTCCCTGAGCCTCCCTCTGCTCTCTGATGCTCTCTCAATGTGGAGCGGGTTTCAAACAGAGAGGGAGGAGGAAGAGGAGGAGGAGGAGGAAGAGGAAGAGGAGGAGGAAGAGGGTAAAACAGAAGGGGAGGAGGATGAGATGTAGGAGTTAGAAGAGAAGGATTAGGAAGAGGAAGTAGTGGAGGAGAAGGAGAGGTAAAGAAAGAAAGAAGGTGGTTAGAAGATGAGGAGGACAAGAAGAGGGGAGGTACGGGAGGTGGAGGAGGAAGAGGAAGCAGCTCACTGAGCCTCCCTCTGATCTCAATCTCTCAACAGAACTTTGAAATGGGATGGATCCACGGCAGACATTTAGTATAATCACACAAATTCTGTGTTTTATATTTAATAATTCTGTGTTCTTTATTTATTGATTGTTCAATACCTGACAAGGTCGGAGATGAAAAACTTGGGTCGCAGGTTCCTCAACAGTGCATTACAAGACATCTATCAATATGTGTGTATACCTCCACCATTAAACTGTCGTATTCTGCACATTTCTTATACTATCTACATACATCTTATAAGAGTATAATACATACAATACAAATATGACTATTGGCTAAGACCAAGTCGTTTTTATCTTTTAAAGACCTAGAAAGGGTTATTAACGCCTTTGTTACCTCGAGGTTGGATTACTGCAATGGTCTGTATGTGGGTATGGACCAGGCCTCAATTAAACGCCTGCAGCTAGTTCAGAATGCAGCTGCGCGTCTTCTAACTGGCCACAAAAAGCGTGACCACATCACCCCAATTCTGGCCTCACTGCACTGGCTTCCAGTTCGGTTCAGAATAGATTTTAAACTCCTTGTATTTGTTTTCAAAGCCCTAAATGGGCTGGCTCCTGCCTATATAGCTGAACTCCTCCATCGTTACACCCCAGGCAGAGCCTTAAGGTCGGCTGATCAGCTGCTGTTGATAGTGCCTAAGACCAGGCTCAAAACCCGAGGGCACCGAGCTTTCGCAGCGGCTGGCCCTAGGCTCTGGAACACTCTGCCCCTCCATGTGAGGTCGGCCCAGACCCTGTTTTTTTAAAAATCAACACTTAAAACTCACGTTTCTCTCTGGCCTTCTAGTCTTATCTTATCAAGAATAACTTTTATCCAAGACCTTTTTCCCTCTCTAACCTCTCAAGGTTTTATTAGAGGGAAACAGGTTTGCAGAGTGGCTTAGACAGGCCGGGGAGTGTTACGATTCGTAGGCACAGCGTACAACCCTATCTCTCATCAATTTCCAACTAAGGCTCCAGTGGGGACTTTGTTCCCTGCGCGTGCCTCTCCATCTATGTTTCTTACTCTCTCACTTGCTACCCTTTGCCCTCAACCTATTCTCACCCCCTGATCCCACTGGAAGCGTCTGCGTTACGTTACGTTGTGGCTACGCCGTGCTGCGACCTCCTCCTGCGTCGTAACCCACCAGGCGCGTTTCAAAACGTTGTGGAAGCGGAGCGTCATATGTGCAGCCTCGCAGTTGTTGTTGATTTTGGAATATTTCCTGGACATTTGTACTTCTACAAGTAGGCTACGTAGTTACATGGTTTATGTTTGTGTCTGTTTAAATCGTGTTTATTGTTGTTATTTCCTATTTTGTTGTGTTGTAGACTACAGACAAAGTTAAGAATAATTGTAATATCCCAGTTATAAACGACATGGATCAAAGATATGTTGCTGTATTTTAGTGGTAAAACAATGCATTCATCATCATAATTATTCTATATATATAATTTACACAGTGCCTGTAAACCGGAGGAGAACGCTGGCATTTCTCCTCCTACTTGAAAGACTACGGAGGGATAGGGGCTGCAAAAGTGTGTGTGTATATATGCTATATATGGTCTGAACGTTCCACTTCCTGCCTGCCCGACATTACCTTACGGCTGCGCCGCGTCAAAAATAGGATTCATCCTATATTTTAGAAATTCCTTGCGGCGAGGAGCTTCTGGGACGCTTCGAGTCGCGGCGTAGCGTGGCGCAGCGGGTCTGGTGGAATAGCACCCATTGACTAGAGTGGCCGCGAACGCTAAAAACCCAGCAGACGGAACGTAGCGTGGCGTGGCGTGGCGCAGACGCTCTTGGTGGGATCAGGGGGTAAGGGAGTGCTTGTTCTTCCGTCCGTCTGTCTGTGTCTGTGTATTCTCTTGCTCCGATTAACCCAGCCAAAATTTTCTTGTTTTGTGTCTATATCTACGCCGGGATCCGGAGTCGAGGCTGATCCTCTTGCTGTAGTCCTGTGTCCTGGATCCTCTATCCTGAGTTCTGGATTAAGTTGTGGACTTCGGGTCGTGGCTGAACCTGTCTCTGCGGGGGGGGTGCTAGTGGTACGCGGTAGATTAACATTAACATGCTTATTGTAGTTGTAAGTGCACTGTCTGACCAGAGGAAACTCAGGTCAGACATATTTAATGGCTTTCCTAGGCTGAGAAATCCGCGGAGCTGCAGCTGAGAAAAAGATTGAGTGTGTGTGTGAGGAAGTCCGTGGATTGGTCCATTTGAACCAATGTGTCTCTGTTGGTGTAACAGTGCAACATGTAGACTGCAGCCAGAAACTCCTGAATGCTCAGATGAACAAAGCAGTAGACTGTTTTCTGGAAGATCACACTCTCTCTTTTGAAGAACTCTGTACAAACTCCTGAGTGCACCAAGGCCTCTGTGACACCAAGACCACAGCGCTGCAGGTCTTCTTGGTAGAACATGATGTCTCCTTTCTCCAGATGTTCAAACGCCAGCCTCCCCAGCTTCAGAAGAACCTCCCTGTCAGCCTCCGTCAGCTGCTGTGGACTCGTCTCGTGTCCCTCTTCATACTTCTGCTTCTTCGTCTTGGTCTGGACCAGCAGGAAGTGTGAGTACATGTTGTATTTTGTTAAATACTGCGGCGTTTTGTGAAATGCTGTTGTGTTTTCTGAAATGCTGTTGTGTTTTCTGAAATGCTGTAGCGTTTTATGAAATGCTGTGGTGTCTTGCACTTCAGGGCCACCTTAGTTATATCTGCTAATAGTAAACACAACCAGCTCACCAGGTTATCACTATTATTAATACACATCTTTAAAATACATCTAAAAAGATGCTTAGGTAGTCAACACATTTTTTAAAGAAAATATATATAGTATATATCAATCAAATATATATATATATATATATATATATATATATATATATATATTATTAAAGAACAATTGAGATTATCAGATGATTTACAACTGAATCCTCTTCAGGTCAGGTTACAGTAGAAACAGAGTCTTACTTTGTGTCTGAGGGTCCAGGTTCATCACTGAAGTATACAGGTTGCCCTCTAGACCCGTCACTCTTCAGAGACAGACAGCTGGGGGCTGGAGACCCTGCTCTCTGTCTGTGGAAACAACACATGTTTTGCACATCATTAGTTGTTGCAAAGAGCAGCTTTTTACTTCTGTCTGTTTACCCGGTTCCAGATTTTTGTACTTGTTTTGAACTTTCAGTCCTGTTGTTACAATTCATTTGAGAGTGAAACATTTTACATGTTTGTATTTTATTAGATTGATTTAACACAAAGTCCAACATGTAGAGTGTGAGGATGATTTCACTAGTAGATCATTTACTAACGCTGATGATGCAAAGGAGCAAGAGTTAAATTTAACGTTTTTACTGCACTCATTAAAACAAAAGTTAGATTATCAGATTATATAAAAACTGAATCCCCTTCAGGTCAGGTTACAGTAGAAACAGACTCTTACTTTGTGTCTGAGGGTCCAGGTTCATTACTGAAGTTTAGAGGTTGCCCTCTTCAGAGACAGACAGCTGGAGACTTCGTCCTCTTCCTCGTCTTTTAAATCACTCATCTTCTCCAGTCTGAGAGGTAAACCAGTAACACTGCAGGAACACATAACATACACATTATAATAACACAATTACATTATGCCAATCTAAACCATCATAATGACAAACTTTGGTTTAAATTATACAAATCCGTAAGACTTCAGACAGGCTGCTCTCCATTTTGGCCGCGCTGGGCTGTTTCTATGATGGCTCAGAAACAGCAAATAAAAAAAGTTCACAACATATCACCTTGAACTCCAGGAACTAAATCTATAATCATACAATTTAACAGAGCAAATTATTAATGTCAGAAAAACCCAGCAGACTCTGGTGTTAACACTCACCTGGTTTTCTTCCTCCTGCTCTGTCCAGGTGTAAAATGGAGTCTGGCTTCAGTTGGACTTTAACGCCCTCACCTGTCTGCAGCTCCTCCCTTTGTTTGACAACGAGCCTTATCCCCTGGACATGGCTGACATACAGGGATTTCTTTCAGTTGCTCTCACAGTAAGACATGTCCAAAAACACATTAAAAAACGATAGAAATAGACATGTAGCTAAAATAAAGGAAAACAAAGTTATTGAAGGAAAAATAATAATACCACAGTGTGAAAATAACACAATACAAGTAAACATGCTGTATTCAAAACCTCTCTCAAAGTGGGTATCTCAGTACTCTAGTGTTAACTTTGCATTGAATTGTTCCCTACTGTATATGTGTCTGGATTAATATGACTACTGCATTTATTGCCATTAACTGCTCTAGTCTAGATGTTTGAACTCCTTAATATACTTTTGGTAAGTTTAATCTGCTGCAATGCATGGTATTCGATAAGATAATATGTTTGTTACCTTGTCCTGTGAAAATCACATTTTGCTAAAGAGTCATCCTTTCATATCTTTGATGATGCATTTTCCGAGTACAAGTATAAAGGTGATGGACTTAAAGGTGGGGTAGGTAATTTTGGAGAAACCAGCTCGAGTGCGCTGGAATTTGAAAATACACAGCCGGAACAAATCTGCCACTTCCTTACAGAGCCCCTCCTCCAACACACACGAACGCGCACATGACCAATGAGGGCACGAGATAAGTTTGTGCACAGATGGAAGGCTGACAGGCAGGTAGGCCATCCAGTTACTTTAGCCGGGCCGGCTCAGATGATTGGTCGTACTTTTTACAGCGCCACGGCTTCCACAGATGACATTTTGTTATGGATTTTTAGTCAAAGCACTTCAGATATTCATTGCTATCGGGATGTTAAGAGCATTCCATGGAATATAACAAAAAGTGTATCTCGAGCCGGTTTCTCAAACGTACCTACCCTACCTTTAAGTAAAGTAGAAGTACACATGTTAACAGCATCACTAAGTATTCCTAGTATCTACTGTCAACATTTTATATTTTCATATTGAATATACCTTGAATTAAGATTTCTGTCAACATTTTCTTCGGAGTCTTCTTATATAACTTTAATTTAAAAACAGCAACAGAATGAATGTTTAATTATTTCTAGGCCTTTCAAAGAACATAATATATTTGGATGTTACCCTTTTGTAGACGACATTTTGATTAGCAACTGTCATTTACATATTTTCAGTAACTGTAACTGATAACAAATAAATCACATCATTATTTCCAACACTTGACATTAAGTGCATGTGTGCCTTATCTTAATAGCCTAGAAATAAAATCACATAAAATGTAACTGTAGATTCACCAGCAAGCCATCAAGTTAGCTAGCATTAATTAACATTGCTAGCTAGCTAGAATTAGCCAACATTTATAGTAAGCTTTCTGGGAAATACATTTAAAATAATAGCCTGATGGAAAAAATACAAGGCTTAACATTTCTAGATAATACATTTGGTAAAACAAATTATTTAGTGAAACTTCCGCAAGAGGACAATATTTAAATATAATTAATAGACTTCAACAAAACTGTCTCACATCCTCACCATTATGTTTATGTGTGTTGGTTTATCTTCCTTAAGAGCTAAATGGGCTGGCTCCGGCCTATATAGCTGAACTCCTCCAGCGCTACACCCCAACCAGAGCCTTAAGGTCTGCTGACCAGCTGCTGCTGGTAGTGCCCAAGACCAGGCTCAAAACCAGAGGTCACCGAGCCTTCGCAGCAGCTGGCCCCAGGCTCTGGAACACTCTGCCCCTCCACGTGAGGTCGGCCCAGACCCTAGGGGTTTTTAAATCCTCACTCAAAACGCACTTCTTCTCTCTGGCCTTCTAGTCAGAGCGGAGCACGACTCCTGACATTTCGCTGTGGGTAATTTTTGTATTTTTGCTGTTGCCTTTTGTTGTATAGTGTTTTTATTGTAAAGCATTTTTATTGTATGTAAAGCACTTTGGGCTCGACCAAAAATCGCTTGTAAATGTGCTCTATAAATAAAAATTGATTTGATTTGATTTGATTCCTGCACATGATGCACTCATATTCAAATATGTTTTCAGTGTAAATTGAGTTTGTCTTCAGCAGAGTCTCTTCTCCTTATTCTCTCTTCTTAACAGAACAGCCTCTGTTTTAAAGATGGCGGTGGGATAACGGCTAATAGCTAACGGCTAACCGTTAAACTCCAACGAAGAAACACTGACGGCTACGAGGATTCAAAGATGGTTAAAAAGCTTAAAAAACATTTTGGGGTCTGTTGTTCCCTCAGCCACCAGAAAACAGCTCCAGCTGCAGTCCACTTCCCCGGTAGCCTGTGCCAACGTCCTTATAAAGATGGTCGCATTGAAAGCACCCGGTTTCATTAAACAAATAAACAAAAAGGCTAACAGTTGGTTTTGCAGCGAGTCATCATCGCAGGCTAACAGACACACCAGAATACTTTAAACAAACAACACGATTCACATTACTCACACTCTTATTGTAATTAGTGATTACATCAACAATTAATGTAGGACACCTAGTTGGGCTTGCCAAAATCACCCTACAGTTTCATTAAACAAATTATCAAAAATGCTAACAGTTTATTTTGCCGAAAGCTATAGCTAACGAATAATTGTTTTTAGTGCCTTTAATACGGATAGAAGCTATCATAAGCTAACATAAGCTAACAGGTGATTGTTTGTATTGCCTTAAGACTATTGTAGCTACACCGGTCCAATAAATAAGGCCACGAACATACTGATGTATTTTTGACGGTTTATTCTCTCCCTCTCGCTCTCATTCTCCGAAGACAACGTGTAAACTAGAAGAAATGAACAGTTGAAAGTTTACATTAAATCGTAACACCTAACATATTAGCAAAATCAAAGCACACACTAAATATCAACACGCATATCACAAAAGAGAAACATTTACCGTGTGCGCCTCTTGAACCCTGTAGAATTGTGCCAACGGCATGCGTTGCCATGGCAATGCCTTATGACCTGACAGTGGTCATGCGACTCACCGACCACATCCCAAATGTGAACCATTCTAAATTTCGCTATTCAGATAACACTCTACATTTTACAATTGTCTAATTACACTCAAATGTACTAAATCATAAATTGATAAGCAAGGCACACAAATGAACATCCAAATATAAACATTTCTCAGACCGTTACAACTATCAACGTTAGCTAATCACACTTCATTTCAGTTAGGCTATATATTGGGGGGGGACATTTTGAGCGTATCTGAATATTTGGGGGAGGTGTCCCCCCCGATGTATATGGTGAATTCGGCCCTGTATTAAATACATGTAGTGGAGTAAAAGTACACCATTTACCTCTGGACTGTGGAGGAGTAGAGTTACAAAGAAGTACTTAAGTACCTCAATATAAGTACAGTACTTGTAAATCTACGTAGTTACTACCACCACTGCAGGTATGTCATGTGTGCTAGCAGCCCATAATCCACACTATACATACAATGAATCAATGTGAATTCTGTTTCTAATTTGTTTAGTTTTCCCCATAAAAAATAACAAAAAGAATCTATAAAACACTGTTAAAGAACCGGATCGACAACTTTATACAATTAATTCTACCAATCTCGGTGGGAACCGGGTTGGGGGGGGCTCGAAAATATTCCAATTACACAAGGGGGGACTGACTGAAAAAGGTTGATACCACTGCGGTAAATAAGGCATGTATTTCAAATGAATGTTTAATTAAATGAATTGTTTCTGACCGTTAGAGTTGCAACTGTTCACTATCCAGCCAATATGTGTGACTTTTGCTCACTCCTTGCATGTTTATCTTTCGTGCTTTGACTTGAGTACACTATGGCTATTCTAGGGGTTTAGGACAGTTCTTAAGCTTTCATTGTAGACTTCACAGTTTATTAGAAAACACACATTTGTATGTAAAGTTTGGATATTGTACTTGAATTATTATCAAAGTCATTGTTTCTGTAAGTTTGATTAAACAGGATGATTTTACAAATGCTCAGGTCACCAAATGAAAATAGTGAGATGACATCTGTTTTTTTATTTTTCAAGGAGAGCTATGGAGGCTCCATTTGATAAAGAAGAGCTGCAAATCAATGGAGCTGCACAGATCAATGCATATTTGGAAGAGCAGGATAAAATTCCACTAAACATCGGCATCACAGGAGAGTGTGGTAAATCCACCTTTGTTAGCGCCTTTAGAGGCTTAGACAAGAAGGATAAGAGTGCTGCAGCCGCCCCGACTGGCTGTGTAGAAACCACCATGGAGGTTCTTTCATACGCACATCCAAGCTTTCCAAATGTTACACTGTGGGATCTTCCTGGTATTGGCACCACCAATTTTCCTGGAGGGCGTGGGGTTTGAAAGATTCGACTTCTTCTTCTTCATCATCTCAGCTGATCGCTTCAGAGAAAATGACGTGAAACTTGCTATGGAGATTCAGAGGATGGAGAAAAAGTTTGTTCGCTCAAAGATTGAGGACATGTGGAATGAAAAACAAAAGGATCGTGAGTTCAACGAAGAAAGGTTTCTCACAATGATCAGGGAAAACTGCTTTCAAGGTAAGTGTTATGGCAACACAACAAATTGCTATAAATAAGTCATATAATACTTGATGAGCCGACTAACCCTTGTCTGTTCTCTTTGGGATGCAGGTCTTGAAAAACAAGGTGTGGAGTCTCCAAAGGTCTTCCTGGTGTCCAGCTATCATCTCCAGCTGTATGACTTCTGTCTGTTACAGCAGGAGACCCTAGAGAGAGAGAGAGCTTCCTGCACACAAGAGAGCTGCTCTGCTGTTAGCCTTGCCCATTGTCAATCTTGAGATCATCAACAAAAAGAAAGAGGCTCTCCAGTCACAAATAAAGTACCTTGCTTCTGCGTCTGCCCTCGCAGCAGCTGTGCCAGTTCCTGTGCTCTCTGGTGCTCTTGATCTAACCATGCTGGAAGTCACTGCAGAGTCTTGCTGATAGTGCACGTGTGCCTTTGGATGATCTAATAGCAGATCGTTAACGTGCTGTCTGTGTCTAGGTTTCACGTTGCTTCAAAGGCAGCAGCGGCCCTCTCTTTTACCTCCACCTACAAAGCTCTCAGTACTTTCCTCGACATGCTGGCTGAGGATGCTCAGAGGGCATTCACACCTCAGTGTGATATTGTAAAGGGATTGGCAATGGCATGTAATGTCAAGTATGAAACTTCAGTGTCAAAACTATTTCTGAGTATATTGCATTGTATTTTATTAAATATACTGTAAATCAGAGACTTGTATTTGAGCTGCACATTGCATCATGCTCTCAATGACCCTACGATGTTCTCTTATCAACGCTGGTGTTAATGGAAAAGTCCTTATGGCTTTAAATCAAACATGTATAATACAGGAAAGAGAGTTAACCTATAACGAACATAACTATATATGTGATCCATTGCTAATTGGAAACTTTTTTCTAAACATAGTTTGGTAATCTATTTGACGCCGTGTGATTCAGGATCGACTAGTAATAGTTTCTGTATTTCAATAACCATGAACTAATCAGAATGAGCCTCTCTACCATGTTATGTCATTTACACAAGGGAAGGGAAGTATATTATAAACTATTTTGTCCTTTTTGATTTTTATTTCCGAAGTTCTTTACAAACAGTGACGAATGATATGTGGAGGCGTGTGGTGCAGTGGGTTGAGCGTTGGTGTTCGGATCAGGGGTCACAGGTTCAAACCCCACTGCAGTCAGCAAGACACTTCACCCCAAGTTGCTCCTGTGGGGATTGTCCACAGTATTGAGTATGTAAGTCGCTTTGGATAAAAGCGTCTAACAAGTGACATGTCATAATATGATTTTGATGAACCACTGCCTCTCAGTGGTGAAAGTGAGGAACTACAACACATCATCATTCAGAGGAAATGTGCAATTGAATATATATCATTATTCTTACAACGACTGTATCACTGCTATTAATAAAGATGAAGCACTATGTTGAAAGCATTTTTGATGCATGTCCACAGTGTTATTCATGTGTTCGAAACATCACAGGATGTCACCAGTATAGTCTTTTCTACATTGCGCAAATCTTGATCTATTTGCAAGTAATTACTTTTACTATCAATAAATAAACCTTTTTTTTTATCAAGCGGTTAAACATTTGGTCTTTAAAAAAATCTTTGAATTGTTGTTGAATAATTCGTTTCAATGGCAATGAATAGAATTATTGCACAACTTTGGAGCTCGACACATTAATGTTTTACAAAAACTGTAAGCATGTAGAAATCATTCTCACGATCAGTTGTAAGGGAAAAAGGTTTATTGTAACCGTACGAAAAGGACCAGGGTAACAAAAATAATAGAAATGTGGCCGTGGCCATCGGGAGCAGCTCAGGGTTCAGTATCTTGCCCAAGGACACATCGTCATGCCGACTGCACGGGCTGGGCTTGTGGAACAAATGAAGTAATCTTAACATCATTTGATTAAATATGAATCCAAACACATATTGAGTCGTGCTCTTTCTCACGCAGGTCAAAGGTGAACTGAATCCAAACGAGTGAACGGAAAGCGATCGTGTGTTGCAGCTCGCACGTTGTGACCCCTGGACGTTTTGCACAAAAAAAAA
>CALSBZ010042003.1:10127-20525 GCA_943591055.1 Gobionotothen gibberifrons | reverse complement strand
TCCTTAGAATGTTGCAGGCAAAACGTTCCACCTTTGTTAACATATCACATTAAAGGAACGTTTTATAAAAAAACGTTCTGTCATCTCAGGCCTCAATAACATCCTCAAAACATCCTCTGAATGTTGCAGTTTAAACGTTATGTCTTAGTTAACCTTAAACCTCATAGGAACATTATTTGAACAAATAAACATCCTAAAAAGGTTCTTTGAACATCAGATGAAAATGTTTCTTTAAAACCTTATTAGAACCAATAGGTAACGTTAGCCAAAGTTGTGAGAACGTTCCCCGCTAGCTGGGTTACCGCATGCCAGATGGAGAGGAGAAACCTATAGGGTTTGCATCACGCACACTTTCAGCTGCCGAAAATAACTATTCTCAGCTAGATAAAGAGGGATTGGCTGTTATTTTTGGAGTAAACTATTTCCACAAGTATTTGTATGGAAGAACATTTGTGATTTGCACAGGTCATAAGCCATTGGTAGGTTTATTCCATGAGATGAAAGCTGTGGCACAGATGGCATCCCAGAGGATAATGAGGTGGGCTGTACTGTTAAGAGCATATGAGTATGTTATTAGGTAAAGAGCAGGGAAAAACAGTGGTCCAGCACCAGAGGAACATGTGTTAATGTTGGACCAGGAGCAGAGACCATTGATGACATCAGGACAACTTCAGAAATGGACAACTACAGATCCCATACTCTCAAGGGTGCGTGAGTATGTTCTGAGAGGATGGCCAAATAACAGGGACAGACACTTTATGCCTTATAGATGGAGACAACATGAGCTGAGAGTACAGGATGGCTGTGTGCTGTGGGGAGCTCGCATTGTGATACCGGAGAGGGGACAAGCTACATCAGTCACACCCAGGCAGTGGCGCCCATAGGGGCGCTAGGGGCGCCGCCCCCCCTCTTCCCACATGTTTGATTGTCATTAAAAATTAAAAATATATATTTAAAAAATATATATATATATATTTTTTTTTTTTTAATGAACAAGGTAAATATGCTATAGTTGGTATCAGTAAAATGGATAATCTACGATAAAATCTCGTTTAAAATTGTTTTACGATGTCTAAAGTTACTGATACATTTCCTGCCTGGCCGCAGCGTGCATCATTACCCTCTCTCGTCCGGGCGGTAAGAAGGAGCCCTCAGCCAGAGCAGCAGCAGCAGCCAACAAGCTGACTGTTGCTATCTGTATACTATGCCGCCGAAACATAATTTCAGCCAATCAGCGTCGTCAGATCTGATGCTCAAAGGGCGCTCTGTCAGCGCCCTGGCCTGTATGTCTGTGAGTTGTTTGGACTCGTATCCAAGGTGACACTACAGTAGTTGACGAGGATGGCTGGGTCTGCATGTGGAGACTCCGGTGCTAGTGTATCGCCGGAGCTGTAGATTAACATTTACATGCTTATTGTAGTTGTAAGGGCAATGCCTGTAGCACCATGGAGCATATGTGTGGGCTGGACCTGTATTTGACAGGAAAGGAAACAGAGGGTCGAGTTGTCGATTCTTGTTCAGTTTTCTGTGACTCCTCACCCTCAGACTTTGAGTTGCGCGCGCTGCTACAGTGACGCGCTACCATGGAAACCAAACAATGGTGTAGCTGTATTAAAGTCCGAGTGGAAACAGTAAATCTGATTTTGTCAGAAATCGGGAGAAATGCGGGAGAAATATGACCCCGGGAGGAAACCGGGAGAGGGCAATGAAATCGGGAGTCTCCCGCGAAAATCTCAAAAAATGTCTCCATAGCCCCACCAAAAATATTTTCCACCAGCCGCCACTGCACCCAGGGATCAGCCATATGAAAGACTTGGCAAGAAGTTACATGTGGTGGCCTCACATGGACACTGACATAGAGAACAAGATAAAAGCATGCACCTCCATGTGCACCACTCCACCCCTGGGAGTGGCCTGAGAAGACATGGAGAAGACTCCACATAGATTATGCAGGTCCTTTTATGGGTAAAATGTTCTTAGTGATTGTGGATGCACACTTTAAGTCAGGGGTCTGCAACCTTTTTGACCAAAAGAGCCATTTTGCCCCCTTTTCCACCAATTATTTTTTGTCTGGAGCCGCAAAACATATTTGATAGCTTGATAACTTATAACGTTGACATAGACAAAAACTACAGTTTTTTTGCATTTATTATTTATTACATTATAGAAAACTGTTTACCTCTAATAATAAACAAATAACTCCTATAAGGAGAATTAAAAAATATACACAGGCCTACTTTAAAATACATTAAACACAGCACTTGGGGAGTCCTCTGCACATTTGAAGAAAATGAATATAATTAAAATGGGCCCACTTTGAAATAAATAAAACATATACTGTAGCTGCACCCTAAAAATAGTTAACTGTCAGGATTCGGGAAAAGGTAGGACCCAAATACAGTTTAAAAAGGGAGAAGCGGGTTTCAAGGGCTAACAAAAAGCGAGCTTAATTTCACAAAAGCCGATGACAAAAGAAAACAAGGAACAAACTTAACATTACCAAATCAGGGGAGCACGAGTAAGGAATCCAGGACCATAAAACTTCAGGGATAAACATGGAGCGTGACATGAAAGGAAAGACAATTAACCAACATGGAGCACAGGGGAAGACAAGACTAACTAGAAAATGCATTTCTTGCTGAAAATGCGTGTGAATGCTGCAGTGTTGTAGTCAAGCCACCAATTCACGAGTCCAAGTCACTCTCGAGTCACCACTCTTCGAGTCCGAGTCCGAGTCACCCAAGGAGTGTCCGTGTCGAGTCCGAGTCATCATTACCTGTGTTCGAGTCCAAGTCCGAGTCACCCAAGGAGTGTCCGAGTCGAGTCCGAGTCCGAGCCATCATTACCTGTGTTCGAGTCCGAGTCATCATTACCTGTGTTCGAGTCCAAGTCCGAGTCACCTAAGAAGAGTCCAAGTCAAGTCCGAGTCACAAGTCTTCATGTATTAATCTTCGTGGATATATGTGATGAAATGTAGCTGCTCCTCTACATTGCTTTTATCCTGTCATGTTATAATTGAACTGCTGTGAAGTGAGTTTGGCTACAATTCTTGTAATAGGTGCTATACAAATATAAAGCTTATTACTAATATTAATATTATTATTATTATTATATATATAAATAAACTATATTTGAAATGAGTTAAAATAAAGATTTAGCCCCAGAAAGCACATGGCTACTTAGCATGCAAAATGACGTCATTCTGCATGTTAAGTAGCTATGTGCTTTCGTGTAATCGGCTGAATCTTTATTTATTGATTAGATCACGTTACTCTGATGATAGTGTTCAAGACAGCCTATATGTCTGAACTCGATCCTTAGAGTAATGTGTTACGGAGCCTTCTCTTCAATATTGTTTCTACATAACGAGCATTTTGCGCTGCTCTTTTCCAATGTGGAAGCAGAATGTGTGAAAGCATACAGCACGATGCGGGGTGTGTCTCTAGACATCTTTAGACTGGAATAATGGGGCCCAGTACGTGAACTCGCCTCGCAGCCAGGATAGAGGACATCAGACTCCAGAGAAAACTAGCTCGAGTCCGAGTGCAAGTCGGAGCGTCAATGTACAAGTCGAGTCCGAGTCATCGTGGGGGGAAAAATTCATGAGTCCGAGTCCAAGTCAGCGTACACGATAATTCACGAGTCCGAGTCCAAGTCATCGTGTGCGAGAATTCACGAGTCCAAGTCCGAGTCGCGTCAATCAGTGCGCGAGGTCGAGTCGCGAGTCCCGAAAATCAGCACTCGAGTCCGACTCGAGTACTCCATCTCTGGAATGCTGTAAACTGAACATGTGTGGCTGAATTTAGCTGAAAATGCAGAAAAGGCTGAATATTTTATTAGTTGAATTATCTCTGTTGCTGCTTTTAGCTACAAAAACCAAGTAAGTGTGTTGCTGAACTTAGCGGAGAAATGCAGAAACGTGAAATGATTTGAATCAAAATTGTTACAGCTCAAATGCATTTTAATGACTTTGACCCTGGCAGAGGGTGCGCCTATTGTTCTATAGCTGTGTGCCAATTGGTCCAAACTTAGTGACGTCAATAGGCCCCGGAAGAACAAAATGGAAAAAGAAAAATCTACAACGAGACGTTCTGGGGCAGCATAGACACGTCTTTTCTGTGTTAGAGTTTTATTCGCTACAGGGTGTACACTTTGAGGGTTTGTGACTTTGCAGACAGTTTACATGCATAAAAAGCTACATAACACACAAGGGGACGGGTAATAACCAGAAAAGCATATGATGGGACCTTTAAAGAAAAAGGTGGAATCAAAACAAGCAAGCCAAAAAGCTTACCATGACAAACACGCAAAAGAACGGAACGGACCCTATCTATACTAAAAACTATGGATGTGGACCGAAATGGATACCAGCACTGATACAGGAGATTACAGGACCAGTTTCCTATACAGTGTTGTTGGGAAATGGTAAAGTTGTCCGGCGACATGTGGATCAGCTGTTCAGCAGATGGGAGAAGGGTCTGCCAGTTCTGACACCAGATTCGACACGGCATAGGGCCACACCAACACGATTTCCCCCTTTTTTTCGTGTCACACAGAACGATTTTAAAAGCAATGTATTTCAAGGTTCAAGGTTATTTATTTGTCATACGAACATAGCTACAGAGTAGTTATGTCGATGAAAATCTTAGGTCACAGGCTTCTCCAAAAGTGCAACACAATAATACAGATAAACAGAAAAATATAGTGCAAGTAAATATTAAAAAGTAAATACAAAAATAGTTTAGAAAAAGTGAAATTGTGAAATAAGAGTCTATATGCAAGCTATTGGAATGATATATTAGATAAATAGATACATAATTACTAAGTAGCAGATGAATGTTATGGATGTTGTTTCAACAGTGCAGGTGTTTAACAGTCTTATTGCCTGTGGGATGAAACTGTCTCTGAATCTGGTGTTTTTTGTCCAGATGCTGCGGTACCGCCTGCCAGACGGCAGCAGACTGAACAGTTTGTGGCTGGGGTGATGGGGGTCTTTTATAATCCGGAGGGATTTCTTCCTGGGCCGCTGGGAGTAAAGGTCCTCCATGGATGGCAGCTCCGTCCTGGTGATGTTCTGTGCAGTTTTCACCACCCTCTGTAAAGCCTTACGATTGAGGGTGGTGCAGCTGCCGTACCAGGCCGTGATGCAGCCAGTCAGGATACTCTCTATGGTGCACCTGTAGAAGTTGCAGAGTATCCTGGAGTCCATGTTGAACCTCCTCAGCCTGCGGAGGAAGAAGAGCCGCTGTCAAGCTTTTTTGGTGATGGTGGTGGTGTGAAGAGTCCATGTCAGGTCCTCAGTGATGTGGACACCGAGGAACCTGAAGCTGCTGATTCTCTCCACCGTAGTCCCATTGATGGTGATGGGGGCGTGTCCCTCTCTCTGATGCTTCCTGTAATCCACAATTAGCTCCTTTGTTTTGCTGACGTTGAGATGGAGGTTGTTATCCTGGCACCAAGATGTCAGGTTTTCGACCTCCTCTCTGTACGCCGTCTCGTCGCCGTCTCGTCGCCGTCTGTGATCTGGCCGATGACGGTCCTGTTGTCAGCAAACTTCACGATGGTGTTGGAGCTGTGTATGGCCACGCAGTCGTGAGTGAACAGGGAGTAGAGGACAGGGCTGAGCACGCAGCCTTGAGGGGCTCCGGTGTTGAGGATCAGCACACAGTATGCGAATCCTGCCTGGGGTCAGAGCACGCGTACGCGGCTCTAAACCAGCAGGTAGCATGCACACACTGTGCCCGTCTCCCCTCGGGCGTCAGGAAGCAGAGAGCGCACGCTCTCGCTGCTGCGGCCGAGGAGGACGATTGGCCCGTCCAGGCTTACGAGCCCGCGGACGGGGGCCTTGTGTCCCTGGGGCAGAGTGCCGGGCAGGAGTTGGATGACTCCTACCCCGCCTCCCTCCACGGTTCACCGTTCGGTTCTCCCCTCCCTCCTCTCCCCCGGACGGGGGAGACAGAGTCGGAGCAGGGTGCCAGCTTTGCGGCCGAACGTGCTTTCCCCTTCTCCGTCACTACAGCGCTACCGGCGATAGGTGGCATCCTAGGGGAACTGCCAGAGATCATACGCAAGGCGGCCGCCTGCAGAGATCTCCCCGTTCCCCTAGCTCAGGAGAGGTGTGCTCCGAACGACATGACTGGAGTTTTTTCACGGGTGCAGACGGTCAGGAGTGACCCGATCTAGCCACACTTCCCGGCCATCAGGAGGTTCCAGGAGGGGGCGGCGGTGAACCCGAGGACTGAAGGCTCCGGTGGCCACATTTGTTCCCCTCACCAAGGTGGAGGGGTTCACAGATGCTGGTTTCCCAGCCACCCCTTCTCTGGAGCCTAGCCTGATGGCGTTTTTTGGCGGGTAAGACAGGCCAACATAGTCGAACGGCGCCCCACGTTGAGCTCCCCCAGAGACAAGTATGTCGCCCGCCAGGCCGACCGGGTGCACCAGTGTGCCTTTCAGGCGTCGGCGGCAGCGAATAACATCGCGCTGCTCTCCAACTCGGTGGTGACGCTGGTAGAGCGGTCCACCACCTTGGCCACTGACGAGGCAGAGGAGATCAGCAAGGCGGCCAGCACGGCGCTCACTCTGTGCGCGTCTGTCGCTGTCTCCCAGGTGAGGATTTCCACGTGGGTGACAGATCCAGCACCACCTCTGGCTGCAGCAGGCGTCTGTTACGGAGACGGCCAGAAAAGTGCTACTGGACGCTCAAATCAGCCCGGACGGGCTGTTCGGACCCCAGTTCCACGCCATGGTGGAGTCCATGAAGATGGCCGCGGAACAGGCTCCAGCCTGCTGAGCGCCCACAGCGGCACCAACGCAAGTAGCCTACTTCTGGGTCTCTTTGATTCATTCAAGCTCGGCTCTGTGTGTGTGTGCCACGAGCGCATTTTGTGAGTGCCCTAGCGGTAACGTGGAATGTTGTTGTTAGCATCTGGTTAGCTAGCTATGCTAACGGATATAAAGAGCTGTTTCTACACCAAGGTGGAGGAGAGTATACTCTCCTGTCAGACTGAGAGGATCTTATAACGTCAGCTCAGTGAGGTAAGGACTCTCTCAGTGTTTAGATTAACTTAGTTTAGTTAACTTTAGTGTAGGTTATCTCAGTGGGTCTCAAACGGTTTGGTCACCATTTATGTAAACAAGTATTTGCGAGGAATACCTTTATATGATCATTATAGTTATTAAAGAATAAGAGAATAAATGAAAAACGGGTATGAAATACTATAGGACAGTAACACAAGAATACAGTTTAAAGGGGGAGTGATTAGTAAAATATCCATAAAGAAAAAGTAAATCTGTTTACAGTTCTGTTTCATATGGATGCTGAGAGATGTAGGCTATCCTTAGATCTCTTCATTTTGCTTTCAAAGTGCACCAGATTGATGCATTTAACTTCAATATTTTAAAAATAATCTTCCCGGGGGAGCATGCCCCCAGACCCTCCTAGAGGAGGTTAGGTCCACCCCCACCTAAAACATGTTCACATGGATAGGACAATAAATACATTTGCACACTTTTTATATGTCCATATCAAATACAATCAAATCAAGTTTTATTTATACAACACATTTTTAAACGATTTTTGGAACGAGCCAAAGTGCTGTACATATAATAAAAAATAACCTACGGTAAAGACACTTTACAGCAAATACAACAGCACAGTTTGTGCAGAATATCAGTATGAGAAAACGACACCCTCTGTCCTAATATGTTTCTGTTTTGGTGGTCGTGCCACAACCGTGCAAGTCATAGGTGCGCAACACGTTCTCACTCCCAACCCGTCACATGTTGACGGATGGTCAGGGCCCCTCCCCGTCACACTATTACGTACAGGGTACCCCTTGAGAGTCAGTTTTCAACGGGCAGGGCGTCCCATTGACTTGCATAGAGCTCCCTGAACGTTGGTAATAGACGAGTTAGGATCGCGGCGAAATGCTCTCTGCAGATCCATTCTCACAGCGTTTATCAACCTTTTTCTTACTCAATATCAAGCCACACTTATTGTTTTTACTTCTTTATTTTAATTGAATAATGTAGGACTTTTGTTGCTGTCAGTTATGGGGAGAGTAGGGGCTCAGAATACTGAAATCTGTATTGTTTCATAGTTTTTTCCTTCTAATTTTGTATTCTTTTCTAAACCACACGCTGTTATTTACTCAACAATAACACATAATTATCCTTGTGTTTATTTATTTGTTTGATTAATAAACACAAGTTGGAGTCTGTCAGGACCGAGGGTCGGAGCAGCTCATAGTAGTTGCTTTAGAGAATTTTACACCCGGAAGTAAGTATTCTCTCCGCTTCGCTTGACAAACCCCGTGATAGTCCTCAAGCTCTGTGATTGGATGTTTGAGTGTGCGCCGAGGGTTACGCCGAGCATCGAACAGCACTTTGAAATGGGATGGAACCACGGCAGACCCTGCGGCAGACTGTCCAAAACTGGATTTGAACTTGGGTCGCAGGTTCCTCAACAGTGACCTCCTCAAGACCTCTATCAATATGTGTGTATACCTCCACCATTAAACTGTCGTATTCTGCACATTTCTTATACTATCTACATACATCTTATAAGAGTATAATACATATGTATAATATCAGTTAAAATAAGTGCTTAAACATACAGTAGTCAATATTGCAGGAAAGCAATATATTAGTACTTTGTCAGGCTTAATATTTATACCCCCAAAGCTTTTTTCTTATTCAAAATAAGACCTTAACCTAAAGTATTCTTTAATGTTTAAATAAAGCTTTATTAGTTTGTCTGTCTGTGTCTCCTATTAATATCTAATAATACATTTCAATAACTTGCTTTAACCACCAGGTGTCCCTTTCTATCAGCTGTGCCCCGTTATGGTGTAAATATACCAACATACCGATTGGATCAAATATAAAAGTCAGCTGAATTAGTATTGATACTGCAAGGAGACTTATATTGTGAAGAGAAATTGAAGATTTTGTTTAATTGCTGATATATTTATGATACACGTCACATATTCAGTTTCGGCTGCAGTTCTTCCTATTTGTCTAGAAGTCTTCTCATCAGGGCTCTATAAATAGCGAACTACAGCAGATGTGTAATATTTAATGCAGCCGAACCGTGTATTACAATGCCGTTATGTGATGACCTCCAAGAGAAAAGCAAGCAAACTCGGAATAAAGTATTATTTTATTTTTAAAAAATGTTTTCGGATTTCACATCAACAGGAAGTCCGGTTAACTAAAATGTCCGTGCGGAACAATACCCCAACCCATATATGCGTGGGTGAATAATGTCAATCACCACATTACACACATCCCTTCCAATTTACATTTGAATTTACATTAAAGTATTTCGTGAGGCCTTCTAAAATGTTTTAAAATATAATTAGGGTTGTAGTTGAAGAGTTTGTAAATTATTGCATTGCCTGGCAACCACAACCACACACATGGATTAACATCGATTTAATATATTAATGTAGCCTTTGTTTCTGCTAAAAGAGGTGTCAACCAGCTGGGGCAACAACAAAATCGGCAAAATCGAGTGTGAATATTAAAAAAAAAAAAATTTATTATATTAATATTGACAATAACAACCGACCGTCGGGGAGCGTTCTCATGGCGTCTATTATCAACGCTATGGGAGGTCTATGAAGGTCTATGGGACGCCCTGCCCGTTGAAAACTGACTCTCAAGGGGTAACCTGTACGTAATAGAGTGACGGGGAGGGGCCCTGAATGTCCGTCAACATGTGACGGGTTGGGAGTGAGATCGTGTTGAGGTGTGCTATACAATAGCACTACACCCCTGCAATGTGTGTGAAAGACAATAGACTTTACAGCATGTTTTTTTAACTTGAAGTTGCGTTGGTGTTTGTGTGTTGGTTGTTGATGGCAGTGTGTGCCCCCCCTTGGTAAATGATTGCCTCCCCCATTCGATTTGTTCTAGAGCCGACCCTGGAGGAATGTTTCCCTTTTTCCTCTGACACATTTTGTACGGAGTGTCTTGTCAGAGTGCGTGACGTCAGGGATCCAGCTGTGCGCTCTCCTGCCTGTCTGCACGCAGAGAGCTGCTGTTCCCCCTCTTTTTGTCACTGGGCAAAGTATGACCTTCGTCTCTACTTTCTCACAGCGGCAGGGTTGTATTGTTCCCAGCCTTCTTCCCCTCATGGGGCCTTTCTCATTTCAGCTAACCCCCCTCCTCGACTCCCCTCCTCGACTCCTATCCTCGATACTTAGTCCCGCCCACAGGAGATGCGAGCGGAGGAGCCGAGGAGGGGAACCGAGGAGAGAGGAGGGGAAGCAGCAGGCGGTTAGAGAAATGAGAACTCCTCTCCTCTGAGCGGTCATTTTAAAGAGACGTCCATTAATGATGACAGGAGGCACAGCAGCCCTCTGTCTGATGGACAGATGTGTTCATGACCACTTA